>JAYESA010000019.1:96752773-97352773 GCA_036927795.1 Iris macrosiphon
ATCACCAAAACCAACACGATACCTAATACCTTGAGTATCTAAATACCTATATTACCTTAACCTATAACTTATCTTAACTCAAGGATAATACCCTCAACTTATATACCTTACCTTAGTTATATGGTATTTGATACCTGCATTAGCCCTTAATGACATTAACAACCAAATTCTGCACTACCTACATCCCACATTTGCAGTCAACCTAATTCCCTTTCTCCCCATGCCTGCAATCCCAAGAACAAAATTCTATTTCGAATGTCTGTCACCAAAGTGCAGGGCAAATCTGCACCTAAACTAACCCTGGCACATAGCCTCTCATCTGTGCAACTAACTGCACACAACAGTCACTTATTTTTTACTGCCATACTCGAGCGAGCATCTGCACACTTAAATTAGCTTTTGCATTCTTAATCTACCCACTGGTATAGTTCCCTTTTCACTTGTCACTCCCCATAATACACGACATCCCCATACAACAGATAACAAGCCCCCCTCAGTCCTACTACATACAGTGACTTGGTATCAACCTCATATTCACTCATATAGCAATACCTCACTGCCCCCTCACTCAAATGCACAGGTTAAGGTGCTCACTGCTACTATTAACTTGCTCATATGCAGCTGTTGTTGCTGCCTGCTCATATAGCAGTTGCTAATACTGCCTGCTCTTATAGTAGTTGTTACTACCCCAATTCCAACTCCAGGTTTTTCGATAACCAAATCCCCTATGCTTGAATGCAACAACTTAAAGTTGCTATCACTGCTATTATTCCCCTTTTTCTCCTAACAACATCAGACACACTCACACATATATATTTCTCCGCTTTGTGAACCACATTGATGCACATCCGCTTTAGTTCACAGTCAACACCATCGCATAACACTAATATGTATGCAAGTATATATATATATATATATATATATATATATATATATATATATATATATATATATATATATATATATATATATATTACATTAGAAGCATTAGACCAAACACTTCGCATGCTATCTATGATACTCTATGATACGTACCCAATTGGAATGCCAAAACCTCCAAATCTCCATATTGCCCATACGTATATATCATAAACATCATAATACAACTAAAGTAACTTGGTACAAAAGAAATTGAAGAATAATTACACAAATCACCCAAAATAAGATACTATGATACGCTCTACTCTTGTCCAATTGTGGACACGTATCTAGTTTCACAATCCTGATCTAAGTCTAATTTGATCTAATTGTTCTCTTGACACACACTGGATGTGTCAATCTTGAAATCCCCCTAATTGGACATAAATTACTATGTAGATTCCACAATACAAGTCATATAAACCTAGTTCTTGATCCTATGGGTAGCCCTAAGCCAAGGGATAATTTATAATGGTTAAATGCATGCACATAGTCTAAATTAAGGGATAGATTCAAAATTTACCTTTTGGGAGATAGATTCCCTATAAAATGCTCAATGGACACAATTAGGACACAATCTCCTTGTTAATTTCTCCTCCTTCAAGTGCTCCTTGCAATCCAAGATCTAATACTTCTTAGATAATAAAATTGAGAGGGAATGTGAGTGAATTAGGATGAATTTGGTGGAGGTATGAGTCAATTTGGGGAAGAACACAATTGGGGATAAAAGTGAATGAATTAATGAGAGGAGAGAGAGTGAATACCCTCTATAGTGGCCGGCCCCCTCTTTTCTTCTTCCCAAGAATTGTATAATATCCAAGATGTCCTTACTAGTTAGTCACGAGGTTTAATTAGGGAGGGCTATATTAGGAAGCTTCTAATTCTTCATGAAACTAATATAATCTCCTTAATTAATTAAGGGAATTGGCCTAATTGGCCTAGTCTAATATTGGGCTCAATGTGTCATGACTATCTAATAGGTCCACTAATGACAAGTTCAAATAAACATAGGCTAGCTCACTAATAAATAATTAAATAGAACAACACAATATAATTAATTAGTAGCACAATATAGTAGATTTAATTACTAAACAATAAATATGCTAAAAGACAATAATGCCCTCATCTAGAAATGAGGTTGTGACAAGTCTACCCTCCTTAGAAAAATTTTGTTCTCAAAATTTATGGAAATAAATAGCACTACAACAAGCAATCATAATAAACAAGAAAGAACGATACCTCACGGGTCAAAAAGATAAGGATATCGCTCGCGTTTCTCAGCTTTCCTCGAATAGGTAGACTCTTCCGGTGAGTGATGCCTCCACGCGACGCGTACCAAGGGAATCGTCTTGTTCCGCAACACCTTCTTCCTGCGATCCAGAATCTCCACTTGCGGCTCCGGGTAGCTGAGAATCAGACCCACCTCGATCTCTGAGTGATCCAATACGTGACTAGAATCTGCCATGTTTTGCCTCAACTGTGACACATGGAATACATCATGCACTCCCTCCAGTACAGGCGACAAGTCTAGTCTGTAGGCCACTACACTAACCCTCCCAAGAACACAGAAGGGTCCGATGTACCGTGGACTAAGCTTTCCGTCTCCACTAAAGCTAATTGTATCCCGTGTCAGAAAAATCTGCAAGAATACTAGATTGCCAACCTAGAATAAAATACTGCCTTAACACTAACTTTAAAATAAAACAACCACAAGCAATACAAACAAAACCTATACCTCAAACTCCAAAGGTCACCGACGTCTATTTGCCCAATGTCGTTGTCTGTCCTGCGCCATCCGAAGTCTATCTCTGTTGAGTTTCACCTTCTCAGTTGCATGCATAATCTTCTCCAATCCCAATAAGACTCTCACCAACATCTTTCCAGGATAGAGAAGTACGACATCTACATCTATATAAAGCCTCGAATGGTGACATCTCGATACTGGCCTGGTAACTATTATTGTAAGCGAACTCTACCAGTTAAAAATGATCCTCCCAAGAGCCTCTGAAATCCAAAACACAAGTGTGAATAATATCCTCGAGAGTCTGAATAGTCCTCTCCGACTACCCGTCTGTCTGGGGGTGATATGTGGTATTAAACTTGATCTGGGTGCCCAAGCTAGCCTGCAAACTCCTCCAGAAGTGGGATATGAAATGACTATCCTGATCCGAGACGATACTCATAGGAACTCCATGTAATCTAAAAATTTATCGCACATAAATCTCTGCTAGCTTCTCCGTAGAAGTACCCAATTTAAATGGCAAAAAATGGGCCAATTTGGTCAACCTGTCTATGATGACCCAAATTACGTCTTTACCTAATAAAGAACGCGGAAGCCCTAAAACAAAACTCAACATAACATGCTCTCACTTCCACTCTGGAATGAGTAATGGCTGAAGTAAACCACCTAGCCTCTGTCTTTACCTGCTGGCACACTAAATATCTGCATACAAAATGCGTTATATCCCACTTTATACCATACTACCAAATATGCTCTCAGATCTCTATACATCTTGTTGGCACCTGGATGTATAGAGTACTGTGATCGATGTACCTCCTGACGAACCTCATCGAACAATGTCTCACTTGGCACACACAACCTGATACCGTGTCATAGTGATCCATCCTCAGCAATGGTAAAGTCCTCGGATAATTCCATCTGAATCTGTGCTTTGATGCTCCTCAGAGACTCATCGTCATACTACGTAGCTTGAATCGTGTCTATCAGCTCAGACTATATCTGTAATCCCCACATCTGCATCTCAACAGCATGTATCGATACCTCAATACCTAAGCTCTCAAAATCGGCCAATAAATATATGTCTGTAGTCAAGCACATAGCCACTATATACCTACTCAAGGCATCAACGACTATATTTACCTTCTATGGATGGTAATATAATAAAATATTGAAGTCCTTCATCAACTCCAACCACCGCCGTTGTATCATGTTAAGTGCTTTCTATGTAAACACGTACTTCAAGCTCTTGTGGTCTGTGAAGATTCCCACACGCTCTCCGTATAGATAGTATTTTTACATCTTTAAAGAAAAGATGACCGTTGCCAACTCCAAATCGGGGGTAGGGTAATTCTCCTCATGAGAACATAATTGCTTGGAAACTTAGGAAATCACCTTCCTTTTCTGCTGTAAGACACAATCCAAACCCTTTCCTGAAGCATCACTATAGATAGTAAATCCGCCAAATCCTAATGGCAACGTCAATACTTGAGCTATCGTCAACCTCTTCATCAGCTCCTCAAAAGTGGCCTGACTCTCCTCTGTCCAGACAAGCTCCACATCATTACTGGTCAGCCTAGTCATTGACTTGACAATCTTGGAGAAGTCCTGTACAAACCTCCGGTAATAACCTAGTAGCCCAAGAAAACTTCTGATCTCCGCCACTGAACTCGGAGTTACCCAGGACTCTACTGCTAAAATCTTTTTCGGCTCCACTGTGTTACCCTCACTTTTTCAAATAGGGATAATTTAGTAATTGGCATAATTATTTTATTTCTAGATATTATAATAATTAGAGTGATGCATACATTTATTTATGTTTTGTATTATTTATTTATAGTAGTGGGCTAGCATATTGTTTAGACTTAACACTAGTGAACCCAATAAGACTTATCATGACAATTATTGAGCCCAACATGGACTAGGCCTATTAGATCATTCTCTTTAATCAATTAAGAGGATTAGACTAATTTGCATTAGCATAGAAACTTTTTAAAATAGCCATCCTTAATTATTTTCATAATTCATCATGGGATAACTTAGATTTTGCTTGTTCCTAGGAGAAGGGGGAAGGGGCCGACCACTATAGAGAGGGTTCTCTCTCTCTCCTCTCTATTTATATATTTTATTTAGATACCCAAATTCCTAGATCCCTATTTTACTTTATTGCTCTATTAATCTCTCTCAATTAATTCATATTCTCTCTCATTCTCATCACTCAAGGAGCATTGGAGCTTGGATTTTCAAGTAGCACATGGACGAGGAGCATTTGGCAATGAGCTTATGTCCGGATCATGTCTATAGGAACAATTCATTAGGAATCTATATCCTAATAGGTACAATTCTGAATTCACCTTCATTGTAGGTTCTAAATCATGTATTTGACCATTAGAAACCCTCCCATGGCAAAGGGCTACCTATAGGAACAAGTTATAGGCTATTTGGTTGTGTATTATGATTTCTACATAGTATTTTATGTCTATTTTGGGAGAATTATGAGATTGACACATCAAGTGCATGTTATGACGCTAATTTGATCTAATTAGACTTGGATCGAGTGTACGAGGCTAGTACTATATGTATTATGATTTCTACATGGTATTTCTAGAACTGTATACTTGATTACGATACAGTGGTTACATGGACTGGTACTATATAGATCCTGTCTGGAGATGTTATCCCCTACCGTGTTCAGCAGGTACTCCTTCATATGTATTTTATCGTGTGCATCGGGTATTGATTATCATGTACTCCGTGCTCACACCCTGTCTCGTGTACAGTGTACCTATATTACTCATGTTCGTAACGTGTCGTGATTGGATCCATAAGTATTGGTTGGGGATGGGGGAGTAGGAATTGGTTATATGATTAAGCCCGTGTATTCGTGTACATGTCGATTGCATATCACACGTGTAATTAAATTACTATATTATATTCGTGTTCAACCTAACCTGATCATATAATGAGCTTGTACTCTAAAGCACATTAGCTAGTTTTATCTATTTTCTTTACCTGCAGTTATTTCTTATTGCCTGTTCTTTCTTTCTAGTATATTACTTGTCTATTATAGTTTATTTTTTCCCTCTTGTTAGTTATCTCGTACTCTTTTATATTACTTGTCATATATATTATACCATGTATTTGGAACAACTTCTAGAGTTTTGTACTTTGTTCCAATTCTGATTGAATATATTTTTAGATGATTGTCTTGAGGAACAGTGTCCCACTTACTATGGGCCGCATGACAATGAACCATTAGAGGATACTCCCCTAGAGCAGGAAAATATAGTGCCAGTGAATGATGAGGCTTAGGCTTATATTGTTAGACACTATATTAGTCTTATTTTAGACTCTTGGCATGTATATATTATTTTGGATGTTGCTTTATGCCTAGACTTATATTGTGGACTTGTAGATGTATTTATGACTCTTGTACTTCTTTTCTTTATTTCATAGTGCGCAAAATTTTCTCCTAGTTTGATTTTGTGATTGAGTTTTGGTTTTATTATCATATACTATATTGTTCCTCCATTTGGTGTTGAGATAGCACGACATGTACCTTATATATATTGTGTGAGATATTTAGATAGCATTGTTGACCTAAACAACATTCTACCGTCGATGCTGTGGCATAGGCTGGGCATTTTTCACGTACTCTTATCCTCATTCTTAGTGCGGGTTATAACACTTTTTTAGTGGTGGCCCATGTAGGTCAAGAGATTGCAAGTAGTACAATTTTGTAGTAGTGCTCAAACTTAGAGTACAGCTACGAGCCTGCTTTAAGATATATAATATAGGCTGAAAGTATACTCAATCACAACTAAGAAATATTTCTAAAATATTTGTTTTGCTATCCTTATCAATTTGAATGCTTGCTTTATTTGAATAATTTTGTCCTTCTTTGATGATATCGTATCATACTCAAATATTGATTCCTTTGTTTCAATCTATCTTCAGGATGCCGCCGAAGATGCGATCCCAGTGCTCAGGCGTAATATCAGCGAGATTGGTTACTTCGTCGCCTCAGAGGAGAGCACTAGCATATACTTCTTTATCTGCTCTAGCTCAGAGGGCTGCTTCACCGGTCTAGGTGGGTGTTTTTTTAGCAACTTTCGGGGGTGCTCCATCTCCAATCCAGATGACGGTGCCCACAGCTTCACAGAGGATGGTGCCTACAGCTTCAGAGGAGCTACCACCACTACCACCAGTAGTTGATCTGGCGTAGGTATTTGCACTCTTTCAGCAGATGATGGAGGCACAAAGGGCCCAGTCGGAAGCCTAGTAGCGCCATTCTGAGGTCATGAGGTAGGACATTGAGAATGGCCACCAGCTTACACTCACCGCAGTCGAGAGAGTTCGCTTGGTCCAGCCACAGGTAGCTCCACCTCAGCCCGCCCCGCAGGAGCCGAGGCCGGGGGGTATCATTGACTTCAAGAGGATGGGGCCCAATTATTTCAAGGTTATTGAAGGGATTATTTATGCGGATGACTGGATCAAAGACATAGAGAGGAACATGCGGCTGGCGTAGATTCCTGAGAAACTATAGGTGGAGGCAGCAGGGAGCATAATGTATGATATTACTTTGACATGGTTCAGTACTGACCCAAGGATCTCAATATCGGGACTTACTTGGGAAGCTTTTAAGGAGATTTTCAAGAAGAAATTCTTTTCAGGTGTGGCTCTGACTTCTTTAGAGAGTCAGTTTCAGTACCTCGTCCCGGGTAGCATGATAGTTGATGAATATGTGGTGGAGTACTTTAGATTGGGGTGCTTTATGGAGGGACAAAATCCACGGAGGAAGGCCCAGAAGTTCAGAGAGGGTCTAAACAGGGAGATAAAATCCCATACTAGCAAACATTGTACCACTACATTTGAGAAGATCCTGGCACAAGCACAGTAGATGGAGGATGATTTTGAGGTTGACTCCAAGAGGATGAGGGATCCTTCAGGAGCTAGCAGTAGTGCATTCCCAACAAAGTGGCCTCACTTTCAGCAGTAGCATCAGAGACACTTCGAGCAGCCAAGGCAGCAGTTCCCTGTACCAGCTAGGGCGCTAGTACAACAAAAGCACCAAATTCAGAGGCTAGCTCAGTCGGCTATTCCTTGCCTATTCTACAAAAAGTTAGGACATAGATGGGATGCATTCAGGATGATATTATGCCAGTGTTTGTTCTGCAGATCAGAAGACCACCAATTGAGGGCTTGTCCTAGGGCTCCAGCTCGTCTAGCTCAGGATGGGGCCCAGGCACAGAGGGCACCCTTAATACCACCAGTAGGATAGCAGAGAGGACTTCCATTGCCGACACAGCAATAGAGGTTCGTACAGCACTGCCAGCAGTAGAGAGGTGTGCAGCAGGGGCAAGCTTTAGCCTTGACCGTCGAGGAGGAGGAGCCAGTTGGTGATGTCATCTCAGGTTCCGTCTATCTTGATTATTTTTTAGCTCATACTTTATTTGATTTTGGTGCTTCACATAGATTTTTATCTGTATCTTTTGCTTTAAAGCATCATCTTGAGACTGAACCATTGGTGAGGACTTGGAAGATCATGACAGGGGGTGGCATTATCCTGGTCAGTGATGTTTACAAGAATCAAAGAATTTCTTTGGAAGGCCGAGAGTTGAGCGTGTGTCTACTCGTAATGCAACTTTGGAGCTACGACATAGTCATCGGGATAGATTGGTTGAGTAGGAACCATACTAGTATCGATTATCGTGGAGGCAGAGTTTTATTTTAGATGCCAGAAGAACCAAAGTTTGAATTTTTCAGAGGAGAAGCATAACAGAGCGAGAGAGACTTCTGTGGAGCTATGGTGGAAGAGAAGGAGCCACCATATTCGTTGATTGCAGAGTATATGGACGTAAGAATTTATCGGGGTTGCCACCAGACAGAGATATGGAGTAATCTATAGATTTGGTTCCAAGTACAGAGCTAATATCACAATACGTATATAGGGTGAATAACAGCGAACTGGAGGTTTTGAAGAAATAGGTAGATAAGTTGTAGGACAAAGGCTTCATCTACTCCATTTCATCATCGTGGGGTGCTCCGGTATTATTTGTACCAAAGAAGAATGGGTCGGTATGTATGTGTATCGACTATAGGGCTCTAAATAACCTCACTATCAAGAACAAATATATGTTGCCATGAATTGATGATTGTCTGATCATTTGAGCGGAGCAAAGGTATTCTCCAAGATAGACTTGAGGTCGGGGTACCTCCAGGTGACGTGAAGAAGGAAGACATTCCGAAGACAGCTTTCAGGACTCGGTATGGGCAATTTTAGTTCTTGGTGATACCGTTTGGGTTGACCAAAGCTCTGACGGTATTCATGATCCTGATGAATAAGGTGTTTCATCAGTACCTGGATCAATTTTTTATCATTTTCATTGATGATATATTGATATATTCGAAGATCTCAGAGGAGCATGAGAAGCACTTGAGGATAGTTCTAGAGACCCTCAAGAAGGAGAAGCTGTTTGACAAGCTTTCGAAGTATGAGTTCTTCCTTGATAAGGTTGCATTCCTCAGGCATGTGATTATAGAAGATGGGATCTCATTGGATCCGAAGAAGATTTCAACAGTTGAGTCATGTTCTACCTCGAGTTCAATGGCCGAGATCAAGAGTTTTCTTAGATTGGCTGTCTATTATCGAAGATTTGTTCAGGACTTCTCCAGGAATGCATAACCGATGACTAGACTGACTAAGAAGGATGTAGAGTTTGTCTGGACAGAGGAGTGTCAGATCGCTATTGATGAGCTGAAGAAGAGGTTGACTGTAGCTCCAGTGTGGACGTTGTGGTACCTAGTTCTCCATTTTCGGGGAGCGCGACTAAGAAATACTTTCGTTATCGTTCGATCGGGAGAGATTGAATCAAGATCTTTTTCTCATTATGGATTGGCTTATTCATAATTCATTCCTATATTTAGTGGACCGTGCTCCAAGGATGGACTTAGTGGCAGATTCAAGAGGGACCTCTCCGTTGCAAGTTTTTTTTGCCTAGTTTTCATTGTCGCCTTGTTGCTTTCGTGCCTTGGAGTTAGTTTTCATATTTATATTTCTTGATCGGTTTTGATAGATTTTATTGCTTTCATTTATTGAACTGTATTTTTATTCCAATCTTGGAAAGAGTATAAGAGGTATTGATTATCTGTTTGTGGTAATGTAGGTGATCGTGCAGTAGACGTCGCACGAGTAGAATCTTCAAGCACCTCTTTCCTCTTCCCACCAACTTGTGAGTGGCTATAATTCAATTTATTGATCTTTATTCCAAGTCTTCACATCTAAAATCTTACCTTCTTGATTATTTCGATCAGACAAGACCTTAATAACTAAAAGATGTCAAGATAAAAAGGAATAGACTTGGATTGCTTTATGCTTGTCAATCAATTTGTGAACGGTTACATTATTGCATGCTAGCTTGTTTTTAGTGTTCTTTTATCATGCTTTAATTCTAGTTAGAATATATATATACCTCTTCTACTATTGTGCTATGTATAGAACACACATTGCTATGCAGCAAACTAAATAGGGAGACTATGCAAAATAGATCATACCATGTTACTTGTCTCGTGCTTGAGTTGCCTTAAACTGGACCATTTGATAACTTAGTATTAGACGTCGATTGGTCACAAAAAACTTGTGCACAAGATTTTTGGTTCCTGCGGACGGTCGTCGGGGCACTAGAACTGATCCGATCCGGACGGAATAATATGTATAGTCGTCTGTTATGAACGAAATGGCATGTAGCGGGGTTTGCCACCTGCGTTGCATATCATTCTCGTCTCGATACTATAATTCATCCATTATGGCATCATGCCAGTGATCTCCTCGTATATTTAAACTGTGCAAGCTAACTGTATCTTCTTGTCAGGGAAGGTCATGGTAAGTGCTGTGCAGATAGTTCAGACGGGCATATAAAAGTCATCGAACGGTGGCATGCTTATTTCAGTAAACTTTCATATCTAATTCTTGCTTGTAAAATAAACTAAGACAAGATAGAAAGACCATATAATAACTTGCATGCTTCATATCAACAACGTATTGATTGGTATAGTTGGGTTAGATAGCCTTCACTGGTGCATTTTGATGTACTGACCCTTATTGCAACATGTTACCTGCACCAAGGAGATCATGCAAGAAGCTAGAGTGACTTTCCAATCCAGTCCACCTACCGGCACATTATGTTCGTGCCCATGAAGCATGTTTTGAAGTTCCAGGAGCTCATATGCATACCTTATGTAGCTCCGTGGAAGGGCGATAACTTCGCTCGAAGGTGTCTATAGCTTTTAAAGTATTAGTAATAGGATATAATATACCAGACGACTATCTTATTTTGCGTCTGCTTTTGTAAGCCTGTGCGACAAGCATATGTACTTGTTCAAGAGTTTGTAAAAGATGTTCATTATAAATAAAGAGAAGTTTTCCATGTTTCAATATTGTGTTCAATTATCTGCGTACTCTGAATATGTGTTCGTTATATTAAAATACCTTCCTTGTGTGTTGTGCAACCTAGGCACGTACGACGTCACGCCCGGGTAACGACTATCGATTCCATAGAAATTGGGGCATGACAGATATTGCCATCGGGGATAGGAGGATTTTTCATATATATTGATGCTTAGGGTAAGGGTTTGGGATGTATATTACCGCAGAACAGGAAGGTGATTGCCTATGCTTCCAGGCAATTATGCCCTTATGAGAAGAATTACCCTACACATGACTTGGAGTTGGCAGTAGTCATCTTTGCTCTAAAGTTATAGAAATACTACTTGTATGGAGAGCGTGTGGGGATATTTATAGACCATAAGAGCTTAAAGTATGTGTTTACACAGAAAGAGCTCAACATGAGGCAACGACGATGGTTGGAGTTGATGAAGGACTTCGATATTTCTTTGCAGTACCATCCAGGAAATGCAAACATAGTCGCTAATGCTTTGAGAAAGTATCCAGTAGCTATGTACTTGACGAGAGCCAGACATTTATTGGTCGATCTTGATAGCTTGAGATTTGAGGTGCTAGTTCCTGGAATTGTGGCACATAAGTGGGAACTTCAGGTATAGTCAGAGTTGATGGACCGGATCAGAGCCGCACAATTTGAGGATGAGTCTCTAAGGAGCATCTGAGCGTAGGCCCGAATATGATTGGCAGAGGACTCAGTATTGCAGAGGATGGATCATTGCGGCACGATACCAGATTATTTATGCCAAGTGGAGCATTACGCGAGATAGTTTTTCAGTAGGCGCATCGATCTCAGTACTCTATGAATCTTGGTGCCATCAAGATGTATACAGACATGAGAGAGCATGTTTGGTGGTATAGTATAAAGCGGGAGGTGGCGAGGTTCATATCCGGATGCTTGGTATGTCAGCAGGTAAAGACGGAGAGGCAGAGACCAGGTGGATTGCTTCAGCCTTTACCCATTCCAAAGTAGAAGTGGGAGCACGTGACGATGGAATTTGTATCATGGCTTCCACATTCTCTAGGAGGTAAAGACATTATTTGGGTCATCGTTGATAGGTTAACCAAATCGGCCACTTCTTGCCATTTAAAGTGGGTACATCTACGGAGAAGCTCACAGATATGTATGTGCGACAGATAATCAGATTGCATGGAGTTCCTATAAGCATAGTCTCGGATCGGGATAGTCGATTCATATCCCACTTCTGAAGGAGTTTGTAGGCTAGCTTGGGCACCCAGCTCAAGTTTAGTACTGTATGTCACCCTCAAACAGACGAACAGTCAAAGAGGACAATCCAAACTCTCGAGGATATGCTACGTACCTATGTTTTGGATTTTGGAGGCTCTTGGGTGGATCACCTTCACCTGGTAGACTTTTTTTATAACAGCAGCTACCAGGCCAATATCTAGATGTCACCATTTGGGGCGATGTATGGACGAAGAAGCCATACTTCGTTATCTTAGGATGATGTTGGTGAGAGAGCCTTATTAGGTCCAGAGATAGTTGTGGATGCAGCTGAGAAGGTGAAGTTTATCAGGGATAGACTTTGGGTGGCGCAGGACAGACAATGACATTGGGCCTATAGCCACCGGAGACCTTTGGAGTTTGAGGTATAGGTTTTGTTTACATTGTTTGTGATTGCTTGTTTTAGATAGAGTGCTAAGGTTGTGTTTTATGATAGGTGAGTGATCTGGTGTTCTTGAGGATTTCTTCGACACGGGACATGATTCGCTTTGGTGGAGGCGGGAAGCTTAGTCAACGTTACATCAGACCCATTGGTATTCTTGAGAAGGTTGGTGCTGTGGTCTACAGACTATACTTGCCGCCTGCACTAGTAGAAGTACATAATATGTTCCACGTATCACAGTTGAGAAGGTACGTGGAAGATCGTAGCCATATATTTGATCACTCGGAGATCGAGGTGGGTCCGACTCTCAGATACCCAGAGTAGCCTGTGGAGATTTTGGAACAAAGAGAGAAGGTTCTACGGAACCAGATGATTTCTTTGGTACACATTACGTAGAGGCATCACTCTCTATGGGAGTCTACCTGGGAGCAAGAGGCCGAGATACGCGAGTGATATCCATATATGTTTTAGCCATGAGGTATAATTCTTTCTTGCTTGTTGTGATTATTTTTGGTAGCTAGTTTCTTCATTAATTTTGAGGACAAATTTTTTCTAAAGTTGGTAGGATTGTTACCCTCACTTTTTCAAATAGGAGTAATTTAGTAATTTGGCATAGTTATTTTATTTTAAGATATTATAATAATTAGAGTGATACATATATTTATTTGTGTTTTGTATTATTTATTTATAGTAGTAGGCTAGCCTATTATTTAGACTTGGCACTAGTTAATCCAATAAGACTTGGCATGATAATTATTGAGCCCAACATGGACTTGGCCCATTAGAACATTCCCTCTAATTAATTAAGAGTATTAGACTAATTTGATTAGTGTAAAAACTTTTTAAAATAGCCATCATTAATTATTTTTTATAATTCATCATGTAGGGGTAACTTAGACTTTTACTTATGCCTTGGAGAAGGGGGAAGGGGCCTACCACTATAGAGAGGCTTCTCTCTCTCTCTCTCTCTCTCCATTTATTCATTCCATTTAGATTCCTAAATTCCTATATCCCTATTTCACTTTATTCCTCTATCAATCCCTCTCAATTCATTCATATTCTCTCATTCTTATCTCTTAAGGAGCATTGGAGCTTGGATTTGCAATGAGCACTTGAAGGCGGAATATTTGGCAAAGATCTTGTGTCCGAATCGTGTCTGTGGAAATAATTCATTAGAAATTTATCTCCTAATAGGTACAATTCTGAATTCACCTTCATTGTAGATTTCAAATCATGCATTTGACCTTTAGGAACCCTCCTATGGCATAGGACTACCTATAGGAACAAGTTATAGGCTATTTGGTTGTGTATTATGATTTCTATATGGTATTTTATGTCTATTTTTGGAGAAATTATAAAATTGACACATCAAGTGTGTATCATGAACTAATTTGATCTAATTAGACTTAGATCGAGTATGCGAGACAACCTACGTGTCCACAATTGGATATGAGTAGGCCGTATCATGATACTTTGTGATACATGGTTCATTTTGGATAATTTGTGCATAGGAGTGTGATCTCTTTTCAATTTCTATTGTAACTAATTAGTTTAGTTGTATTAATATGTAATTGATGTGTATTATTGGTAATTATGGATTTTGATACTTTATTTGGGTGTGTATCATGATTATCATAGTGTGATACTAGTGTATCATGGTTATGTGCATTAGGTGTTTGTAGTAATATTTTTGTAGTGTTATGGGTCTGGAGATGATAGGGTTCCAGGCAATACATGTGTAGAAATAGTAGCATGCTTGAGGGGTTGGTTTAGTGTTATTTTGGTATAAGTATGTGAGGGTTGTGGGGTATGAGAGCTCGGGTTGCAGGCAAGAGGGGGGGGGATCAGTCAGGAGATTGAAGCAGTGTTGCTTGTGTGGGGTCAGGGGAATTACATGTTTAGTTGTGAGTTATGAGTTGGTGCTTGTGGTGTACTACAAGTAGTGAGCAAATATGAAGTAACAAGTGTTGCAACAGACAGTTGATATTGTCTGTACTGTGCAACTGAGTGCACTTGGCCAATCTAGAAGCCATGTGTTGTCTGCCTACAGGATTGAATTATAGTGCACTTAGTGTATCGAGATGTATCTCTGATGGGGATTGTAGTATGGTGTATGTTTAGTTGGTGCACTTTACTTGGATAAAGCGGAGAGGGTTATAGTAGCAGTAATTACTGCTTGGGTAACAGAGGTATTGCATAGTATCTACAGTAGGTGTGAACTAAGTGTTCCAGTGTGTGCAAAAGAAGACGTATTAGGGGCCAAGACATGTTGCACACACCAACATGTTGTTCCAACAACTAGGTGAGATAAGTTATTTTTAAACCAAGTGTGTAGATGCAAGTTATATTGGAGAGAGGCAACAATGGGTATCTGAACTAAAATGTGTCTATTTGTATCAGGTAGTGATGCAGGGTATATGTGAAGTGTTAGAGTGTGCGCAACCTGGGTATTAAGTGTACTGTCAGTGTATAACTGTACAGGAAGAGTTTTGTGTGTAGTGTAGAGGTGAGTTATAGTAGGATTTGTGCTAAGTATCATAGGTTAAGTAAGTTATGGTTTTAGTGTTGAAGGTATTAAGTTATATTATTGATATTAAGATGATAAGGTATATATATAAGATATTGATACTATACCAATTAGAGTATGTATACTAGTTTATGATATTGGTATTAGTATATATAGTATCCTAGTACCTAGTGATTGCTAGATTAAATTATTGATATTACGATGATAAGGTATATATATAAGATATTGATACTATGCCAATTAGAGTATGTATACTAGTTTATGATATTGATATTAGTATATATATTATCCTAGTACCTAGTGATTGCTAGATTAACTATCGCCATTAAGTTATGAACTTAAAAACCCAACCAAGACCTAGTATCACCTAGTATGGACTTGTAATCACCCTAGAAGCTAGGTATGGATCAAAAATTAAGGTATTAGCCTAGTTTGACCTAGTTTGACTAGTATGACCTAGAAATAACCTAGAAGCATATTAGTGCATTATTTAACTCAATTATCATCCATTACACCATTTAACATAATATTTCCTAAATAGGATTGTTTGACACCAGCTTGGGCATCGAGAGACACCTTTGCTCAGGATAGAGGCGAGTATATCTTTTTTTTATTTTTTATCTCATGATAGTGTATATATCACATGTTCTAGAACTATATACTTCATTCTGACACAATGGTTACACGGAATGATACTATATAGATTCTGTCAGGAGATGTTATCCTCTACCATGTTCAGCAGATACTTCTTCATATGTATTTAATCGTGTGTATCGGGTATTGATTATCAAGTACTTCGTATTCACACCATGTCTCCTGTACAGTGTGCCTATACTACTCATTTTCGTAATATGTCGTGATTGGATCCATAAGTATTAGTTGGGGATGGGGGAGTAGGAGTTGGTTATGTGATCAATCCAGTATATTCATGTAAATGTCGATTATATATCACACCTGTAATCGAGTTACCATATTATATTCGTGTTCAACCTAACCCGATCACATAACGAGCTTGTACTCTAAAGCACATTAACTAGTTTTATCTGTTCCCTTTACTTGCAGTTATTTTTTATTGTATGTTCTTTATTTTTAGTATACTACACGTTTGCTATAGTTTATTTCTTTTTCTATTGGTAGTTATCTTGTATTCTTTTCTATTACTTGTCATATATGTTCAATCATGTATTTAAAACTGCTTCTAGATTTTTGTACTTCGCTCCAATCATGATTGGATATATTTTTTAGATGATTGGATTGAGGAGCAGTGTCCCACTTAATACGGACCGTAGGATGGAAAATTATTAGATAATCCTACCTAGAGCAGGAGAACCTAGTACTAGTAACCGAGGAGGCTTAGACTTATACTATTAGACGCTGTATTAGTCTTTTATGACTTTTGGCATGTATATATTATTTTGGGAGTTGCTTTGTGCCTAGACTTATATTGTGGATGTATTTGTGACTTTTCTACTTCTTTTATTTATTTCGTATCGTGCTATTACTTTTTCTAGTTTGATTTTGTGATTAAGTATTGGTTCCATTATCATATACCATATTCTTCCTCCATTGGAGTTGAGATAGCCTGACAGGTAACTTATATATATTGTGTGAGATATTTAAATAGCATTGTTGACCTAGACAATATTCTACCGTCGATGCTGGTGTCATGACCCATACCCAAAAATTAGGCATGAGTCATGGGTACGTCCAGCCTACGCTGCATCATCGATGGTAGAATATTATCTAGGTCCTACATAGCTATCTATCAATGATATTAAACCTGTCAACAAATCTCAACTCCAAACAAAGGACAATGAATATGTATATGATCATCAATTCATAATGTACTCAATCATAATAACTATAAAGAAGGTAAATGGCACGATAAAGATATAAAGAAACACAAGAGGCAAAATAATATATGTCTCAACAAAATAGAGTCTAAAAGTCTCGCTATCTCAACACAAAATAAGTCTCAACATAATAAAACTCAAGTCTATAAGTTTGGAATAATCCAATACATTAAAATAAGCTTAGTGTTGTCTAAACCACTGCGGGTGGTGTCTCCTCTATATGGAGTGGCTTCTCTGGAATCTCCAGGATAGAATCGTCATCTACTCCTGGACCAAAATGAGTAGGACAGAAGTCCTCAAGATCCTCTAAAAAATATTATCCAGTCAGGATTGGAGCGAAGCACAAACACTAAAAGCAATTTCAATTATATTGACAAATACTATAAAGTAGTATAAGAAAATACATGATGAAAGAAAATACTGGAATATAAGAAAAATCTGGAGAGACATCTAATCATATATAAATAACTAACAGTGAACAGATATATGTGAATGCTAAAAATGAATGTACTGGAGCAAGAATAGAAATACTGGCTAAGTGCCATAAAATATCAGTTTGTTATGTGATCGGCTTGGGACTAGATCATGCTTGTTATATATGGTTGGCTATGATACATGTGAGGTCAGGCTAACTATTTAGTTATCTATGATGCGAGCAATAGTCAAGATAATCATATATAATAGGCTATGAGGCATGTAAATGGTCAGGCTACACCCTACGTGATATGTGGGGTTAGCTATGATGCATATAAGGTGGGGTATGATTACATAACTTGCTAATATTTCTCCGTCCTCAGCTAGTACGATAGATTCCAATTATGACTCCTTATGAAAGGTATCTATGATACTAGTCCATGTATCCACTGTGTCTAAATCAAGTATACACTATAACTAGAATCATAGTAATGATCAAAATAATGAAACTGTCAGAGAATGTACTTTCATGTGGTCCTGAACAACGAATGAGGATCAATGTCCAAGATAGGATCACGAAGACCTAAATATCAAATATTAATGTCAAATAGTGATATACATGTGTAACTAGATAATTATGATATTTCTAGGCCATGTTTAAGTCCCACTAGGTTAACTAGGTCCACTAGTCACTTCTATATCACATTAGTCTATTTAGACAATATCTAACTATGCTAGTCATTAATAGCAATACTAACTATTAGTATTAAGTATCTATAAGATATTAGATTTTAACTATATACTAGAGACTATTAGTGTATAAATAACTTATATATAGACTCAAGTTATAACTATAATCCAATACCAACTCAAGTACCTTAACTAGTTCTTATCACTATACTTGACACCCTACTATAATATCTTAACTTGGATACTAACCCATATTCACGTACCGACATACTTGTTTACCCCTCACTAATGTTCTTACTACTCTTGAGCATTCAACCAGTGTGTCAACTCTCTAGTTCAAAACTGAACCACACACTAACTTGTATCAGTTATCTAACACTATCTTAACAATAACTTACACTAACTTATACTAACTTACCTTATGTATTACTCACTGTGCAGTTGTTGTGCCAAAATGGCACCACTACAACTAATATCAATGTGGTATAATCTTCCATGCTCCTTAGATGATGTAATTGAGAGGGAATGAGATTGAATTGAGATAAATTTGGTGGAGAGATGAATCAATTTAGAAAATAATATAATTGTGATCTAGAAAGAATGAACAATGAGAGAAGGGAGAGAAAGACTCCCCTCTATTGGTCGGCCCCCTCTTTTCCCCTTCCAAGAAATGTAAAATGTCCAAGTTACCCCTATTAGTTGGTCATGAGGTTTAATTAGGGAGGGATATATTAGGAAACTTCTAATTCTACATGAAATTAATCTAATCTTCTTAATTAATTAACGGAATGGGTCTAATGGGCCTAGTCTAATGTTGGGCTCAATGAGCCATAACAAACTAATGGGTCCACTAATGACAAGTCCAAATTAAATAGGCTAGTCCACTAACAAATAAATAAATACCACAATACCATATAATTAATTAGTAGAACATATATAAATATTTAATAACTAAATAATAAATATATTAAATGACAAAAATGTTCTCATCTAGAAATATGGTAGTGACAAGTCTACCCTCCTTAAAAAAAATTGTCCTCGAAATTTAAGGAAAGAACTAGCACTACAACAACCAATCACAGCAAGCAAGAAAGAATGATACCTCACGGCTCAAAGAGATAAGGGTATCGCTCGCGCATCTCAACTTTTCTCTCCTAAGTAGTCTTTTTCGGAGAGTGATGCCTCTACGTGATGTGTACAAAGGGAATCGTCTGGTTTTGCAGCACCTTTTCCTTGAAATCCAGAATCTCCACTGGCTGCTCTGGGTAGCTGAGAGTCGGACCCACCTTGATCTTCGAGTGATCCAATACGTTACTAGGATCTGCCATGTACCGTCTCAGCTGCGACACATAAAACATATCATGTACTCCCTCTAATACAAGCAGCAAGTCTAGTCTGTAGGCCACTGCACCGACCTTCGCAAGAATACCGAAGGGTCCAATGTACCATGGACTAAGCTTCCTGCCTCCACCAAAGAGAATCGTGCCCCATGTCAAAAAAATCCACAAGAATACCCGATCGCCAACCAAGAACAAAGCACAGCCTTAATACTCAATCTAAAATAAAGCAATCACAAGTACAGACAAAAATCTATACCTCAAACTCCAAAGGTCTCAGGTGGCTATCGGCCCAATGCGGCTATCTGTCCTGTGCCACTCGAAGTCTATCTCTGATAAGTCTCACCTTCTCAGCTGCATCCACAATCATCTTCGGTCCCCACAAGGCTCTTTCACTAACATCATCCCAAGATAGAGGAGTGCGACATCTCCATCTATATAAAGCCTCGAATGGTGACATCTCGATACTGGCCTGGTGGCTGCTATTGTAAGCAAACTCTACCAGGTGAAGATGATCCTCCCAAGATCTTCTGAAATCCAAAAACCAAGTACGAAGCATATCCTCGAGAGTCTGAATAGTCCTCTACAACTGTCCATTTGTTTGGAGGTGATATGTGGTACTAAACTTGAGCTGGGTGCCCAAGCCAGCATGCAAACTCCTCCAAAAGTGGGATATGAATCGACTATCAGAATTCAAGATGATGCTCACAGAAACTCCATGCAATCTTCAATCGCATATATATCTTCGCTAGTTTATCCGAAGATGTACCCACTTTGAATGGCAAGAAGTGAGCCGATTTAGTCAACCTGTCTACGATAACCCAAATCGTATCTTTTTCTACTTGAGGACTTGAATCCCAAAAACAAAACCCATAGTAACATGCTCCCACTTTCACTCTAGAATGGGTAAAGTGTCATGACCCACACCCGGTGTAGTGATGCAAGTCGGAAATAATGCCCAGCCTATGGTGCAGCGTCGATGGTAGAACGCTGTTTGGGTAATCTATCTAACAAGATAATAAGCCACCAACAATATCAATATACTCAATCACAGATATAAGATAGAAATATGCACAAATATGATAAAAGAATAGAATAGTCATAATACAACTCATGAGTCAATAATAACACCAATGAGTTAGAGAAATATAATAAATAGTATGATGGAGACAAATCCAGTATAAAAGAAGCTAAATATCTAAGCTATGAGTCCCGGGTCATCTGTCTCAGTCGGGATAAGTCCCTCCTGAGCCAAGGTCTCTGGCTCTAAGCCCACAACATCCTGAGGCCTGTAATAAGTAGGTTACCACTCCTTAGTGTCATCTGGGAAAAATATATCCTGTCAGAAAAGGAGCAGAGTACATCTCTAATAGCAGTTCTAATCAATTATAAAACTATGTAACAGTAAATAGATATGAATATAAAAGATGCAATAATAGATATAAGAGATATATATTAAAGAAAATACTGGAAATAAATACAAGAATGAACAATATGGCAATGAACAAGAAGACTAAATGACTAAGTGAGTGAGTACCAGCTTTAACATGTGATCGGCTTGGGAACTTGATACAAGATTTATGGCCTGGCTAATCATATGTGCGGTGTATGATTAACACTATTCAATGAACAAGACTTAATACAAGGAGGGTATAATCACATATCTATACTACATACTCCCCAACCCCGACTGGTATAGTAGATCCAACCATGGTACGCTATGTCACGAGATTATCTAGGAAGGTAGAAAGTCTTCCCGAGAATTAGTGTCTGTACATGTATAAGAAGAACAATGAAACAATGCTTGCACAAAATACACCTTATATACCAAGGAATAATATCTCATGACGAGATCTGGATATACCAATCCGTGTAACCATCGAGTCAAAAAATCAAGGATATCTACACTAGATAAAATGAACATAGAGGATATCACAAATAAAAAACTACCAGAGAATGTACTGACCTGAAACCTGGTGTACAGTATCACAGATGTATGGTACGGTACCTCAAAGACCTATATATGGAATCTAATATCAATACAAGGTTTTGGAATAAAAATAAGTTAAACTAGTCAACATCTAGGTCAAAGAGCCATTTCTAAGTCAAAACAGACAAACTAGGTCAACTCTAAGTCAAACCGGACAAACTTGGCCAAACTACATATTTCTCGGTTGCATGAGTCTATCTCTATAATATTGGGTTCATACACTAAGAATCTTGGCCATACAAGCTAAACTAGGATACTAAGATACCGTATCGTAAGATACGCAAACAAGAGATATAAAAATAACATATATACATATTCAATAAATATTAAATATACTAATCCTAATTACTAATACTAAGTGGATACCTTGACTTTGAACCAACTTGGTATCGTACCACTACACACCCATCTCGATACCCAACTCAAATACCTTAAGTATCCTTCAATACCTTGACACTTACCTTGGTATCTCAAGGTAATGTCACTCTAGTATATAGTAGCTACCCAATCTAATGACTAACTTATGTATATAGGAATACATCTTACTAACTGATCACGAACTACTAATACAACTAAAATATATACACATACATATACATATATAACATAGAGATACACATAGAAGATATATATAATATATAACTAACTAATTAGATACTACTAACTATTAGCTAAAACTAACTAAAGTAACTCACCTAGCTAGCTGCTGCTGAAGCCATGCTCGAACCTTGGCTGCTCATGCTGATACTGGAAGGTTGCTATTATGCCACTGACCGAGCTGTTGCTGCTCATGCTCTGCTACTCGAGCTCGCTGCCTAGCCGCTACTCGGCTCTGCAGTTGCTCACTGACTGAGCCCCCCCTACTATCACATATATAAACACATAACTGTCATGACCCGCTCCCGATGTAAGGGTACAAGTCGAAAATAACGCCCAGCCTACGCCGCAGAATCGGCGGTAGAACGCTGTCTGGATAATCTATCTAACAATATAATAAACCACCAACAATGATAATATACTCAATCACAGAACTAAGATAGAAATGAGCACGAATCAGATAAAGAATAGAATAGTCACAATAAAACTCATGAGTCTAAAATAATACATCAATGAGTCTGAAAGAATACTAACAAATAAGCTGGAGACAAATCCAGCACAAGAATACTAAGAAGCTACTACTACCAGGTCAACTGTCTCAGTTGGGATAAGTCCCTCCTGAGCCAGGGTCTCAGACTCTAAACCCACAACATCCTGAGGTCCATAATAGGTAGGGTACCAGTCCTTAGTGTCATCTGGGAAAAATATATCCAGTCAGGAAAGGAGCAGAGTACATCTCTAACAGCAGTTCTAATCAATGATAAAAACTATGTAAAGTAAATAGATATGAATATAAAATATGCACAATAGATACGAGAGATATATATACAATAAGGAAATACTGGAATAAATACAATAATGAACAATATGTCAATGAACAAGGATACTAATATCTAAGTGTGTGAGTACTAGCTTTAACATGTGATCGGCTTGGGCACTTGATACAAGATATATGGCCTGGCTAATCATACGTGCGATGTATGATTAATACTATTCAATGCAAGACTTGATACAAAGAGGATATGATCACATATCTACACTAAAATACTCTCCACCCTCGACTGGTATAATAGATCCAACCATGGTACTCTATGGCACGAGATTCCCCAAGAAGATAGCTAGTCTTCCCGAGAATCAGTGTCTGTACATGTACAAGATAATCAATGAAACAAGGTTTGCATAAGATACACCATATACCAAGAAATAACATCTCATGACGAGATCCAGATATACCAATCAGTGTAACCATCGTGTCAAAAGAACAAGGATATCTACACTAGATACAATAAACATAGAGAATATCATAAATGAGAAACTATCAGAGAATGTACTCGCCTGAAGTCCAATAAATAGTCTCACAGATGTCTGACCGGTGCCTCGAAGACCTAGATATGGAATACAACGTCAATACAAGGTTTCAAAAAGAGAATAAGTTAAACTAGTCAACTTCTAGGTCAACAAGTCAATTCTAAGTCAAAAGTCAACTATAGTCAACTATGGTCAACTATCTATTTCTAGGTTGCATAAGCCTATCACAAAAATATTGGGTCAAGATACTAAAATCTAAGCCATAAAAACCACATCTTAAATATTAGGCTACGGTATCTCCGGATACGTAAATTCCAAGGTAAAAATCAATATATAAATATAAAACAATTAATTATTAATAATATTGAATCATAATTATAATATTAAATAGGTACCGTGGTTTTGAACCAACTTGGTATCTCAACAATAATCATAAACTTGATACCCAAACCCAAATCTTGGGTATCCCTAATTAACTTAGTTTCCTCAAGGTAATTCCAAATACCTTGTTATATTAACTACCCGTAACATATATATACATACATACTACTCTATATACTATAATAAAATTAGCAATTTAGGAGATACATCCTACTATATATATATATATATATATATATATATATATATATATATATATATATATATATATATAACTGCCTAACTGTCACCAAAAACCATTCTGCTGTCACTGAAAGCTGCTGATATATAAACATACTGCTATTTTAGTGACAATTTCATGCACTGTCACTAAAAACTGTCACTGAAACTCTGATACGCCGTTATTCCAGCGACGCTGTTGCTGCTGCTGTCGCCAATTAGCTGCTGCTGCTGCTGTGCTGTTTTGCTACTGTTGTCGCCAATTGGCTGCTGCAATCGCTGATTAGCTGTCCCTGTCGTCACTAATAGTATATATATATATATATATATATATATATATATATATATATATATATATATATATATATAACACATATATATATATATATATGTATATCATCCTCCAAGTATATATATACATCTATATACATAATAACTACTAATAACTACTAATAAATCCCTTCCTAGTGTTATGTACATAAATACTATATAGCAACAACACACACACATAAATATATTAATAACTATTCATATATGTATATATATATATAATCATATAACTTCCATACATAAATATAAATATCCATTTAAATATACATATATATATGCATGCTATAATATATATATACTTACACAATAATACCTATAATCACATAGTATTATATATATGTCTAGTTACTACCATATAGAATATATGTACTTAACAAACACATATAATAATAATAATAACATACATATATATTGTAACAACATATATACATATTTACACATAACATATATACTATAATATATATATATTTATACATGTAGAAGAATGGCTACATAATATATACACATATTGTACATCCATAATACATAGATCTAAGACACAAGAAGCATAATTATATATACTATAACTGTCACGACCCGCACCCGGTTTAGGGGCACGAGAGCGTGGGTACGTCCAGCCTACTCCGCAGCATCGGCGGTAGAACGCTGTCTAGGTCAAGTACTATCTAAACGATCTCACGCTAGTATCCAACTCCATAAGGAGACGTGGATATAATAAAATAAATCTAGAAATACTCAATCACAACTACAGCACGATAGGAAAATGAAGAAGTAAAAGAATACCACACAAGTCTAATGACACAATAATCATACCTGCAATCAGTAACATCCAATTCCCCAAGTGTGTCGGAAACCAGTCTACTAAGGTTACAGTCTGGAAAAAATATTTTTCAGTCAGGAAGGAGCAAAGTACATCTCTAAATAGCAGTTCTATATAAATGACATAAACTATGTAGCAGTTCTAGATGGAAACATACCAGATGCATGTATAGGTACGAGAAATATACAATGAGAGAAATACTGGAAATACTGTAAGTAAATGCAGGAAAAGAATAATATGTCAATGAGCAAGAATTCTATGACTAAGTGTGTGAGTACTAGCTTTAATATGTGATCGGCTTGGGAACTTGATCAGGCTGGTTACATGTGATTAGCTATGATTCACGAAGGTCAGGCTAACCGTTGGTTAGCTATGATGCATGTAGAGGTCAGGCTAATCACACGTAACAGCTATGAGGCACAGAGATGGTCAGCCGCACCCGACGTGAGATGTGGGGTGAGCTATGATGCATGAAAAGTTGGGTATGATCACATATCTACACTAAAATACTCCACACCCCCGACTGGTATAGTAGATCCAATCATGGTACGCTATGGCATGGGATTTCCTAGGAAGGTAGCAAATCTCCCCGGAAATCCGTGTCTGTACATGCACAAGATATCAAGGAAACAAGTCTTGTACAAGCTACACCATGAATAAGGAATAACATCTCATGACGAGATCCGTGTATACCAATCCGTGTAACCAACGTGTCAGGAACATGGATATTTACACTAGATACAGTGAACATAGGAGATATCATAAATTAGAAACTAATCAGAGAATGTACTCGCCTGGGGTCCTTAGCTGGTAACACCAATGTCCTGTTCCCGAATATCGTCTAGATGATCCAACAGTCCTTGGGTTCATCCAATCCGAGCTGAGAACGTAGGTACCAAAAGTCATATCCAAGTCTAGGCACGAAATACAGTAGCTACAGTCCTCAAGTAATCTATCAGAGCCCAATTCAAACAACCAAATCATCACACAGTATATACATACCTACGAACAAGTTCCTAATTAGGGTTTTATTATAGTATATATATGGTAACACCCTAACTGTAAATATGAATATGTATATATATAAGAAAACATTTTCTTTTCTTTTCTTTTTACATAAAACATATATTTTTATGTAATTAATAATTAAGCATTCAAAATTACCAAATATATACTTATGTGAATTTACTTATACAAACATATAACAAAATACTTAACATATAGGTACGAAACTTACGTACAAAATACCTATACTTCTATAAATAAAATTTCTTATACATACATACATACATACATAACAAGTATTTGCTAAAAATAATGGCAAATAATACTTACTAAGTATTGGTAATACAACTTGTTAACAACTAATGCTCCAATTCTTAATTATTGAAATCTTATGCAAATATGGAAAACAATGAGGGCTTTATATAAAAGAGAACCTAATGATTATTGCACCGATAGGAATGGAGGGCACACAGTTTCTCTTCCACTATATTTTTCCTCCATCAATCATTGATATCCACCCACTGTCTTCACAAAACAACACACATAATATTACTTCAACACGACTTCTTCTTCTTCTTTGTTCACACAATAGCATATCCACACTAGTCTCCATATAAACTCAACTCTACATCTTGCCATTTACTAGTTAAAAGAATTGACAACATCTAAAGAGTGGTGTCGTGTGAACAAGGAGGGGTAAAGAAAGTTTATTATGGTCATGAATAGTGGCATGCAAGTGTATATCATCAACGTTTCTATATTTTTCTAAAACTCCTACTGATTTGTACCCATTGGATCCTCCTCAAAATCACCTTCCCCATATCAACTGCTGCCTCTCCATCCCTTCTTCCTCATATTCTTAATATACTCACATAACACCACACATGCTATAATACTAAATATGTATCGATACTCATGATCAAGGAGATTAACTACAATGTAAAGGAACGTAGTGGGAAAGGATTTTACCGGTGGAAGATGAAGTGATTGACTCGGCAAAGCTTCTTCGCAGTAGAGGAAGATGATGGATGAATGAAGCCGAGGTGGTGAACGCAGAGCAGCGGTTCCAGCGGGGAGGAGCTCCGAGAAGAATGGCAGAGGGAGGGTAGCCGGAGTACGGTAAAATCGGAGTGCAGCGGGCAGCAGGTCGGCGGAGCTCTCAGCAGAGGGAGGAGCAGCCGAGCCGGCGCTAGCAACGGTCGGGTCGGAGGACAGAGCAGTCCGCCGGAAATGCTACAGGCCGGAGAGGAGGGAAGGTCGGGGAGCAGTTGGTGCGGGGTCGCCGGAAGAGATCGACAGTAGGGAGGAGATGGGAGAGGAGTAGCTGGAGTAGGGGACTCGGTCGCCGGACTGCGGCAGAGGGAATGGGGAGCAGCGGCTGCCAGCGGGAGGAGTTCGGCGGAGTAGGGAGATGCCGCCGGGAACAGTAGGTGCGGCAGCAGCAGTATGGGGGGAACTGAACAGTATTCTCCCCCCTCCTTCAAATTTAAATTTCAAAAATGAAGAAAGGAAGAAGAAGAAAAGAAGGAGAAGAAGAGAAGAAGAATGGAAGAAGAAGAAAATTTTTCATACGTAGGAGAAGAAATATGGGGCTTGCTTGGGGATTAGGGTTTTCTAGGGAAATGGGTAGATGTGACATTATATAGGGAAGAGGGTTGTGCATCTAATGGTGAGGATGCACCCAATTAAGTGGGTGGTCCAGATTAAACATGAAGGAAATTTCATGTGGGAGAAAAATGCAATTTTGTCCATAAATAAATAACCTTTCCATTTGGTCTTGGACAATGGGGTGATGACACCTACAATTGAATAATTGCAACTTAGCCCCTTAAATTCGGGAAATTGCACAAACACATAAAATGACGAAAATTTGGCGGATGATTCGGGGTCCGGTGTTTTGTAGGGTCAGGGGGCACTGTAAGACTGGTACGGGCTCAATTAGCAGGGCACTGGAATTAATTTGGGATTTACGAAATCAGATAAAATGGTATCCTCAAATTAATTGGAAATAAATGCAAGTTGTGTTCAACAATTAATTAGGAGTACATGGGACCAAAATCAGGTCAGGTCATCAATACCAATAATGAAGAAGACTCAGAACAAGATATTACCCTAATTTGGGCCGCACGAAAAATAGGTCAAGATTGCCTCCAATTTTTGATTGGAACGCACAACGATACAAAATAGAAATTTATTAAATAACGTCCGCGACGATTTTTATGCGGCTAGAAATAATGTACAGAGAGCACAATTATGAGTTGCAAAAATAGCAGAATGGAAGGCGGGCATGTCTAGGGCAAGATTGTGAAACTTGTTGGAAGACAAAAGCTAGGGTAGTGCTCCAAATATCGAAGCAAAGACAATGCGCAATAATTAAATAAAAATACGGTAATTAAATACAACCTCCAATAACTTAATTCTAAAATAAACAATTTAACCTCAAAATCCCATAATTCAGACAGGTGTTCCTCTACTAGGCTTCTAGGTCAAGTTTGCTAGCTCAAAACAAATGAACACTGTATCTAACACTATATTTAATTACACATTACACATAATTATTTTAAATAAAATAAAAATAAAACTTATCATGAAATTATCTAATTGTAACTACCATAATATTAAATATTATAAAAAGTCAAAAATTACCCATGTTTTCGGGACGTGGTAGTGACAATAACATATATATAATATATATATATATATATATATATATATATATATATATATATATATATATATATATATATATATATGCGCAAATATAATCTTCATAAATTAATAGCACAAGAAATAGTTCTACATATAATTTGCACCATCATATGGAGAGTATCACACCGTATCCCACTAGATCTAGGATACGCATGCAACAAAAGTCCACTACACATCCAAATGTACCCTGAAGGACAAAAATAAGTCACATATATTATTTATGAACAATACAAAGCATCAAATATAGATCTACGTGTCCGTGTCAAAATATTATATGTACAAAGTCCCGTGTTGGAGAAAAAAATCTCTAAAACAACACGTATCACCAAATTATTGGGATACGACCTACACGTACCCAATTATGGATATGACACTAGTCCCAAATACACAAGCACATGTCAAATTGATCTATAGGATCAATTGACACACACAATAATTGTCAATTTCGGAATTCTCCCAAAATTGACATAAAAAGTATCATAATTTTCTCAATAGGCCTCCTATGAAGACAAAATAAAATCCTATGGGTAGCCTATGCATATGGGTTGATTTTCTATGGTTAAATCTCATATTTAAACCTAAATTAAGGGGAAAAACTGAATTGTACCTATTAGGAGATGAATTCCCAATAAAATCTCCAATTGAGATGAAATTGCCTCCAACTTATAGATCATTGCTCCTCTTTGTAGATCCTTGCTTCCTCCTTCTAGATCCTTATTTCTCAAGTCTCTAATGGTGATTTGGGAAGGAATTGGAATAAAATTTGGTAGGGAAATAAAATGAGAATGAAGGAATTTGGTTAAGGGAAATTCTAGATCTAGTTTTGGAATGAAAAGAGGAGAGAGAATTTTCCCTCTTCTTTTAAATAGGTCGGCCCCTATTTCCCCTCCCTCAAGCTACTATATAATGTCCATTATACCCCTTGGGGCCTCTCATTAAGAAATAATTAAGGAAGGATGCTTCTAGTCTAATGGTTTAATTAAATTAATCCATCTCCTTAACAATGGACTTTCTAAATGGGCTAAGTTCTAACCAAATAAATTCATGTTGGTCCATGGGTCCAAACTAACTAGTTAGGTCAACTAACACAAGTCTAAATTAAATAACTAACATCTAACAATAATTAAATAATACAACAAATAATTATTTATTATGCACAATATTTAATTAAATATGAAATTACTAAAATACTCTTTCCTAGAAAATGTGGTAGTGACAATAACTACACAACTAAACATATAAATATAACTCTCCTCTTAACGCTACTATATATATATATATATATATATATATATATATATATATATATATATATATATATATATATATATATGTAAACTATGACTTAAATATATACATAAGTAGGTACATATATATATATATATATATATATACACACACACACACACACACACACACATTCATATATACATATGTAGTATAACATTCACCTCAACCTATAGATATACATATATATACCCTTATAACATAACCATCCATATATATATATATATATATATATATATATATATATATATATATATATATATATATAAACATAAACATATAAATACCTTTATACACTAGTACATATAACTTTATATATATACGTAACAATATATATATATATATATATATATATATATATATATATATATATATATATATATATATATATATATATATATATATATACATATGACTACATATATTACAAATAGCTACGAACAATAGAAATTGGATCTAAAACTGCAACACAACAAGCACGTGGAGTGCATCGCACCCATATCATACTGGATCTATGATGCAAGTCCACCACATAACCAAACTTACTCCAAAGGACACGAGCAAGTCAAAATTACTACTTATGAACAATACGAAGAGTCAAACACACATCTACGTGTCTGTGTCTAAATATGACATGCACAAAGTCCCGTGTCAAAGTAAAAATCCCCAAATCAACACGTATCACCAATTTTTTGGGATACGACCTACACGTATCCACGATACTAGCCACAAACAAACAAACACATGTCAATTTGGTCTATATGACCAATTGACAAACACAAAAAGTGTCAATCTCGGAATTCTCCTAAAATTGACACAAAAAGTACCATTATTTTCTCCATAGGCCTCCTATGAACCTAATTCCAATTCCTACTGGTAGTCTATGCATATGGGTGGTTTCTCATGGTTAAAAATCAGATTTAGAACCTAATTAAAGGAAAAAAAATTGAATTATACCTCTTGGGAGATGGATTCCCAATGCAACCTCCAAATTTGATAAAATTGGCCTTCAACTTGTAGATCCTTGCTCCTCTTTGTAGATCATTGCTTTCTTCTTCTAGATCCTTGCTCTAATATTCTTCAATGGTAATTTGGGAAGGAATTGGGAAGAAATTTGGTAGAGAATTGATGTGGAAATGAAGTAATTTGGTTGAGAAAAATTATAGATCCAGATTTGAAATAAAAAGAGTAAAGAGAGACTTTTTCCCTTTTTTAATATAGGCCGACCTCCTTTAGCCCCACCCTCAAGCTACTATGTAATATCCATTATACCCCTTGGGCCTCTCATAAGAAAATAATTAAGGAGGAAAGGTTCTAGTCTAATGGTTTAATTAAATTAATCATCCTCCTAATGAATGAGCTTCTAATTGGGCTCAATTCTAACTAATAATAAATATTGGTCCATGGATCTAATCTAAACTAGTTAGGTCCACTAACACAAGTCCAAAATATTAAACTAACATCGAAAAATAATTAAATAATATAATAAATAATTATTCATCACGCACAATATTTGATTAATTATAAAATTACCAAAATACCCTTTCATAGAAAATATGGTAGTAACAAGTCTACCCTCCTTAAAATAATTTCATCCTCAAAATTCAAATACGAAAACTATCCCCAAAAAATAATAGGACAGAACAAAAAAACAGAACATAACTAAGAAAGAACATATCATAACATACCTCTAGGCATAAACAAATTGTCACGTCCCAGTCCCAAATTACGTAGGACCGGAAATACGTGACACGCCAGCTACGCATTCGACCAGACTCTGGTCTGACTCGAATACAAATAAGCTATATAAAAAGTGCCACTAACTAAATAATCCAGTAAATGTAAACATCTAAGTCTCAATACATAATGAACAGAAATATACAAGAAAGAGCTGCATGTGCTAAAGTCGGCCGCCCAATAACACACAAAACTCGAGTAGACTCAAGAAGAAATAAGTCTACAAAACTAGGCTACAACAGCAGATGAATAAACAATATGAATAAAGTAACCATAATGCCGGTAGAAATGATATGAGTACCTGGTACCAATACCCGCAAGACAAGCAACTCCATCGGCAACTCCAAATGCTCCATAATCATCTATGCTGCAAAACTAGCAGGGGACCAGGTCCTCGGAGGGACGTAACAAGGTACAAAAATACAGCATGCCAAAGTACAACAGAAAGTATAAGTGCAACGACGGTGTAATCTAGCAATACCACCTAAGTGGGATACAGTTTGAAGACAATATTCGACGCATGGGCTGTCTAAAATAAAATCGTAGCTTCGAACACAGAGACACACGGAGCGTACCGTAGCTCCGAGCACAGAGTCACACGAGTGATCCTAATACTCCGGATACAGGAATACTACATAATCTGGATATATACGTATATAAGCGCGTACAGAGGAGCCCAAACATCTAGTAATTGTCTTCCCCATCCCAAGTAGTCAATGATGGTGCGTTGGACCTGAACCTCTATCTAGCAGTCTCGTCATATTGGAGTAACTATCAATCAACGTGACCCTTAGGTCGTCCCAGGTTCCGGTCATGATGTCAGTATCAGGATACAGGAATTCTGGCATGATGACAGTGTCTGAATGTGTCCTAGGGTTATGATATACACAGGTACGTATATCAAGGTGTTACGAACATCTAACACTCGTTACCAGACGTTACCGACGAACATCTGTACCCGGTTTTTACCCGGACGCGGAGTAACGATTCTAATCCAACTCGCGCATAATGCATATAATAAAATAATAAATATCTGGTAACTGAAATACAGGGTGGCAAGGTACACTTGCCTGGATACGGTTGCTGAAGATGGGGATCCGGTACAACGTCCAAGTCCGCAGGTCCCGTAGTACCTAGAGACGAGACACTAGCTCAATCAATAACTATCACGAGACTGAAATAAGATGTGACACACGTCTAAATATATGTTCAAACTCAGCTACAACTCTTAGGGACACGACGCTAGAGGGTTGACCAAGGTTGACTCAGAGTACGTTACATCTATTCAAACTAATCCTCTGTATAATATCATCAAACCCAACCTCAATCACGATATTCAGTTAATCAAACCCTGATCCAATCCTCAGTTTCCTCTGGTCTTTATAGACATTAGCATTACGTTTAATTATGTCTTACTCAAACTAATTATTCATTAATTATTAGGCCTTTCTTTATAACCTTCATTACCATTTCACTATATAAACTACTCCTCAATTAACTCTTTATTATTTTCCATCTCTCAACTAATAATTATTATGTATTAAACCCTCACGAACATTATTTAAGTATTCAAACCCTTCTCACATATGTATGGTTCACAATTACATATTTGTATTCGTCAATCAATTTTGTCACTAGTAATCAAATCCTCAAAATAATGAACAACTTAATGATATCACCACCCCTTCACCATAAATTACCTGCTCATCAAAAATAATTAACATACATATAAAAACAATGTAATAAACCCTAAATCTCGAAACATTCAAACCTTAAACTCAACATAGTATATTTAAACCCTAAACTAAATCTAAAATCATTCACTTCCATTTATGCATATTATACGATAAAATAAACCCTAAAACTATCTAGGTCATATACCATAAAGATATTAACACTAAACTAATTACAACAAAACATAATATATAACACAAAAAGAGGTGGAGTGTTCACCTTGGCGGTGGCACGGTGGCACGTCGGGGTGGTTGCCCGGAGTGAGGTCGACAGCGAGGTGGGGGAGGTGTTGGTTGACGTTGGTCGAGGGAGGCAGTGCGGGATGGAGCTCGGCTGAGGGTGTGCAGCGGGGGTGTCGATTGAAGGCGTTGGTCATGGTGGATGTCGCAGACTCGAGCGGGCTTGTACGATGGAGCAGCACACTCACGCTACAGGAAACGACAGGCTTGGTGCATACTGTACCGGACAGGGTAGTTTGTCCGGTTTAGTTTGTCGAAAATGGCATGGAGAGGTGATGGTGGACGGGGTGGTAATGGCGGATGTGGTGGTGGCATTGGTGTATGGAGGTGGAGAAGTCGACGAGAAATGATCGGATGGAGGTAACCGGAGGGTGGAGCTAGCGGTGGCTCACGAGGGAGAGTTGGTCGGAGTGGGTGGCGGGGTGCTGGAGATGCGGGTGGAGATGCTCGGCTGGAGGTTGGCCGGTCGATCGAGGAAGTGACGGCCGGTCGAGGTGGCTCGAGGGGAAGCTCGGCTGTGCTCGGTGGTCTGACTCGAGGTGCAGTCGTCGGAGAAGATGGAAGCGGGAACAGCGAAGTCGGTGGCAGGCGGTCGAGGGATGCAGTAGCTCGCCGGAGTCGGGGGGAAGATCGGTCGGCTGCTGGTTTAAATAAAGAAGGAGGTGTTGAGATGCAGTGGAAGCGCGGGGGCGGCTCGTGGTGGTGCGGGTGGAAGAGATGGAGGTGGTGTAGGCTCATGGGGGTGAAGTGTGTTTTGCATGGGCTTGATTAAATGGGCATTGGAATTAAATTAGGATTAAAATAGGATTAGTCAAAGTTGGTATCCCCAATTTAATTAGAATAAAATTGTCATGTGCTCTTAAATTAAATGGGGGCACATGGGACCTCAATTGGGAGTGACACAAAGGTCATGAATGGTGTAGGCTTGGTGTCAGTCTTGGACCCTTTTATTGGTCCGGCTCAACGGGTTAAGTTGGTGTCTCAAAATTAATGGCAACGACACAGGTGCGCGATACAGGATTTAAATAAGGATTTTGGTTACGGAAAATTGTACAATTAATTAAGAGCACAAGAAAATATGATTTTGAGTGACGAAAAAGTCCATTGCCTAAATTGGCGTGTCAAGTTAAAAGAGCAACAATCTGTTAGAATTTATGGGCTGATGTTGGGCTTCGAATATTTCAACAACGGTAGGGCACGCCAAGGGTTTTAAATAAAAATAGACATCTGTAACCTTACTCTAAACCTCAAACATCTGCTGCTATACCAAAATTTTCTAACCTATACTAGACTATCTATAAAAATAAATGAAGGGGTTTACATCCTTCCCAACTTAGAAAAATTTTGTCCCCAAAATTAAAAGTAAAGCAAGATAATAGCTACGAAAATTTAAAACAAACTGGTAATCAAATGCGGTACGTAAATTCGTACCTTGGTCCTCAAATAAATACGAGAAACGCTGTCGAATGGAATCCTCGTGCTCTCAGGTAGACTCGCCTGGCGAATGATGCTTCCATTCAACTCTGATCAGTCGAATAGTCTGCCCTCTGAAAGTCTTCTCTCTGTGATCGAGTATCTCCACTGGTTGCTCTACGTAAGATAAATTGGGCCCGACTGTAATCTTCGAATGATCAAGCATGTGGTTAGGGTCTGCCACGTATCTCCTCAACTGCGATACGTGAAATACGTCATGCACTCCTTCTAACGTTGGAGGCAATGCAAGATGATAAGCCACTTCGCCAACTCGTTCCAAGATGTCAAAAGGTCCGATGTACCTCGGACTCAGCTTGCCTCTACCTCCGAATCTGATAGTACTACGAGTAGGCGATATCTTCAAAAATACATGGTCACCTTCCTTGAACTCCAAAGGTCTGTGGTGCGCATCTACCCAATGTTTCTGTCTGTCCTGTGCTGCACGCAGGTGGCTCTAAATCTGCTTGACTTTCTCCACTGTCTGTGTCACCAACTATGGACCAAGTATCTGATGCTCTCCTACGTCACTCCAATATACTGGTGACCTACACTTTCTGCTGTACAGTGCCTCATAAGGTGCCATCTGTATGCTAGCCTGGTAGCTATTATTGTAGGAGAATTCCACCAAGTATAGATGGTCCTCCCAAGATCCTCCAAAATCGATCATGCACACTCTCAACATATCCTCTAATATTTGTATCGTGCGCTCTGACTGGCCATAAGTCTGTGAATGATATGTAGTGCTGAACTTAAGATGAGTTCCTAGACTCTCCTGCATACTTCGCCAAAAATATGACGTAAATTCGGAATCACGATCCGATACAATGCTGACAGGCACTCCATGTAGTTGTACTATCTGCCTCATATACATGTCAGCTAATATCTCCGTGGACTGCCCAACTCTGAAGGACAAGAAATGTGTAGACTTGGTGAGTCTGTCTATGACAACCCAAACTGCATCCTTCCCGCTAGTGCTCCGCGGAAATCCTGTGACGAAGTCCATGGTAATGTGTTCCCACTTCCACTTGGGAATGGAAAGTGGCTGCAATAGTCCTACAGTCCTCTGATGTTCAGCCTTGACTTGCTGACAAACCAAACATCTTGCCACAAATCTTACAATCTCTCTTTATCCCATGCTACCAGTAATGTTGTCTCAAATCTTGGTACATCTTCGTACTCCCGGGATGAATAGAATAAATCGAGCTATGAGCCTCGGTCATCAAATCCTGGCGTAGCTCGCCACTCAAAACGTATAGGCGATCTCGATACCTTAATGTTCCGTCTTCATGAATCCTGAGTCCCGTCTGCATGCCGGCCTCTGTCCTCTCTCGTAGCCGTCGAAATCTCGTATCTGTAGGCAGAGCTGCCTTGATCCTCTCAATCAATATAGACTAAACCTTGAGACTGGCCATCTGTCCAGCCATGCCTAGCAATACAATCTCTATCCCAAGCTCCTGAAGATCCTCTAGCAATTTTCATTGAGTTGTCAAAAAGTAGGCCATGGGCTTCCTGCTTAAGGCATCTGCTACTACATTTGCCTTGCCAGGGTGGTACTATAACTCAATATCATAATCTGTCATCAACTCTAGCCAGCGCTTCTGCCTCATGTTGAGCTCCTTCTATGTGTAGACATACTTCAGACCTTTGTGATCTATATAAATCTTAATACGTTTTCCATAAAGGCCGTGTCACCATAGCTTTAGTGCAATTATCACTACAGCTAGCTCTAGATCGTACGTCAGATAGTTTTTTTCATGAACTCCTAGTTGTCTCGATGCGTAGGCTACCTATTCTATCTAAACATAACTCATATTTGCTGAGCTTGGCATACGGTCTCTCATGTCTCAGCGTCTCCAATACGATCCTGAGATGTCTCTCGTGCTCCTCCTATCTCTCGGAATATACCAAGTCGTCGATGAACACCACCATGAACTTATCTAAGTACTGGTGGGAAACATTGTTCATCAAGCTCATAAATACTACTAGCACGTTTGTTAAACCAAACGACATGACTAAAAATTCATAGTGTCCATACTTCATCCGGAAAGCCGTCTTCGAAATGTCCTCTCTCCGTACCTTGATCTGATGATAACCGGATTTGAGATCGATCTTCGAGAATACACATGCACCACTAAGATGATCAAATAAATCATCGATGCGAGGCAGTGGATACTTGTTATTTATCGTTACAGCATTTAACGTCCTGTAATCGATACACAAGCGTACCGTCCCGTCCTTCTTCGGTACAAATAAAATGGATGCTCCCCATGGAGATACACTAGCCCGACTGAAACCCTTGTCTAAGAGATCCTCTACTATGGAACTTTAACTCAACCAACTTTATCGGTGCTAGTCTGAAGACGGAAAAAAAAAAACTGGCTCGGCTCTTGGAGTCAACTCTACAACAAACTCTATCTCTCTGTCAGGTGGCAGGCCTGGAAGATTATCTAGAAATACATCCTCAAACTCTGATATAATACGGGGGTACAATGGTTCACCTTTTGCATTGTGTGCCCCTAAGGTAGATGGGCCCCATGCTCCTGGGTTCCCCGAAGAAACTCAAACTCAGGACAATCTGGTGGTCTAAATATGACACAACCACGACGACGATCTAGCGTTGCGTGGTACTGGCTCAACCAATTCATGCTAGGATGATGTCATCGTCTAGACAACCTCAAGATAAATTCTCATGTCCTGTTTACCACACTAATCCTCCAAAAAAAGAGTCTTCTTTGCCTAAAGTATAATTTCTCTCCTCCTTAAAATTTTCCCAAAAATTTTATTCCTCAAATTTCTTCTTCCCGTTATTTATTGCTCCGGGTCACATAGTACAATAATAATGACGTCACCCAAGCACATAGTAAAATTTCTGGTATCAGATCATCATCTTCCAAGTGAGATCCTAAAATTTCATCTCCTCTAGCTCATAACATCATTTTTGGTATTGCTATTTTATACAATAACTAATTTCTAGCATCAGGCTATGCACTTCCATAAGTTATTCTAGAGGGTTATGATCGACAATCTTTCTAGCTCTCAGTACTTTCAAGATCACTGCTATCTCAAGCACGGGTAGGGTACTACTAGGTCCAATTCTATTTCTAGCCTTCCATACTAGATCTAGAATCTAAAATGAGCCTGTCAACCTACCCTACTGTGGGTAACAATCTTCTCAGAGATTATTGCACAAATCACGTCTTTTGTCGTCTGAACTATGATCTTCTTCTGGAGAGAATCATCAGGCACAAGCATTCGTCTTTCCGAATTAATAGGAGATGAGAAACAATGATAATGATATTGGCAAAAACTGAACGGATATAATTTGGAAGTCCAAGGGCGATAATCACATACAAAAGGGAGTTTTAAAAATCGACTATGGATTGAGATCCTATTCAATAATAAATCATAATATGTATTCCTAATTTGTAGGCTCGCTTGGACAGTCAGGTGACCAAGTCGATTTAAAATGTACCTGCATAGGCCACCACAAAGACATGTCACACCCCTGTCCCAAAATACGTAGGACCAGGAATACGTGACACGCCAGCTACACATTCGACCAGACTCTGGTCTGACTCGAATACGTATAAGGTGTATAAAAAGTGTCACTAACTAAATAATCCAGTAAATGTAAACATCTAAGTCTCTATCCACAATGAACAGAAATATACAAAAAAGAACTGCATGTGCTAAAGTCGGCCGCCCAATAACACACAAAACTCGAGTAGACTCGAGAAGAAATAAGTCTACAAAACTAGGCTACAATAGCAGATGAATAAATAATATGAATAAAGTAACCATAATGCCGGTAGAAATAATATGAGTACCTGGTACCAATGTCCGCAAGACAAGCAACTCCATCGGCAACTCCAAATGCTCCGTAATCATCTATGCTGCAAAACTGGCAGGGGACCAGGTCCTCAGAGGGATGTAACAAGGTACAAAAATACAGTATGCCAAAGTACAACAGAAAGTACAAATATAACGACGGTGTAATCTAGCAGTACCACCTAAGTGAGATACAGTTTGAAGATAATATTTGATGCGTGGGCTGTCCAAAATAAAATCGTAGCTTCGAACACAGAGACACACGGGGCATACTTTAGCTTCGAGCACAGAGTCACACGGGTGATACTACTACTCCGGATAAAGGAACACTACATAATCTAGACATATACATATATAAGCGCATGCAGAGGAGCCCAAACTTCTAGTAACTGTCTTCCCCATCCCAAACGGTCAACGATGGTGCGCTGGACCTGAACCTCTATCTAGCAGTCTCGTCATACTAGAGTAACTATCAATCAATGCGACCCTTAGGTCGTCCCAGGTTTCGGTCATGATATCAGTATCAAGATACCGGAATTCTTGCACGATGACAGTGTCTGAATGTGTCCTAGTGTTATGATATACACAGGTACGTACATCAAGGTGTTGCGAACATCTAACACTCGTTACCAGACGTTACCGACGAACGTCTATACCCGGTTTTGACTCGGATGCGGAGTAACGATTCTAATCTAACTCACGCACAATGCACATAATAAAATAATAAATATATGGTAACTAAAATACAGGGTGGTAAGGTACACTTGCGTGGATACAGCTGCTGAAGATGGGGATCCGATACAACGTCCAAGATCGCAAGTCCCGTAGTACCTAGAGACGAGACACAAGCTCAATCAATAACTATCACGAGACTGAAATAAGATGTGACACACGTCTAAATATATGTTCAAACTCAGCTACAACTCACAGGAATACGACGCTAGAGGGTTGACCAAGGTTGACTCGGAGTACGTTATATCTACTCAAACTAATCCTCTGTACAATATCATCAAACCCAACATCAATCACGATATTCAGTTAATCAAACCCTGATCCAATCCTTAGTTTCCTCTGGTCTTTATAGACATTAGCATTACGTTTAATTATGTCTTCCTCAAAATAATTACTCATTAATTATTAGGCCTTCCTTTATAACCTTTATTACCATTTTACCATATAAACTACTACTCAATTAACTCTTTATTATTTGCTAGCTCTCAACTAATAATCATTATCTATTAAACCCTCACGAACATTATTTAAGTATTCAAACCCTTCTCACATATGTATGGTTCACAATTACATATTTGTATTCCTCAATCGATTTTGTCACTAGTAATCAAATCCTCAAAATAATGAACAACTTAATGATATCACCACCCCTTCACCATAAATTACCTGCTCATCAAAAATAATTAACATACATATAAAAACAATGTAATAATACCTAAATCTTGATGCATTCAAACCTTAAACTCAACATAGCATATTTAAACCCTAAACTAAATCTAAAATCATTCACTTCCATTCATGCATATTATACGATTAAATAGACCCTAAAACTATCTAGGTCATATACCACAAAGATATTAAAACTAAACTAATTACAACAAAACATAATATACAACATAAAGAAAGGGGGAGTGTTCACCTTGGCGGCGGCACGGTGGCACGTCGGGGTGATTGCCCGGAGTGAGGTCGACAGCGAGGTAGGGGAGGTGTTGGTTGACGTTGTTAGAGGGAGGCGGTGCGGGATGGAGCTCGGTTGAGGGTGTGCAGCGGGGGTGTAGACTGAAGGCGTTGGTCGCGGTGGATGCCGCAGACTCGAGCGAACGATGGAGCAGCGCACTCACGCTATGGGAAATGACAGGCTTGGTGCACACTGCACCGGTCAAGGTGGGTTGTCCGGTTTAGTTCATCAAAAATGGCATGGAGAGGTGATGGTGGGCGGGGTGGTAATGGCGGATGTGGTGGTGGCGTTGGTGTATGGAGGTGGAGAAGTCGACGAGAAATGATCGGATGGAGGTAACCGGAGGGTGGAGCTAGCAGTGGCTCAGGAGGGAGAGTTGGTCAGAGTGGGTGAGCGGGGTGCTGGAGATGCAGGTGGAGATGCTCGGCTGGAGGTTGGCCGGTCGATCAAGGAAGTGACTGTCGGTCGAGGTGGCTCAAGGGGAAGCTCGGCTGTGCTCGGCGGTCTTACCCGAAGTGCAGTCGTCGGAGAAGATGGAAGCTGGAACGGCGAAGTCGGTGGCAGGCGGTCGAGGGATACAGTAGCTCACCGGATTCGGGGGAAAGATCGGTCGGCTGCTAGTTTAAATGAAGAAGGAGGTGTTGAGATGCAGTGTAAGCAGGGGGGTGGCTTGTGGTGGTGCGGGTAGAGGAGATGGAGATGCTCGGCTTCATTAAATGGGCATTGAAATTAAATTGGGATTAAAATAGGATTAGTCAAAGTTGGTATCCCCAATTTAATTAGAATAAAATTATTAAGTGCTCTTAAATTAAATGGGGACACATGGGACCTCAATTGGGAGTGACACAAAGGTCATGAATGATGTAGGCTTGGTGTCAGTCTTGGACCCTTTTATTGGTCCGACTCAACGGGTTAAGTTGGTATCTCAAAATTGATGGCAATGACACATGTGCGCGACCCAGGATTTAAATAAGGATTTCAGTTACAGAAAATTGTGCAATTAATTTATAGCACAAGGAAATATGATTTTGAGTGACGAAAAAGTCCAGCGCCTAAATTGGCGTATCAAGTCAAAAGTGCAATATTCTGTTAGAATTTATTAGCTGATGTTGGGCTCCGAATATTTCAACAACGGTAGGGAGCGCCAAGGGATTTAAATAAAAATTAGACATCTGTAACCTTACTCTAAACCTTAAATATCTGCTGCTATACCAAAATTTTCTAACCCAAACCAGACTATCTATATAAATAAATGAGGGGGTTTACACAAATATGGATAACGCTCTCTCATTTCATCCTCTCTCTCCCAGGTAGACTCCCCGGGAGAGTGATGCCTCCATGCGATGCGTACCAAAGGAATAGTCTGGTTCCTCAACACCTTCTCTCTCCGATCTAGAATCTCAACTGGCTGCTCTAGATAGCTAAGAGAAGGGCCCACCTCTATCTCTGAGTGATCCAACACGTGACTAGGATCTGCCACGTATCGTCTCAACTACGACACGTGAAACACATTTTGCACTCCCTCCAGTGCAAGTGCAAGTCTAGTTTGTAAGCAACTGCATCGACCCTCTCTAGAATAGTGAAAGGTCCGATGAATCGCGGACTAAGCTTCCCGCCTCCACCGAAACGAATCGTGCCTCGTGTCGGAGAAATCCTCAAAAATACCAAACCACCCACCTAGAACAAAATACCACCTTAAGAACTTAATATATTACAAACAACGAGTAAAAAGCACAAAACAAAAATCTAAAACCATACCTCAAACTCCAAAGGTCTCCGGTGGCTATTGCCCAATGCCGATGTCTGTCCTGCGCCACTCGAAGTCTGTCTCTGATTAGCTTAACCTTCTCTGCTATATCCACAACCATCTCTGACCCTAGCAAAACTTTCTCTCTCCAACATTGTCCCATGACAAGGGAGTACGACATCTCCGACCGTACAGAGCCTCAAATGGTGACACCAATATACTAGACTGGTAGCTGTTGTTGTAAGCAAACTCTACAAAATGGAGATGGTCCTCCCAAGAACCCCTAAAATCTAGTACACAAGTGCACAACATATCCTCGAATGTCAGAATAGTCCTTTCTGACTGTCCATCTGTCTAGGGGTAATATGTGGAGGTGATATGCAGTACTGAACTTGAGTTGGGTGCCCAAACTCACCTGCAAACTCCTCCAGAAATGAGAAGTGAAATGATTATCCCGATCCAGACTATGCTGACAAAAATTCTAGGTATCCTGACAATCTGACTCACATATATATCTGCCATCTTCTCCATAGACAAACCTACCTTAAAAGGCAAAAGTGGGCTGACTTGGTCAACCTGTCAACGATGACCCAAATTGCGTCTTTCTCTCCAGGAGATCGTGGAAGTCTAGACACAAAATCCATAGTAATGTGCTCCTACTTACACTCTGGAATGGGTAATGGCTGAAGTAAACCTCCTGGCCTCTGCCTCTCGACTTTTACCTGTTGGCACACTAAGCATCTGGATACAAACTGTGCTACTTCCCTTTTCATGCCATACCACTACACACTCTCTCGCATATCCTGATACATCTTGTTGGCATATAGATATATGAAATACTGAGAGCAATGCGCTTCCTGAAACATCTCCTCACGCAGTTCTCCACTGGGCACACACAATCTAACACCATGCCGCAAAGAACCATCCACAGCAATGGTAAAATCATCCTCCAATCCTGCTCTCACCTGAGCTCTGATGCTCCTCAGAGATACATCCTCATACTGGGATTCCTTGATCCTGTCCATCAACTCTGAGTGTATCTGCAACCCCCACATCTGCATAGCAAAACCAAGAACTATCACCTCAATGCCCAAGCTCTCCAAGTCCTATAATAAATATCGATCATGTGTCAACAACATAGCTACCGGATACCTGCTCAAAGCATCGGCAACTACATTAGCTTTCCCAGGATGATACTACAAAGATATGTCAAAATCCTTCATCATTTCCAACCACCATCGCTACCTCATGTTCAACTCCTTCTGCATAAAAATGTACTTCAAGCTCTTGTGGTCTGTAAAGATCTCCATATGCTCTCCGTATAAATAGTGTTTTTACAACTTCAGGACAAAGATGACTGTTGTAGAAGCATGAAAAATATGCTGGATAGCTCTACGCAACATGGTAATGCAGGGCAGCGTAAGCAGGGGACCTCAAGGCCATCAAGAGTAGAACGGAGCTTTTCTACTAAGCACGGCGTAAAATATGATGGGACCATCCGCGTAAATGCAGTATGTCCAGGCCGCTTCAGCGTAGACGGGGTACTTCATTGCCTCCATGGCGTAAAACTCATCCGCTTTTATAGCAGCGTTAAAGCGTACGAGGAACGCTTCGTCTTCCCCGAAATGAACCTGTCAAGTCACGTAGTGAACCTGACATCTGACTCCTGACAAAAGTACTGCACGGCTACGCAGACGATGGCTGGAAAGATAGTAGACCACTCGGGATGCGTCCCACAGTATGATGGCGGATCTCTGTATTTAATACAGAGGATTTGATTAAATATCATCGAACCATCGTTTACTGACATCCCCTCAGCGGAGACTGCTTTTACGCGTACAAGGGGATACGCTGCCTTATTTTACACAGGCAGACGTGAACTGTTTATGCTCCGCGGAAGACAAACAGACTGCCACGTCAAAAGCTGCTCTTTGAACAGGGCTCGAGGCACTCCTCTGCACCTAATGCTCAGAACGGTGGCAGGCCTTCAGAATACGTCTCTGCAATTAATGATGATGGCGGATCTCGGCATTTAATGCGAGAGATTTGATTATATCTCCAAGAGCCGTGATTTCGGCTAAAGACGTCTACATCACCTCGGTTTCTACGCCCATTCAGCTTTTGTGACTGCTCGGCCTCTACGACTACTCTGGCATGTTACGCAGCGGCTTCTACGCCCATTCAGCTTATGTGCCCGCTCGGCTTCTATGCCTCATCAGCTTCTATGCTCGTTCGGCTTCTATGCTCATTCGGCCTTCTGTGCTTATTCGGCTTCTATGCCATCTGGCTTCTACGCCTACTCGGCTTCTATGCCTACTTGGCTTCTACGCCATGGTGACAGATATTGGCTTCCACGCCAACCTCTTCTACACGAGGGATACCTACCTACGTGGCTTCTACGCCATGATCTTCGTAGCGATTATACGCATTTTGTCCCTTAGTTCGACCCGCGTCACACGCTCATTCAAAAGGTCATATATACGCAGGCTTTGGTTATTTTAACCGTTGTATAAAAGGGTGCTGTACTTTCCACTACTCGGTTTTCATACCGATTGAGTGGTCACTGTCACCAAAACTCTATAAATAGAGACCTCTATCAACAGAGGAACAGGTCAAGACTTTAAAAATCGAACAAGGTCGAAACTTTGAAAGAAGATCGAACCACGGGTCAAAATATTGGAGATTGAGGAGAGATCGAAGAGTCTTTGAGAGAGAGAGAGAGAAGCATCCAGAGCTCAGGCAAAGGGTAGCGATCGACGACATTGGCATCGTGCATCCATCCTCTTTCGCCACCTATGAAGCTGCTTTCCGTCTTCCACGGCACTTCTTCACCATCGTGTAGTCCAAGGGGTAAAGTGATCGACTACAGATCAGACACCTATAGCAATCATCTACCCAGATTAAATAAATTGTACTCCTACATCCTCGTATAGGATCAAATTGTACAAGTTTGTTTGTAAACCAAAGAAGGCGGGTTTCGGGCAAACCTCGTATTATATACATTTCGTTCTTTCGTTTAATACCACAAACAAGATGGCGACTCTGCTGGGGACATCTTTCTCTTCTGATGAGGAAGCGATTGCTCAACACGATGCGGTATCCGTGGGATCCGTGAAGAAGACACTGGTCGTCCAGCTCGACCAGTCTGCCTACGAAGACATGCTTCGGACGGGGGGTAGCTCTCACTCTCTCTCTGTACAAAACAACAGGAAGCTGCGCAAGGTCTGGATGCCCAAGACATCCTCTACCATTCCTGTGGACTCTCCGATCTCTCCGACCAATGAGGTTGTAGCATTGCTCCCTCCGTGCCCTACACATAAAATTCATTCTCCCGCTACGCACTGTACAGACGAAACTTTGGGCAAAGCCTCAGCCCTAACCCAGAAGTATCCACTGCGCTCTATGCGTAGAAACCAGTCTCCCGTCCGTGGCGAAATAGAAAAAACTTCTGATGATGCCTCAGCGCCAAATCGGAAGTACAAAGCACGCTCCGCGCGTAAGACAACATCTGACCTCTACGGGGAACCAGATGACCCCCGTGATCTCCGCAAGGGAAAGCAAGCGGCGAGCTACTTAATTTCTTGGCATTCACGCCAGCAAGGGAACAATCTACCCGCCCTCCAAATTACGCGAGAAGCTGATGGCCGCCTGAGGACATCCTCAGCCTTACGCCAACCAGAGCAAAGCTCAAAATTATGCCAGGCGAAGTCCCTAAGAGTACAGAAGGCTCGATTGACGGAAAGATGCGCTCCTCGGAGATTATCTGCCACCCAGATGGCCAATCTTTTGTATACGGGTGGCACAAGGAAGAATATGGTCCCCATCATCCGCACGCCTACCAATGGGGACAAGAGGAACAAGCCATCATCTTCTTCTTCTGCAACTTCTCATGACCTGCATAAATATCTAATCCAGAAACGCAAGGGGAGGGGATCTTCCAGCATGGCTATTATGCCTTCTAGCGAGCACTGTTGTGAGGGTCACAGGATTATGGTTAATTGCTGCTGTTCTAAAGCAAAATGGCCAGTTTTTGACCGACTGAGCTACTCTCCATCTTTCCTAGAAGAAGAGCCCACGCATGCATCTGTGAACATGGCTTCACATATACCTGGAGGAAGCTCAGGCTCAAGACGTCCATCCTCTGGAACTCTGAGCCGAAGGAGATTCAACATACTCCGCAGAGACACTGAAGATGGGGTGTTCCAGAACACTCGTTCGAGGTCACAACAACTGACTTCATACTCCTCTGATTCCGACGCTGGGGGTCGCCATTCTCCCGAATCAAATACTGAGAGTATAGAGTCAACTTCTGCAGCAACCTATACACATCCTTCAACGACGCCGAGGGAAATGGGAGTATACGCCATTGGAGATGAACATGAGGAAGCTTCGCCGTCAGGAAGCGAGGAATAGCGCATCACTACACTGGAGACGTCTCTGAAACAAATATAATCCATGATGGAGAACATGCACCAGATGATGCTAACTCAACAGGCGGCTGCTATGGCTCAAACATCAGTCCCGCCAGCACAGATACGTGTGGGGGTGGACTTGCCACCATCCAACACGGTCCAAGAACCTGCTCTAGATCAAGAGTCAGCTGGTCCTCCACTTCCTCACTCGGAGAATGTATTTCCTCCTACGGGAGTCACGATACAACCGACTCCGCACCAATCCGTGGTCTCACTACCGGTTAAAAATCCGATACAAGCAGTACGGGAGTTGAAAGCCCAATTCGATGCCTTGAAGCACAAAGAGCAGCGCAAGAAATTGGGAATCAACCAGCCTTACCCGGCTATCGGAGAAGAGGTCCCTTTTCCTCTGAGATACAAACCTCAGACTATGGCTCTGTTCGAGGGAAAAATATTGCCAAGTCAGTACATGAACTATTTCAGTATGATGATGGTTTTGCTACAAGGGAATGACGTCCTCCTCACCCGGGTGTTCAAGGGCTGTCTCTCAGGAGTGGCTTACCAGTGGTACCGCAGCCTGGCGGACAACTGCATTACTTCCTTCGAAGACTTCAAGGCTTTATTCTTTACGCGATTCTACGAGGGAGGAATGGACATATCTATGTCCTCTCTCATCGAAGTCAAGCAGAGGAAAAAAGAGGACGTTCGTACCTTCATCGAACGTTTACGTCAAGCCACGCTACAGATGCCTCCAGGAGTTCCAGACTCTGCGTTGGTGGACATTTGCAGGAAGAACCTCTTTCCCGTGGTCTCGGTGTTCACAGGACCATATCAGTTCCACGATTGGCCCTTGTTCATCATCTCAGCAGTAGCCGCCGATGACAACAGTCGCAAGGCGCGCGACAATGGCATTATGATCTCTACCTACGACAGAGGCAAAAGGTCATCCCCCAACAGCGACCATCCTCGCAGTTCCAAAGAAAAAGAATCTCTGGCAATCAATACGTCCAGACAAAAGACTGCGGCAACCACGCAGACGAAACCTGGGACTTCCAGGCCCGTCGAAGTATACTCTTTTGACGACGACGATATTCCAAGTATATTCGAGTGTCTCGTCAAGAGTGGCAAGATCACCCTTCTGGAGGAGAAGTGGCCCAGTGAAGCCGGCAGTACCAACAACCCCAAGTACTGCATCTTTCACAGATACGTACACCACCCAACCAAGGCGTGTTACATACTGAAAAGGAAGATCCAGGGGCTGATCGATGCTAAGGCCATCACTCTGCATAACACCGAGAAGACGGTCACGGCCAATATGATCTCCCTGTAATTTGACAATCTGCCTCCCCAGGAAGTCTCGGACGGTGTGACACCTATTTCCCGGACAACGATAAACATCATCAATCTTCCTCCAGCTAGGGGTCAAAATCATGACCTGGTACCCTTAACCACCCGGCGGGCGAGATCATGTGGGTTCATCCGAATTTAGTATCGGAACTCGAGAAAGAGACTAATGCTGCTAAAGCGAAGTCTAGGAAGAACTCCAAACCATGCCATATGGTTGCAACTTCTTCGCCATCAGACGAAGACGAGGCTTTGGCCGCAACCCGTTCAGGAAAAGCTTACCTCAAGGACTACGGAGCAAGTCCGAAAGATGCACCAGCAGATGCTTCAGCTATAGATCCCGCCATACCACAGGCCGATCCTGCAAGACCGACTTCGGCGGACAAGGGGAAGCAAAAAGAAGTACGCTTCGATAAACCTGTAAAAAACAATCAAAACAAAGGTTTAGAGAAGCTATATAACTTCGACATCCTGGCCCAACTGGCCAATACACCAGCCAGGTTGTCCATCTTTGAGCTACTCAGGCTTCTCCCAAGACACTCGTCTAGCCCTGAGTGAAGCACTGATACAGGCGGAAGCATACTTGACCCAGCTCATGTCCCCTGACGAGGAACCAGTGGCGTATCCTCAATGCCACAGTGTGATGGAGGTGGTCCCGAATATCACTTTCACACAAGATGACATGCTGTTAAAATATAACAGGCATGACAGACCCCTCTATTACACCGGATACGTTGGTTCCATGGAGGTCGACCGGATCCACATAGATCCGGAATCATCAATTAGCATCATTCCTCATAGTCTGCTCAGACCGTTGATGATTCCTACCAGCGAATTGTCTTACACCACCACTACAATCGTGGGTTTCAATGCCGGAAGAAGTAAGCCGTTGGGGAAAATTTGCCTGAGGATCCAGATTGGCAACCTCAGATCGGTGGCTACATGTTATGTCATCGATTCAGAGGTATCCTACAATATTCTGCTGGGTAGACCGTGGATCCACGACGACAATATCGTTCCTTCAACTCTACATTAATGCCTTAAATATGTAGACGCCCAAGGAACAGTACAAACGGAGGTTGCTGACCTAAATCCATTCAAAGGAATAGAATCATACTATTCCAATGCCGTTTTCTACTCTCAAGACTACGCGGAGGAGGTGTCAGCCCAAGCAGAGAAGGAATCCCACCGGGAGCCTGAAGGACCCTCTGTCGAACGACCACTGTCAATCAGAGTGAAAGGGCGAACTACTCGTCCAAAAGCCATGGAGCCTATGGCTATCCACCTGAACAAAACCGGGTCAGGAAAAGAGGGTGATCCTCTAGTGATCACTTTGAACCAGAAGCCTCCACCCTTGGTCATCAACCTTTAGCGCAACAAGCAGCCGACTGATGTAAATGCAACCAGGAACGGAGTTCCAGATGATAATAAACATCCTCTTTTCCAGTATATCGACGCTCAGATTCCAAATCAGGAATCCTCTCCCCATGACGATATAGAACCTATAGCGCAAAAATTCTTGGAAGCTATAGATTCCTATCATCCGTACATATGGGAAGTAGCGTCATCATCCAATATCGTCACGACATATGGACCACATGAGGACTCTATCTTCATTGTTCCGCCCGCAGCAATCAGTATTCAATAGTCTTCGGCCGCACGCGCGACGAATCGACTATACAAGAAGATTCCTTCGATGATGATGCTAGTGAAATATAAGTTCACAGGTACAGCCGGCAAGCCTTAAAGATCATGCAAAATATGGGTTACAACTTGAAGCTGAAGCCAGGTCTCAACTATAGGAAAGGGAGACGAATACCGCCGCACGGCAATCCCCACTATCAACAAACCCGCTTTGGGTTAGGGTATGCCACCTCCTTTACGACTTCCAAGTCAGATGAGGATATCCTTTTCCCTTTTCAAGACGGCTCGTCACCCTCCAACTTATCTCGTGCTCTCGAGCAAACATTACTAGTAAATATGGTAGTGACGGATCCCTTCGAATCAAACGAACAAGAATCTGAACTATTTGAGAATGACGCTTGGGCTCAGCAAATGGATACTCAGTGGAAATTTTGCTTCGAGCAGAGAGAACCTCCCACCAAAGATGAAGTTATCCAGATTGATATTGGGGATGAACTTTCACCAAAACCGATATTTATCAGTAACAATCTTTTCCCAGCCGAAAGGGGAGAAGTCATTCAACTGATAAAAGAATATATCGACGTCTTTGCGTAGAATTATGAGGATATGCCAGGACTTGATCCAAAGGTGGCTACTCATAAACTCAACATATTGCCCGATTCAAAGCTTGTGAAGCAGCACCAGCACCGGTTCCGCCCGGATATGATGGACGCCATTGAAGCTGAAGTCAAGAATTTGATAGCCTGCGGTTTCATCCGGGAGGAACAATATCCCGACTGGGTCGCCAATGTTGTCCCGGTCATGAAGAAGAATGGGAAAGTGTCAGTCTGCATCGATTACCAAGATCTGAATGCAGCCTGCCCCAAGGACGAGTTTTCTCTTCCCATCACAGACGTCATGATCGACAATACCTGCGGTTTCGAACGTATATCTTTCATGAACAGATTCTCAGGATACAATCAAATCAAGATACATTCTGAAGACGAGAAGCATACTACCTTTCGGACACCACTGGGGGTATATTGCTATACGGTCATGCCCTTCGGGTTGAAGAACGCCGGAGCTAATTAACAATGGGCTATGAGTAACATATTCCACAAGCATTTATGCAAAACAGTAGAATGTTACGTAGACGATATAACTGTCAAAAGTCGCCTCAGGGTCAATCACACCCAAGACTTAAAAATGGTATTTGAGTTGATGCGCCAACATTAACTCAAAATGAATCCTACAAAGTCCTTTCTGGGTGTATCTAGTAGCAAATTTCTGGGATTTGTCATTACCGCCGAAGGCATTCAAGTGGACCCTGATAAAGTCAAGGCCATCTTGGAAATGCGACCACCCCATAATCTGAAGGAACTCAGGGGATTTCAAGGTCGTCTGGCCTATATCCGGAGATTCATATCCAACCTCTCTGGAAGGTGTCAGCCTTTTTCTCGCCTCATGAAGAAAGGTGTATCCTTCGTATGGGACGAAGCCTGTCAGCAAGCATTCGGGGATATCAAGCGCTACCTCACTAGTCTGCCAGTTCTGGTGCCTCCCGTCGTAGGAAGACCATTCTTCCTGTACGTCCGAGCGATAGACCATTCCCTGGGAGCTCTTCTCGCGCAGAAGAACGATGCAGGACATGAACAGGCTATCTACTATCTAAGTAGAATATGATCGGAGCTGAGCACCGGTACAATCCGGTGGAAAAAGAATATTTGGCTCTGATATTCGCTATCCAGAAGACGCGGCACTATGTCACCGGCCAGACTATTCACATCATCTCCAAGATCAATCCTCTTCGGGTACTGATGAATAAGCCAAGTGTTCTTAACTCCCGACTCGCGACTTGGGCGATGTTATTAACACCATATGACATGGTGTACGTCCCTCAGAAGTCCATCAAAGGCCAAGCATTGGCTGACTTCCTAGCTGCTCATCCGATCACAGAGGCCTCCAAATTATACGAGGACATTTCCGACGAAGTTGCAGAATGTAGTTCCGCAATGGAAAGTGACGCATGGCAACTATTCTTCGACGGCGCCTCCAGGACTGGTCCCAAAGGAAACGTGGTTTCAGGGGTAGGAATTGTCCTGGTTACTCCCGATAAACTCGTCATCTATCGAGCATACTCTCTTAACGAGCCCTGTTCCAACAATGTGGCGGAGTACAACGCTCTACTAATCGGGCTCCAAGTCGCTAAAGAGCTGGGGGTCAAATCTCTGAAAGCTTTTGGTGATTCTCTGCTTATCGTCAATCAAGTCAGGGGAATATATGAAGTCCGGAATCCAGACCTCATACCCTATCACCAAGCAACGGTCGAGATACCCGTGACATTCAAAGGGTTCTTCCTGGAGCATATACCTCAATCTCAGAATCTGGAAGCCGATACCCTAGCCAGTCTAGCTGCAGATTTAGCTACTCCTATAAGAAGGCAGAATTCGGTAATCCTTCTTAACAGAGATTTATTTTGCGTGAAGAACAACGCTCACATCGAACACAGTTACGCTGTGAACACCGATCCTCCTACGAGAGATTGGAGAAGTCCTTTTATAGATTTCGTGGCATACGGAATCTTGCCGGAGGACCCTAAAGAAGCAGCATCCGTCAAAAGACGATCATTACGCTTCTAATTCAATGCATCTTCACAATACCTATATCGCCGAACCTACGACGGAATGCTATTGAGATATCTCTCTAATGACGAAGTACAGCAGATTATCCGTGAAGCTCACGACGGCTTATGCGGGGCGCATCAACCCGGTCCTAAGCTACAGGATCGTATCAGGAGAATGGGCTATTACTGGCCCACTATGATCGCAGACGCAATCAAGTATGCCAAACGATGCAAGGCCTGTCAGGTCCATGCAGACTTTATACACCAGCCATCTGAACATCTACATCCTACGGTTGCATCCTGGTCTTTCGAAGCATGGGGTATGGACACCATTGGTCATATTCACCCGTCTTCTTGCAGAGGTCACCAGTTCATACTGGCTATCACGGATTACTTCTCCAAATGGGCAGAGGCGATCCCTCTCACTGAGGTAAAAACATCTAATGTGATTAGCTTCATCAAGCATCACATCATTTATCACTTTGGGATTCCCCGAAGGATAATCCATGACAATGGGCCTCAGTTCATCAGCCAAGCGTTTCATCAATTTTGCGATAAAAATCGGATACAAAATATCGCCTCTACGGCGTATTATCCAGCTGCTAACGGTTTGGCGGAAGCCTTCAACAAAACCATTATCAAACTCTTGAAGAAGTTTGTCTCTTCGAACAAAAGAGATTGGAACGAGAAGCTGAGAGAATGTCTCTGGGAATACCGCACAACGGTCCGAGCGCCGACAGGTTGCACCCCGTTCTCACTGGTCTATGGGAGCGAAGTAGTTCTTCCCATCGAAATCCAAATCCTGTCACTCAGGATAGCAGTCGCCAGTGAGTTAACTCGGGAAAAGAATGACCTTTTAAGGCTTCAAGAGCTAGAAGGATTAGACGAGAAATGCCTTCAAGCTCAACAGAGCATCGCGTTCTATCAAGCGCGCATTTCTAGAGCTTTTAATCAAAAAGTAAAGGAAAGAGTGTTCAAAGTTGGCGAGCTAGTCTTAGCTGTAAGAAGGCCAATGATTCTCACTCACAGGAGCAAGGGCAAATTTCAGCCCAAATGGGAAGGCCCTTACGTGATCGAGACAACATTCTCAAACAGCGCTTACAGGTTAGCCCAGCCTAATGGAGACCTACTAATGGCTCCTATCAATGGCAAATTCCTGAAAAGGTACTATGCTTAACCTCCTCTGCTCAAGTAGAATAAAGGCAAAAATCTCATTCTGACAAAACTACTTCCAAAACGAAACTAGTTGGGTCATACTCTATCATGTCCATATGACCCCTGAATAGATACGCCCTGCTAAAGTTTACCGAGAGACTATCACGTCCATACTACCTCTGATAGTACTCTCACCCAAACCCGTCATTTATATTCCGAAATGACAGGTCCACAAAGTCAGATGAAAAGCCTCTTTATTATTCCCCAAAAAAGAGTGGAAGTACATTAAAAAGCAAAAGCAAAAGTACATCATGAAGGAGGAGCGGTCAAATCGCGAATCTGCTACGCCAGTCTGGCCATCTTCGCATTCCTGGAGTCCAAAACGGCAGCTCTAGCTCGCTCCCATCTCGTCTCCTCATCATTCAAGCCGGATAAATCAGACAGAGAATGTGCAAGAGCGGCGTGCATGGCACTCGCATGTGCCAAGTTCTGTTGAGCTTCTTCCATCTGGCTCTGTAACATATGCACACCGGCGGCTGAAGCACGAGACCACTCCTTCGCTAAAGCGAGCTCAGCCTCCAACTTACAGACCCTCGCTTCATTTTTCTCATGTTCAGCTTTACTCTTAGCCAACTGGGGAACAACACACTCTAAGAGGGTGTGCTCGTCGCTCATCTCCTGCTGCCGCATCTCGAGGGACCTGCTCAGAGCTTCCAACTCTCCCAGCCTTGCAGTCAGTGAGTCGTATTCATCCTAGACCAAATCGTCAACACTGCCTTGGGATAGCTGCGAGTATTCGTTAATGGGTTGCTCCAAACCATTAACTACCTCCGCCAGGGCGTCAGCTAAACCAGTATCGCCAAGGTCCCTGATCGCCTCTATCAAAAAGCGAGAGGACCTCTTCAGGCGCTCAAAATTCAAATTCTTCTCTAACACCATTGATATCAGCGTTGTCAAAGTGTTGTAGAAGATACTGGTATATTGCTCGGTCAGCGCAGCTAGGCCCGAATGCACGCTGGGAGTGGCTGCAATATTGTCGAACCTCGCTCCAGAGGCGACCATAATCGACGTGGCCATAGTCCTCATCTCAACAGGGGGTGTAACAAAAGAGGAAGCACCAATACCAAACGAAGTAACCAGCATACTCGAAGGAGGCGTTGTCGTAATGATAAGGTCGTCCTCTTGAGGTATCGAAACCTCGTCGGCAGGCGAGCCGGCACCCGAAGATGCTTCCCCTTCAAAACCAGGCACCTCCGTATCAACGCCAGGACCTAACACGGAGCCGAAGGGCGCATATGCATTGCCCTCCCCGAAGAGGTCGTCCCTGGAGAAGAAGACAAGAGGAAGTTAATATCAAACATGATGTTAATTTTCCTAAAAGAAGAGGCATGAAAAGACGACAGTGATACTAGGCAAGCTGTCATACCTGGAGAAGAGGGCCTGCTAACTGACACTGGCAAATACTCTTCCAGGTCTTCGTCGAGATCCACTTGAGGCTCATCAACTGGAATCTCGCTAGAAGCGCTGACGGGCACGGCAGGGGCCTCTCCCAATGCTGATCCGGACAAAGGTATATAGAATCTTATAACCAGCCTCGAAGGCGACTTCGTTCCACTACCTGAAGCAGTAGCAGCGGTAACAGCCTCCAATTGAGATTCTCCGGCGCCATCGGCCAAAACTGTAGAAGGTTCCTCTCTAAAAAGCGAGGAACCCCCAATCAAAGAATTATCCCCGACATGGGGAGAAGCAGGCTCACTTCCAGGAGCCTCAATGCCAGGAATCTGGAGAGGGCGAGTAACCATCCTCTTCGTCCTCTTACGAGGGGAAGCCTCCTTCAGAGCGAGCGCCCTTCGTTTCCCGGAGACTACCAACGCCCCTGCAAGCGGAGGTATTTTACCCCTCGGTACCGATACGAGAGGCTCATCCGGAGTAGCGGACTCGTCACCCTCGTCAGAAGAAATCGAGGGGACTTCAACCCTTCCCCCAGGCTTGAAAGAGGGCACCCTAAAACTTCCACCCATATCAAAATCGCGATGGGAGGTGTTCGTTGCCACATAGAACTGGGCATACGAATGCAGGATACGCAGCTCCGTGGAGGGTGTGACGAAGGGCACAATAAAATGGCCCCGGTGCAGCCCATGATAAAATATCGCCATCCCCTCGCTCCATCGATGAGTCCACCTCTGGACCTGAAGCTGGTGATGATGTTGCCCACATGCAACTGATCATACCCAAACTGCCTGGCAAACCGACTAGGCAGGTAGGGTTCGAAGAAGCAGTGATCTTCACTTCTGTACAGCAGGTGGGAAGGTCTAATGCAGACCAACCAATTGAAGGCTTCAGGAGAAAGAGTGATCTTATCTCTACCTGAGTCCTCAAGCCTAATCCCCGATTGGTTGCGATAAACAGAGGGGACACTGCAAAGGAGCTTCCAGCTGTGACCGCAATGCAGCACCCGTCGACAGTCTAAAACTGTGAGCACATTCTGAAAGGATTTCTTGTAATTCAGCAAGAAACTCCCCCCAAGCTACTGCCGGAACCGGAAGACATCACCCGGGGGTTATGAAAAATTAACCATCCCATCAAATACAGGTATGGTAATTCCATCCGGGGAAAGCTTTCACGCCGGGCTTCATCGACGAGCAGCGCCTCAGTCATCGCCCTCAAGCCAGCTTGTATGCGGCACACCATGGCAGGGAGAAAACCCAATCTTGCCCCAAATACCAGACGCACTGCAGGCCACAAGATATTGCGATGAATACGATCCGCAGATGCGATGCCGGGTACCACCAGTCGGTGCAGCCATATAGAGAGGAAGCCAGCCAGTTGAGCTTCCTTGGATAGAGCCCTGCGGCAATGCCTCAGATAGCTGTAGGCCTTAGTACCTGCAGGATATTTTCCTATCCCTTCGACGAGGATCTGATCCGGAGCCCTAGCATCCTCGAGGAGATCGTCGACTTCCTGAGCAGTCAGCACGCTCAGAGGATTCACATGCTCATCCTTGACTTCCAAGACTTTCTCCGGCTGAGCAGCCCTAGCCCGGTGAAAAAAGAGGTAGGACGTCCACTTACTGGTATAAGCCAAATCTGAAGGCTCAGAGTAGAAGGTGGTGCAAGCAAGGTAGTGGCACATCAGCTCCTGATACACTTGCACTACCTGAGGGTCTGAATCCCCCAACTCCTGGTTCGTGAGAACATACTCTTCATACGGAGTATCCCCCATCGGCAGTCTCGTGATCTCTGCCATCTCATGAAGGGCCAATCCCAACTCCCCCAGCGGAGTGGCGAAAGTCCCGGTGAGCGAAATGTATCGCTCCATCAGTGCCAAAAACAGGTTAGGGTTAGGAGGTAACCCAACACTGGTGTCACTCACAGCTGCCAACAGACCGATGTTCTCCAACTCGATCCGAAAATGCTCCAGGGCCCAATCAACTAAGCGAGCCCATCGAAGATTTGTTGGGGTTATCCACCCATTGCATCAAGGATTCACCTTGGGGTATACTCCTTCGCGCCCCATAAAATTATTACAGAAGGTCGGCAATTGCACTGGCTGGAGCACCAAACTGTCTTCACTCAGGACACTGCCCGGGTACAACTCCCTGAACAATGTTACAGGATCGGAAGGGCGGCTGACAAATAGGCCAGATCCTTTCTGATAGAAGATCTTCCCCAGCCTACCGTGAAGATCGAGAGTCAACGTCCACGATATCTTCCTGGGATGAGTAGCATGGGAGAATGCCGAGATGGGATAATCTCTCGGCATCTTGGGCAGACTCAAGACCAACTTTTTGGCAGTAAAAACCCAGAGTTCTTTCTTTGGCTTCGTCTGGGACTGCTTGTCAATCATGTCCCCAAAAAGAAAGGCCGGCTTTATATACTGGTCCCGTCTACATACGTCAAAGGCTCTCCATTAATCATGTTCAGCAGCATTCGCTCGCCCTGAGCCGATATCAAGATTTCCCTTCCTTTAGGATATTGGGGTCCGAAGATAGGAAATACCACATGGGACAGATCCTCCAGATAGTTGGAGTGCAGCAGCCCGGCGGCAGAACCTATCACCTCGGCTAGCGGAGACTCGCCCAAGTTAACTGTAAGGGTGCAAGAAAAATATGTCAGTTTTATACTAGACGTTACAATATCGCAGCACATGCCAAAAGGCAACGGTCTGAGCTCTACGCCAAGACTGTACAAACTTGAGCTATTACGCCAGAATTTTCATCCACAAGCGTAAAAGTTCAAAATTATACAGTATACACCAAGTTTTTGGCAGTCAAAGCTTTTTACGCTCAACTGCTAAAATCTGGAGTTTTTACGCTGACACATTAGAAATGTGGGCGTAAAAGATAAAATGTCTTCGTGCATCATCTTCCTCAAAGAGGTTATCAGCACAGAAGATGACCTAGCATGGTCACGTTCAACGTGTGCGAAGGATTTTTCAGTCGTTCTCATTCGTCCCAAAAGCTCTACCTATTAGGCCGGGTGCACTGCTCGTCGACGGGATGCTCGGCTCAGAATGGGGTTTGCCCTGTCCAACCGGAGGCACTCCTGCTTGGGCAGAAGAACGAGAAGAAGAATCAATCTTCTTTCCTTTAGAGGAGGAGGATTGCTTAGAGGCCATTACTGGAAACTTTGAAGACTCAGAGAAAACTCGGAGAAGAGCTCGAATAGTCGGAGGCTTTCTTTCGCAGAAGACGGATGAAAAGTTTTTCTCTCAGAAAACTTGGGATATATATAGAGTTCGGATGGACTCCTCGGACCCCGAACCAAATCTCCTAATTAATATCCGGTTATGATTGGGTCCTACGTCAGCCTATTATTCAGAGAAGACGGACAGTCAGCGAATTCAAAAAGTTCTTTCGCGCAAAGCAGGTCAGCAGTTTTTACGCTAAGGAGCTTTCTACGCTCGACAGCAACAGATCTACGGTTTCACCCTCGCAAGCTATAAGTCTATGGTTTTACGCTCGGATGCCTTTGTGCTCGGTAGCTTTTATGCTCTAGAGGTCACAATCCTATGACTTCATGCCAGCAGATAACAAATCGATGATCTCACGCTCGGTGGCGCTTAGTTTACGCTCAGAAGCAACAGATCCGCGACTTCACGCTCGAAATTTTTTTCTTTTCAGAAGCTACAAATCTACAGTTCTACGCTAAGGAGCTTTCTACGCTCGACAGCTACGAATCTATGGTTTTACGTTCGACGGCTACAAGTCAGGTTTTATGCCCAGATGCCTTTGTGCTCAGTAGCTTTTATGCTCGAGAGGCTACAAACCTACGACTTCACGCTCAGGAACTACAAGTCTATGATTTCACGCTCGATGGTGTTTAGTTTATGCTTAGAAGCTGCAGACTAATGATTTCATGCTCCACGACTTCCCGCACATCTGAAGGATACGCCGGCCAGATCACGCGTACATATGAACGGTCCTCAAAAGCGGTCAATTGCAAAGAGTTTACACGGAGGATACTCATTCTTGACCTCAAGATATCCCAAGTACCCGAAGCATACAGAGTTCAACATTAAAAAACTACTCTTCTTCATGGGTCGATTCAAAGTTCATCCAGACTCCAGTCTGAATATTTTATCTATCAAGATGGCACAGTTTGACAGCCATTTCTCGACCCTATTCCAAAGGATTTTCGAGAAATCATTCTTGAAGATGATGTCTGAACAAAGAAATTCTGTTCATCAGAAGCAGCAGTTCAGAATTCTATGTGGTTCCTCACTCCTAAAAAAATAGCAGGACGGTTCGAAAACTCGAATGCTACAACGGCTTTTTACGTATCTCTAGTTATGCGTAAAAGATAGGACAGGACCTAGCACTCTTTCTAAACAGAGTCAGCATAAAGAATCAAACGTGTCGAAGCTGCACACATTCAGACTTCACAGCAAAGTATGGCAAGATGATCATATGAAGAAGCAAGACAGTTTTATTAAAAGATTAAAGTCATGATTACATATGAGGAAAATCCAATCTACAAGGATTTTTTCTTTATTTTCATGATTACATCTGAGGGAAACCCCGTCTACAAAGGGCTTCCTCATCATCGTCTGAAGATCGCACCGAGAAGCTATTCTGACAGGTTCTCACATTGGTGAAGGTCTTCCTCTTCTTCCAAGAAGATGATCAGTGGCGGGAGGATACAAAAATGGGCATAGATCTATCCTCCAACAGAAGGAAAGCAGGATAAATCTGCTGTCCTACAAACCACCGCCACTCAAGCCGGGACAGAGCTAGTCTGTCTGACTCTCGTCACCGGAGGTAACGGGAGAAGGCGCCACTTGCAAGCAGCGTAGTGAAATACGATTCTTCGTCTCTCCCGAAGAACCACCATACAAAGTTGCTGATTATCCCGAGCAAGGAAGGCTATGATATCCTTCCATGATCCATCATTGCAGATGAGACTTTCTCGAAGATGACGTCTTTTTTGGCTCCCTACATGCTGGAAGAACATGGTCTTCTTCTTCCTCAGATCGACCCGACGGACTCCGACGATCATCTTTGTGTGGCGAAAGGAATGCGGGAAGAACAGGTTAAACTCCTCAGCCTTTTATAGGTGAGAGAGGTCACACCGGTCCCTAATAAATATGCTATAAAGTCAGCATCGACCGTTTCAACGCTCCATTCAGAAACGTTTCGAGTTACGAGGAGCGGTTCATGCTTCATTCAAAGCATTCCAAATTCCGAAGAAATTTGAAAGCTTTGAAGGGGGTCTTGTAGAAGCATGAAAAATACGTTGGATAGCTCTACGCAATATGGTGATGCAGGGCAGCGTAAGCAGGGGACCTCAAGGCCATCAAGAGTGCAACGGAGCTTTTCCACTAAGCACGGCATAAAATATGATAGGACCATCCGCGTAAATGCAGTATGTCCAGGCCGCTTCAGCATAGACGGAGTGCTTCATCGCCTCCATGGCGTAAAACTTATCCGCTTTCATAGCAGCGTTAAAGCGTACGAGGAACGCTTCGTCTTCCCCGAAATAAACCTGTCAAGTCACGTAGTGAACCTGACATCTGACTCCTGACAAAAAGTGCTGCACGGCTACCCAGACGACGGCTGAAAAGATGGCAGACCACTCGGGATGCGCCCCACAGTATGATGGCGGATCTCTGTATTTAATACAGAGGATTTGATTAAATATCACCGAACCATCATTTACTGACATCCCCTTAGCGGAGACGGCTTTTACGCATACAAGGGGATACCCTGCCTTATTTTACACAGGCAGACGCGAACTGTTTACACTCAGCGGAAGACAAACAGACTGCCACATCAAAAGCTGCTCTTTGAATAGGGCTCGAGGCACTCCTCTGCACCTAATGCTCAGAACGGTGGCAGGCCTTCAGAACACGTCTTTGCAATTAATTATGATGGCGGATCTCGGCATTTAATGCGAGAGATTTGATTATATCTCCAAGAGCCATGATTTCGGCTAAAGACGTCCATATCACCTCGGCTTCTACGCCCATTCAGCTTTTGTGACTGCTCGGCCTCTACGACCACTCTGGCACGTTATGCAGCGGCTTTTACGCCCATTCAGCTTCTGTGCCCGCTCGACTTCTATGCCTTGTCAGCTTCTATGCTCGTTCGGCTTCTATGCTAATTCGGCCTTCTGTGCTTATTCGGCTTCTATGCCATCAGGCTTCTACGCCTACTCGGCTTCTATGCCTACTTGGATTCTACGCCATGGTGACAGACATTGGCTTCCACGCCAACCTCTTCTACACGAGGGAAACCTACCTACATGGCTTCCACGTCGTGATCTTCGTAGCGATTATACGCGTTTTGTCCCTTAGTTGGACCCGCGTCACACGCTCATTCAAAAGGTCATCTATACGCAGACTTTGGTTATTTTAACCATTGTGTAAAAGGGTGCTGTACTTTCCACTACTCGGTTTCCACACCGATTGAGTGGTCACTGTCACCAAAACTCTATAAATAGAGACCTCTATCAACAGAGGAACAGGTCGAGACTTTAAAAATCGAACAAGGTCAAAACTTTGAAAGAAGATCGAACCACGGGTCAAAACATTGGAGATTGAGGAGAGATTGAAGAGTCTTTGAGAGAGAGAGAGAGAAGCATCCAGAGCTCAAGCAAAGGGTAGCGATCGACGACATTGGCATTGTGCATCCATCCTCTTTTGCCACCTATGAAGCTGCTTTTCGTCTTTCACGGCACTTCTTCACCATCGTGTAGTCCAAGGGCTAAAGTGATCGACTGCAGATCAGACACCTATAGCAATTATCTACCCAGATTAAATAAATTGTACTCCTACATCCTCGTATAGGATCAAATTGTACAAGTTTGTTTGTAAACCAAAGAAGGCGGGTTTCGTGCAAACCTCGTAATATATACATTTCGTTCTTTCGTTTAATACCACAAACAACTGTTGCCAACTCCACTTTGTGGGTAGGATAGTTCTTCTCATGAGGACATAATTGCTTGGATGCATCGGCAATCACTTTCCCATTTTGTTGAAGAACACAACCTAGACCTTTCTCCGATGCATCACTATAAATAGTGAAACCTCCAGACCCTGATGACAACGTCAAAATAAGAGCAGACGTCAACCACTTCTTCAATTCCTTAAAAGAAACCTAGTAGTCCTCCGTCCAAAAAAACTCTACATCCTTCTGGGTGGGTCTAGTCATCGGTTCGGCAATCCTTGAAAAATCTTGCATAAACTTCCTATAGTAGAATGTTAATCCCAAGAAACTACTGATCTCTGCTACTGAACTCGGGGTCTTCCAAGACTACACTGTTGTAATCTTCTTCGGATCAACTGAAATTCCATCACCAGTCACAACATATCCCAAGAACTCTACCTTGTCCAGGAAGAACTCACAGCTGGACAGCTTCTCATACAACTTCTCTTTCCTCAACACATCCAACACAATCTACAAATGCTCCTCGTGCTCCTCCGGTGTCTTCGAGTATAAGAGTATGTCATCGATGAACACCACCACGAACTTGTCAATGTACTGATGGAACACCTTATTTATCAAATTCATAAATACCACCGGGGCATTAGTCAACCCAAACGGTATCACCATAAACTCATACTGACCATACCGAGTCCTAAAAGCTGTCTCTGGTATGTCCTCCGGCTTCACTTTTACCTGGTGGTCGCCTGATCTTAAGTCTATCATAGAAAATACCTTGGCACCACTCAACTGATCGAACAAGTCATCAATCCATGGCAAAGGATATTTATTCTTGATAGTGAGATTATTCAATGTCCTGTAATCAATGCACATGCGCACCGATCCATCCTTCTTCGGTATAAACAATACCGGGCTCCCCATGGTGAAGAACTCGATCAGATAAACCCCTTATCCTGTAATTCATCTATCTATTTCTTCAGCTCGACCAGCTCGTTGTTGTTTACTCTATAGACATGCTATAAATTTGGTTCTGCACCAGGCACCAAGTCTATAGAGAATTTAACATCTCGATCTGGCGGTAATCCTGGCAATTCCTTAGGAAATACATCCAAGAACTCTGCTATCATTGGATGTGGCAACTCCTTGTCTTCCACCATAACTCCACATATAATACCTTCTTCCAGCTCTGTAGCTCCTCTAGTAAACTTAAACTCTGGCTCTCTTGTCGGACCAAACAAAACTCTACCTCCTCTACAATCTATACTAGCACAGTGTCTACTCAACCAATCCATCCCGTGTTTAATATCTAGCTCAGAAGTGGCATTACAAGTAGACAAGCACTCAACTCTCGGCCTTCCAGAGTAACTCTCCGATCCTTGCAAATATCATTAACCAGGATAATTTCTCCCCCGGCCATGATCTTGCAAGTCCTAAGCAAAGACTCAGCTACCAAACCATACTTCAGAGCAAAATAAACAGATATAAAACTATGGGAAGCATCACTATCAAACAAAGCTAAAGCTGGAATAGAATCAAGAAGAACAGAACCTGTGATGACATCTCCGGTAGGCTCCACCTCCTCGACTGTCATAGCAAACACTCGTCCCTGACGTGCACCTCCGTGATATTGGTGCTGGGCTTATCGCTGCTGTTGGATCGGAAGCGGCGGTCCCCTCGGCTGTACTGCAGGTGGTCTCGTATGTATCCTCGAAGTTGGAGATGCTCCCTGAACTACATGGCGAGGATTGGAAGGACAAGGATTGGAAGGACACTCTCTCAGCTGATTCCTTTCGGTACTATAATACAAACAAACTCCTAGCCTTCTCCTACAAACTTCCCAGATGTAGCCGGGATTCTTGCAGTAGTGGCAAGGAGCTTGCTGCAACTATCTCTGCTGCTGTGGTGCCTAGTAAAATGGTGCCTTAGCTAGAGTCTGGTGCTATTGCGGCTACTAAAAAGGCCTGGACTAGAAATGAGGACGTTTGGCAGATATTGTGCTGCTGTTGGCCCCCAGAAAAGAATCGCGATCTCTCTTGGGCTTCAAACCCAACTTTCGCTCAACCTTGCGTGCCTCCGCAAGTATCTCCGAGTAAATCTCATAAAAATACGAAATAAGGATCTTCACTTCCCAGTTTAGACCCTCGCAAAAATGAATAGCTCGGATCTTCGGCTCTCTCACCAAATACTCCGTAAATTGGCTCAGCTTACCGAACTATGCAGTGTATTCCTCCACAGACATGCTCCCCTGAATGAGGCTCTCAAACTGCCTCCCCATGTCTAACATGTCTGTCCGAGCAAAGAACTTCTTCTTGAAGAGGTCCTTGAATACCTCCCAAGATTGTCTTGCGTCAACAAGAATTGGCTCATTCCTGAACCAAGTGCGGGCGACGTCGAACCGCTGATGTCCTACCGCCTCAACCTTCATATCCTAATAAAGATGGGACACCCTCATGAGATGCTCAATATCCTTGAGCCAATTATCAGCGTAGACGATGCCCTCCGTCCCCTTGAGGACCCTAGGCTCCAGCTTCTTGAAGTCCTGAATGTTCCCTTGCTGAAGCAGAGCAACCTGAGGAGCAACCTGCTGCTGGACCGGAACTCCTCTCTCTATTACGGCACGAGCAAGCTGAAGAGCACTCACAATACCCTGCCGTAAGACGTCGGTTTGCCTCTGGTGTGCCTCAGACTGAGCCATCTGTGCCTCTAATATCTCGTAAAAGAGTGTGAACATCTGCGTCGCATCTGTTGGCACGAAAGGTGGAGGTGGAAGTCCCTCAGATACAGTCGGAACAGTCCTCTGAGTAGGAGGTGGACCTCCGAATGCAGCTAACACTCCAATCACTAGAGAAGTGACTGGTGCAGGACTTTGGGAAGTCGCAGACCTCTCAGAAGCTGCTCTCCCTTGCTGTGATCTAGTCTTAGGCGGCATCCTGAGATAAAGCGAAAGAAATAATTAATATGGCACATGATGTAAGACACTCAAGGAAAGGATAGCTAAAGTTCAAACACCAATATCAAGAAAGAATAGTTGAATGAATCAAAGAAGTTTTTCCTAGATGTGATTGAGTATTCTCAACCTATAGCCTATATCATATATCCTGAAACAGGCTCGTAATAGCACTTAATTCAGAGCACCACGAATCGTACTAATTGCGACCTCGAAGAGACCTGCATGGGCCACCACTAAAAAAGTATCATGACCCGCACCCGATGTAGGGATGCAAGTCGGGAACAACACCCAGCCTACGCCGCAACATCGGTGGTAGAACGTTGTTTTGGTAATCTATCTAATAAGATAATAATCCACCAACAATATTAATATACTCAATCACAGATCTAAGATGAAAATACGTACGAATATGATAAAAGAATAGAATAGTCACAATACAACTCATGAGTTAATAATAACACCAATGAGTCAGAGAAATATACTAAACAGTATGCTGGAGACACATCCAGTACAAAAGAAGCTAAACATCTAAGCTATGAGTCCCGGGTCATCTGTCTCAATCGGGATGAGTCCCTCATGGGCCAGGGTCTCTGGCTATAAGCCCACAATATCCTGAGGCCCGTAATGAGTAGGGTAATAATCCTCAGTGTCATCTGGGAAAAATATATCCTGTCAGAAAAGAAGCAGAGTACATCTCTAACAGTAGTTCTAACAAATGATATAACCTATATAACAATACATAGATATGAATATACAAGATACAACAATAGATACAAGAGATATATATTAAAGAAAATACTGGAAATAGATACAAGAATAAACAATATAGCAAAGAACAAGAATACTAAAAGACTAAGTGAGTGAGTACCAGCTTTAACATGTGATTGGCTTAGAAACTTGATACAAGATTTATGACATGGCTAATCATACGTGTGGTGTATGATTAACAATATTCAATGAACAAGACTTGATACAAGGAGGGTATGATCACATATCTATACTACATACTCCCCAAACTCGACTGGCATAGTAGATCCAACCATGGTATGCTATGGCACGGAATTCTCTTGGAAGGTAGCAAGTCTCTCCGAGAATCAGTATTTGTACATGTACAAGAAGAATAATGAAACAATGCTTGCATAAGATATACCATATATACTAAAGAATAATATCTCATGACGAGATCCGGATATACCAATCCGTGTAACCATCATGTCAAGAAATCAAGGATATCTACACTAGATACAATGAACATAGAGGATATCATAAATAAGAAACTATCAGAGAATGTACTCGCCTGAAACCTGGTGCACAGTATCACAGATGTCTGGTATGGTGCCTCGAAGACCTAGATAGGGAATATAATATCAATACAAGGTTTTGAAATAAATATAAGTTAAACTAGTCAACATCTAGGTCAAAGAGCCATTTTTAAGTCAAAACAGTCAAAGTAGGTCAACACTAAGTCAAACAGGTCAAACTTGGTCAAACTACCTATTTCTAGGTTGTATGAGTCTATCTCTATGATATTGGGTTCATACATTAAGAATCTAGACCATACAAGCTAAACTAGGATACTAAGATACCGTATCGCAAGATACGCAAACAAGAGATATGAAAATAGCATATATACATATTCAATCAATATTAAATATATTAATCCTAATTACAAATGCTAAGTGGATACCTTGGCTTTGAACCAACTTGGTATCGCACCACTACACACCCATCTCGATACCCAACTCAAATACCTTAAGTATCCCTCAATACCTTGACACTTACCTTGGTATATGAAGGTAATGTCACTCTAGTATATAGTATCTACCCAATCTAATGACTAACATATGTATATAGGAATACCTCTTACTAATTGATCACTAACTACTAATACAACTAAAATATATACACATACATATACATATACATATACATATACATATACATATACATATATAACTTAGAGATACACATAAGAGATATATATAATATATAACTAACTAACTAGATACTACTAACTATTAGCTAAAACTAACTAGACTAACTCACCTAGCTAGCTGTCACTACCATATTTTTTAGGAAAGGGTATTTTAGTAATTTTATATTTAATTAAATTTGTGCATGATAAATAATTATTTGTTGTATTATTTAATTGTTGTTAGATGTTAGTTATTTATTTTGGACTTGCGTTAATGGATCTAACTAGTTTAGTTTAGACTCATGGACCAACATGAATTAATTGTTAGAAATTAACCCAATTAGAAGGCCCATTATTAAGGAGATGGATTAAATTAATTAAACCATTAGACTAGAAGCTTCTCTTCTTAATTATTTCTTCATGAGAGGCTCCAATGGGTATATTGGATAATTCATAGTAGCTTGAGGAAGGGGAAAAGGGGGCCGGCCTACATAAAGAGGGAAAAAATTATTCTCTCTCCTCTTTTTATTTAAAAACTAGATCTAGAATTTTTCTCAACCAAATTCCTTCATTCCCACTTTATTTTCCTACCAAATTTCATCCAAATTTCTTTCCAAAGCACCATTGGAGGCTACTGGAGAAAGAATCTAGGAGGAAGCAAGGATCGACAAAGAGGAGCAAGGCTATCCATAGAATTTGGTTTTTTGTTCATAGGAGGCCAATTGAGAAAGTTATCGTACTTTTTGTGTCAATTTTGGGAGAATTCCGAGATTGATATTTGTTGTGTGTGTCAATTGGTCCTATAAATCAATTTTGCATGTGCTTGTATGTTTGGGACAAGTATCGTGTCCACAATTGGGTACGTGTAGGTCGTATCCCAATAATTTGGTGATACGTGTTGATTTGGGGGTTTTCCCTCCGACATGGGACTTTGTACATGTCATATTTTGACACGGACACGTAGATTTGTATTTGACTCTTTGTATTATTCATAAATAATAAATATGACTTGTTTGTGTCCTTTGGGGTATATTTGGATGTGTTGTGGACTCGTATCACATGCGTATCCTAGATCTAGTAGGATACGACGTGATACTCTCCATATGTTTGTACAAATTATATGCAGATCTATTTCTTGTGTTCCTGGAGATGTAATTGTATATATATATATATAGATATATATAATATGGTATATATAATTATGCTTCTTGTGTCTTAGATCTATGTATTTATTATGTATATTGTATGTAGCTATTCTTATATATGTATATATAATTGTATATGGGGTAGCATGTATAAATATACATATCTAAATAGATTTTTATGGGTTGTTATAATTATAATTATATAATATGTGTTATATATGGTGAATGATTATATATATATATATATATATATATATATATATATATATATATATATATATATATATATATATATATATATATGTATGTGTGTGTGTGTGTGTGTGTGTGTGTGTGTGTGTGTGTAGTTATATATACATATTAATATGTATGTGTGTGTATATTACTATGTGTATTATGTACATAATACTATGTGAGGGTGTATGTATAATTAGTAGTAGTAATTATGCATATGGTATATATATATATATATATATATATATATACACACAATATATATATAATATATATATATATATATTGTGGGTTATATATATATATATGTTATTATATATATATTGTGTATATATATATATATAAATATATATATATATATATATATATATATATATATATATCAGCAACAGCAGCCAAAAGCGTCACAACAGCAGCAGCAAATGCCAACAACAGCAGCAGCCGCAAGAGCAACAACGATAGCGAGCGTCGCTGAAAGGCAACAGCAGCGGTAGCAGGGAAGCAGTGACAGCAGCCAGCGACAGTTTCTGAAATAACAGCAGTATCAGCAGCTTATCAGAAGTTTTAGTGACAGCCAAAAGCGTCACTAAAATAGCAGTATATCAATATCAACAACAGCCTTCAGCGACAACGGGCAGAGTCTTTAGCGACAGTTTTATATATTAGATATTACATATATATATATATATATATATATATATATATATATATATATATATATATATATATATATATATATATATATATATATATATGGTTTTTGAAATATATATAAATATATTTATATATGCTAATAGTATTTAATATATATTGTATGTATAATAATTATTGTAGTATATGTATATATCTACGGGTAGATAGTATAACTAGTATTTGGTTATTACCTTGAGAAACCAAGGTAAGTACCAAGGTAATTGGGAATACCGAAGGTGTTGGGTTTGGGGTATTAAGATTATGGTTTTATATTGTGATACCAAGTTGGTTTTAAACCACGGTACCTATTTAATATTTGTAATTAGGACTCTATATTATTAATAATTGTTTGACTTATATATTGATGTTTTACCTATGGATTTACGTATCCGGAGATACGGTATCCTAATATTTAAGATATGGTTTTGTGACCTAGACTTTAGTTTTTTAACCAATATTTTTGGTGTTAGACTCGTGCAACCTAGAAATAGGTAGTTGACTTAGAGTTGACCTAGTTTGACTTTTGACTTAGAATTGATTTGTTGACCTAGAAGTTGATTAGTTTAATTTATTTTCTTTCCGAAACCTTGTATTGATGTTGTATTCCCTATCTAGGTCTTCGAGACACCGTATCAGACATCGATGAGACTATTATTTGACTTCAGGCGAGTACATTCTCTGATAGTTTCTCATTTATGATATCTTCTATGTTCATCGTATCTAGTGTAGATATCCATGGTTTCTTGACACGGTGGTTACATGGATTGGTATATCCGTATCTCGTCATAAGATGTTATTTCTTGATATTTGGTGTATCTTGTGCAAGCCTTATTTCATTGATTATCTTGTACATGTACAGACACTGATTCTCGGGAAGACTAGCTATCTTCTTGGGGAATCCCCTGCCATAGCGTACCATGGTTGGATCTATTATACCAGTCGGGGTGGGAAGTATGTAGTGTAGATATGGGATCATACCCATCTTGTATCTTGTATAGTGTTAATCATACATCGCACGTATGATTAGCAAGGCCATAAATCTTGTATCTTGTATCATGTTCCCAAGCCGATCACATGTTAAAGCTAGTACTCACACACTTAGTCATTAGTATTCTTGTTCATTAGTATATTGCTCATTATTATTTTTATTCTAGTATTCCTTATTGTATATATCTCTTTATATATATTGTACATCTTGTATATTCATATCTATTTACTGTTACATAGTCTTTATCATTGATTAGAACTGCGGTTAGAGATGTACTCTACTCCTTTCCTGACTGGATATATTTTTCCCAAATGACACTGAGGACTGGTACCCTACACTTTATGGACCTCAGGATGTTGTGGGTCTAGAGTCTGAGACCCTGGCTCAGGAGGGACTTATCCCAACTGAGACAGTTGACCCGGGTTTAGTAGCTTCTTAGTATTCTTTGTACTGGATTTGTCTCCAGCTTATTTATTAGTATTCTTTCAGACTCATTGATGTATTATTTTAGACTCATGAGTTGTATGTGACTTTTCTATTCTTTTATCTGATTCGTGCCCATTTCCATCTTAGATCTGTGATTGAGTATATTATCATTATTGGTGGTTCATTATATTGTTAGATAGATTATCCAAACAATATTCTACCGTCGATTCTGCGGCGTAGGCTGGGTGATGTTTTCGACTTGTACCCTTACACCCGGTGTGGGTCATGATACTAGCTGCTGCTGAAGCCATGCTCGAACCTTGGCTGCTCATGCTGATACTGGAATATTGTTGTTGTGCCACTGACCGAGCTGCTGCTGCTCAAGCTCTGTTGCTCGAGCTCGCTGCCTAGCTGCTGCTTGAGCTCTGCTGTTGCTCACTGACCGAGCTGCTGCTGCTCGGGCTCTGATGCTCGAGCTCGCTGCCTAGCTACTGCTGCTCGAGCTCGTTGCCTAGCTGCTACTCGGCTCTGTTGTTGCACACTGACCGAGGCCCCCTACCTCTTATCACATATATAAATACATAACTATACACATAAACATATAAATATAACTCTCCACTTAATGCTACTATATATATATATATATATATATATATATATATATATATAACTACTTATGTATATATATAAGTCACAGTTCATATATATATCTATATATATATATAAATACACACATATAGATACCTTTATAAACTAGTACATATAACTTTATATATATACATAACAATATATTTATATACATATGACTACATATATTACAAATAGCTAAGAATAATGAAAATTGATCAAAAAATGCAACATAACAAGCACGTGGAGTGCATCTCACCCGTATCACACTAGATCTATGATACGCTTGCGATACGAGTCCACCACACAACCAAACATACTCTGAAGGACACGAACAAGTATAAATTACTATTTATAAACAATACAATGAGTCAAACACACATCTACGTGTCCGTGGCAAAATATAACATGCACAAAGTCCCGTGTCGAAGAAAAAACCCCAAAAGCAACACGTATCACCAATTTATTGGGATACGACCTACACGTATCCATTTCTGGACACGATACTACCCACAAATAAACAAACACATGTTAATTTGGTCTATATGACCAATTGACAAACACAACAAGTGTCAATCTAGGAATTTCTCCAAAATTGACACAAAAGCACCATAACTTTCGCCATAGGCCTCCTATGAACCTAATTCAAATTCCTATGGGTAGCCTATGCATATGGGATGGTTTCTCAGGGTTAAAACTCATATTTAGAACCTAATTAAAGGATAAAAATTAAATTGTATCTATTGGGAGATGGATTCCCAATGCAACCTCCAAATTTGATAAAATTGGCCTTCAACTTGTAGATCATTGCTCGTCTTTGTAGATCCTTGCTTTCTTCTTCTAGATCCTTGCTCTACTAGTTTCCAATGGTGATTTGAAAAGGAATTGGAAAAAAAATTGGTAGGAAATTGATGTGGGAATGAAGGAATTTGGTTGAGGAAAATTTCATATCTAGATTTGAAATAAAAAGTGGAGAGAGAATTTTTCCCCTTTTTTTATATAGGCTAGCCCCCTTTAGCCCCTTCCTCAAGCTACTATATAATGTCCATTATACCCCTTGGGGCCTCTCATGAAGAAATAATTAAGGTGGGAAGATCATAGTCTAATAGTTTAATTAAATTAATCATCCTCCAAATGAATGGGCTTCTAATTGGGCTTAATTCGAACTAATAATAAATGTTGGTCCATGGATCTAATCTAAACAAGTTTGTTCTACTAACACAAGTTCAAAATATTAAACTAATATCTAACAATAATTAAATAATATAATAAATAATTATTCATCATGCACAATATTTAATTAATTATAAAATTACCAAAATACCCTTTCCTAGAAAATATGGTAGTGACATAAAGGTTGAAGTAAACCACCTGGCCTCTGCCTCTCTACCATTACCAGCTGGCACACTAAACATATGGATACGAAGCGCGCCACCTCTCACTTCATATCATACCACTATACATGCTCCCTCAGATCTCTATACATCTGGTTGGCACTTGGATGTATAGAGTACTGTGATCCATGCACCTCCTAAAGAACCTCTTCGAGTAATATTCTACTTAGCACACACAATCTGGTACCGTACCGCTATGATCCATCCTCAGCAATAGTGAAGTCCTCGAATAATCCTACCTGAACCTGTGTTCTGATGTGCCTCAGAGACTCATCGTCATACTACGTAGCTCGGATCATGTCCATCGGCTCTGACTGTATCTGAAATCCCCACATCTGTATCTTAACACCAGGTACCAGCATTATAATACCCAAGCTCTCAAGATCGGCCAATAAATGTCTGTCTATAGTCAAGTACATAACCACTAGATAACTGCTCAAGAAATCAGCGACTACATTGGCCTTCCCTAGATGGTATTGCAATGATATGTCGAAGTCCTTCATCAACTCCAACCACCGCCATTCTTTTATGTTTATCTCTTTCTGGATAAACACGTACTTCAAGCTCTTGTGGTCTGTGAAGATCTTTATACGCTCTCCGTACAAAAAGTGTTTCCACAGCTTTAGAGCAAAGATGACTGCTGCCAACTCCAAATCATGGGTAGGAAATTCCTTCTTATGAGGTCATAATTGCCTGGAAGCATAGGCAATTACCTTCCTATTCTGGTTCAAAATACAACCTAAACCCTTCCCTGAAGCATCACTATAGATAGCGAATCAACCTAATCCTGATTGCAACGTTAACACTGGAGGTATCGTCAACCTCTTCTTCATCTCCTCAAAAGTGACTTGACTATCCCCTGTCCAGACAAACTCTACATCCTTACTAGTCAGCCTAGTCATCGGCTCCTCAAAAGCGACCTGACTCATGATCTTTGCCAGTAAATTTGGAGAAGCCCACGACTCTACTGCTAAAATTTTCTTTGGGTCCACTGATATCCCATCACATTTAATCACATGACCTAGGAATTCAACCTTGTCAAGAAAGAAATCATACTTTGAAAGATTTCCATAAAGCTTTTCCTTCCTCATAGTCTCCAAAATTATCCTTAGGTGCTCCTCATGCTCCTCCGGGGTCTTTGAATACACTAGAATATCATCAATAAATACCACCACAAACTTATCATGATATTGGTGGAATACCTTGTTCATCAGATTCAAAAATACTACCGGGTCATTGGTCAAGCCAAACAACATCACCAAGAACTCAAACTGGCCATATCGAGTCCAAAAAGCAGTCTTCGGAATATCCTTCTTCTTTACTTTCACATGGTGGTAGCCTAACCTCAAGTCTATCTTCAAAAATACCTTGGATCTACTCAACTGATCAAAGAGATCATCAATCCTAGGCAGCAGATATTTGTTCTTGATAGTGACGTTATTTAGAGGCATGTAGTCGATATAAATGCGTAATGACCTATCCTTCTTCGGTACAAATAATACCGGATCACCCTATGGTGATAAACTAGATCGAATGAAGCCTTTGTCCTATAACTCATCTACCTACTTCTTCAACTATAGCAGTTCAATATTGTTAACTCTATAGACGTGCTGAGATATTGGCTCTGCGCTTGACACCAAATCTATAGAGAACTCAATATTTTGGTCTGGCGGCAAATCTGATAACTCCTCCGAAAAAACATCTATGAATTCTGCTATCAACGGATATAATAACTCCTTCTCTTCCACCATGGCTCCACAGATGGCATCCTCACTCTGCACCGCTGCTCCTCTGGCAATCTCAAACTCTGGCTCTCCTGGTAGTCGAAAAAAAATCTGCCACCACGATAATCTGTACTAGCATGGTTCCTACTCAATCATCCATCCAGAGTACAATATTGTAGCTCGAAAGTGGCCTTACGAGTAAGCAAACACTTAACTTCTGGCCTCCCAGTGTAACTTTTTGATCCTTGCAAACATCACTACCCAGGATAATACCTCCCCTAGTCATGATCTTGCAAGTCCTAGCCAAAGGTTCAGACTCTAAACTAAGTTTAAGAGAAAAAGATCCAGATACAAAAGAATGGGAAGCACCAGAATCAAATAAAGCATAAGCTGTAATAGAATCAAGAAAAACTAAACCTGATATCACATCTCCGACTGACTCCTCCTCATCAACTGCCATGGCAAAAGCTCGCCCTTGCGGTGCACCTCTCTGTTGCTGCTGCTGGACAAAACACTATTGTTGAGTTGGTAACGGAGGTCTCCTTTGCTGTCCCGCAGGTGGCCTCGCTAGTGCTCTCGGTGCCGGTGCTTCTCCCTGTCCTGCTCGAATTGGAGCCACTAGGCACTCCCTCAACTGGTGGCCTAGCTCTCAACAGTAGAGGCACACTCCAAGTCTCTTCCTACAAACCTTCCGTATATGTCCAATCATCCCACAGTGCGTCCTGAAGGACAGTAATATTTGAAAGATTGGAAATTATTTCTGAAGATAGATTCAAAACAAAGGAATCAATATTTTGCAAGATACGATAGCATCATAGAAGGACAATAATATTTCAAAGAAAGCAATTATTTTGAATGATAAAGATAATAAATCCAATAGATTAAAAATGTTCTTAGTTTCGATTGAGTATCCTCTCCTCCTATAATCCTAGTCCTATATCCTATAGTAGGCTTGTAGTAATACTGTAAGTCTGAGTACCACTACCTTGACCTACATGGGCTACCACAAAAATGTGTCACGACCCACACCCGGTGTAAGGGAACGAGTACGTGGGTACGTCCAGCCTACGCCATAACATCGGCGGTAGAACGCTGTCTAGGTCATCAATACTATCTAAATATCTCATACAATATATATATAATGCGCCTGCCAAGATATCTCAACTCCCAAATGGAGGATAATATAATAATGGTAAATAATACTCAATCTCAATAATAAACTAGAGGAAGATATGTCACGATATAAAATATAATAAAAGAATACAGAGTCAAATACATCACGAGTCCAATAGTCTAATCATAATTCAATTATATCAAATAAAATACATGCCAAAAGTATCTAACATATACAATATAATAAATGAACAAGCTAAGTCTCATCGACTGCTGGTACTATCTCAATAGGCTCTACGGGTGTTATCTCAACTGGCTCACCATTTTGTGCCCCGTAGAGAGTAGGACACTAATCCTCTAATGAATTATCTAAAAAATATATCCAGTCAGATTGGAGCAAAGTATAACCCAATAGCTATTTCAATAATTGATAAAAACTATGAAATACCAATAGAAATAAATATAAATGATGGAAGTAAATGAACTAGCAGATATCACGAGAAAGAGCATCATGGTAAATAATGGCAATAATTTGAGAACAATATGGTGGGAAACAACAATGTAATGAACTGGAATAAAAAAATAATATGGTAATGTGCTTTAAAATATTAGTAAGATAATGTGATCGGCTTGAGCCTAACACGGACTATATATAAAAGGTGAGCTAGCATGATCACACGTGAGTTTCATGATCTGATAGCTATCATAGGCTACAGGGCTATAAGGTATGATAACATATCCTTTTAAACTTTCCCCAATCCCTAACTAGTACACGGATCCAAATCAGGACATATTATAACACATATATCACACTACACAGTCAATAATATCATGTACTATGATCACCGTCTATATAATCACTAAGATATCACGGTAATCACTGAGTAATCATGAAGCACGAAACGACTATCACTTAGTCATCACAAAAATAATATCTCAAGACCAAGATCCACGTATATCAATCCGTGTAACCATCGTGTCCAGAATCAATTATCTCAATACTAAATACATTAAACATAGAGACTATCAACTAAGGAAAATATCAGAGAATCTACTCGTCTGTGGTCCTGAGCAACAAGTATGAGTCGGTATTCGATATGGTATCTCATAAAACTAAATAAGAAATATCATCTCACTTGGCATACTTGTCACGACCATATTTTTCTAGAAAGGGTATTTTGGTCATTTCATAATGAATTAAATATTGTGCATGTTGAATATTTATTTATTATAGATGTTATATTTAATTTTGGACTTGTATTAGTGGACCTAACTAGATTAGACTAGTGTCACGACCTGCACCCAGAATTTGGGCACGAGTACGTGGGTACGTCCAGCCTACGCCGCAACATCGGCGGTAGAACGCTGTCTAGGTCTCAATACCATCTAATCAATCGCACACGAATATCTAACTCCATAAGGAGACACAGATATCACAGTATAATATGGAATACTTAATCACAGAAACTAAAGCACGATAAGATATCAAAGAAACAAATAAAATACAAGACAAGTCTAAACAACAATAAATAGTCTAACCTGCAATCAATAACATCCATATCTCCAAGTATGCTGGAAATAAGTTCTCTAAGTCGCAATCTGGAAAAAAATTCCAGTCAGGATTAGAGCGAAGTACAAGCACTAACAGCAGTTTTATGTATATTGACAAAAACTATAATAGAATATAAAGAAATACAAGATGGATATAAATGCTGGCAATAAGAAATACTGGAGATAATGAAATACTGGAAATAGAAATATTGGAGCATATATCATCATCAATGGTATAACTAGCAATAAACATGAATACAAGTGCATGCTAGAACAATGAACTGGAATATAAGTAAAAACTAGAACAATAATTAGAACATAGAGAAATTCTAGATCAATAAACTAGAGATACATGTAGAGACTATCTAGTTAAGTGTGTGAAATATCAGCATATCATGTGATCGGCTTGGGACTGATCAGGCTTGTTATATATGATTAGCTATGATTCATGTAAGGTCAGTCTAACCATCCGAATAGCTATGATGCGAGCAATAGTCAGGCTAATCATATGTAACAGGCTATGAGGCATGTAATGGTCAGGCTGCATCGACGTGAGGTGTGGGTGAGCTATGATGCATGTAGAGTTGGGTATGATCACATAATCTACTAATATTTCCTCGTCCCATGCTAGCACGATGGATTCCAATCACGACTTTTTGAGACAGGTCTCAATAATGCCAACTCGTGGATACATAGTGTCAGAATCATATACTCAATACAACTAGAATCATAGAGATAATCAAGATAATAAAAACTGTCAGAGAATGTACTCGCTTGTGGTCCTCTGCTGGAAATACCAATATCCTATTTCTGAGGTCTTGTCTGAATAATCCAACAGTCCTATAGATATTATTTAATAATAATACAGAATCAGTCGATACACTAACACACAATCATAAATACTCTGAACTCAGGGACTACGCTAGGTATGACACTGGTCAACTAGCAGGGTCAAGTGTGCGTTTAGCTGTACGAGTGTCACGTCTGCAATTGTCGTGCAAAATTAGACAGTCAAACACTAATACAGGTCATACCAGTACGTCAGTGTACATAAGACAATCAACTAACAATTCACAGGGTCATATGGTCAAAGCAATTACGGAATATCCATAATTAACACTAGGGTCTCATAGTACATATATAAATATACTCATACTAGTATAGTATTAAATTGCTACGCAGTATATATACACATATTAAATATATATATATATATGTATACCCAATTGAATAATATATACATCCATATATTTAAATATATATCAATTTGAATAATATACGCATACGCGTACGTATACGTATACGTATATAAGATGGGTTTATTTGTACGGTCTCATGAAATCGACATCTAATGAATTTGTCAAGACACGACACGCTTAAACCCTAACATTATTCACATACGCACATATACACAATATAAAGGGGAGGCAAGTCGAACCTTGATGGGCACGCTCGGGGTCGACGATGACGACGACGATGATGACGACGATGGCGACGATGATGATGATAAAGGTGATAATGATAATGGTAATGGTGATGAAGGTGAGATGATGATGATAAGGTGATGGTGATGATAATGATGAAGGTGATGATGATGATGATAATTACGAAGGCTGTCAGAGTGGAAGAGGAGGAGGTCGTCGGACTGCCGGAGGGCTGCTCGTCGAGGTCATACTAGTGGTGCAGATGAAGTCATGGGGAGGTGGTCGACGAGGTCGGATGCAGGCGGGTGGAAGGAGAGGGAGGTCGGTATGTTGATGGCGTTAATGGCGGTGGTGTTAGCCGCTGTCCAGTCGGCGAAGGACAGGTGGTCGAGGAGGCCGGCGGGTTGTGGAGGAGAACGGTGGGGGTGTAGCCGCTTTGAAGGTCGGGTGAGAGGTAGCTCAGGCGAGCAGGGAGTCAACACGGGGAAGATGGGTGGTGGAGCTGGTGGTGTGCTCGTTGACTCCGACGGGGAGTGGGGGTCGTGCACGGGTCTAGCCCGGCGGCTCGTCGAGTGGGGATTCGGCGGGATAGCTATGATGAGGTCGGGGGCAGGCTGGAGTCGGGTGGAGGAGAACAGTGGCGGGGTGCTGCTCTGATGGGGGGTCGAAGAAGAGGCCGTAGTTGGGTCGGGGGAGATGGCCGGGTTGGTTTAGTATAGGGTTGAGTTTTGAAGGTGGAAGGTAATGGTGATATAGAATTTTAATGGAGTTTTGCATGGGGAGGAGGGGTTGATGGTGACCTCCTAGGGATTAGGGCCGGCCATGCTTTGGGATGGGTTGCTTTGGGAAAAGGGGTTGAGTTGAGGATTTATATATATATATATATATATATATATATATATATATATATATATATATATAAGGGTGTGTGGTGTAGATGGCTCCATTTTAAATGGATGGCCTAGATTAGACATGGAGGAAAAATACATAAACAAAAGAGGAGTGAGGAAGAGGGAGGACCGATCAAAGGGAGAGGGAGGTATTTTCTTCATGTGCTTGACCAATAGGATGGTGACACATCATTGTATTTTTGCAATAAAGCCCCCAATAATTGGAAAATTGTACAGAAAGTGGGTTTTGGGATTGTATGAGGGAAAACACCATATTTGGTGTGATGTAGTGGATGAAAAGGATGTTGCGTGTTTAGGATAAAGCTTGAGGGTGTGAATGGAGGTTTGGTTTGGTGTTGGATCAAGTTGGGTCCTTACATCAATTTAATTAAAATTAATGCAATTGGTATTTTAAAGTTAATTGGAAGTACATAGAATTAAAATTAGGTGGGACATAAATGTCATAGACATAGAAGACTCGGAATAGAATATTGCCATAATTTGGGTTGTACGAAATGGGTCAAGATTGTGTCTCTAATTTTGATTGGAACGCACAAGGATACAAAGTCAAATTTATTTGGAATTAAAATAAACGTCCGCGATGAATATTTTGCGACTATACATTACACACATCATGCAATTATTTAAAATAAATACTCACAATACCTATAATATATAAAATAACAAAAATATCTCTATTTTCAGGATGTGGTCAGTCAGGATTGGAGCGAAGTACAAGCACTAACAACAATTCCATGTATATTGACAAAAACTATAATACAGTGAAAAGAATTACAAGATGGATATAAATACTAGCAATAAGAAATACTAGAAATAGAAATACTGGAGCATATGTCATCAATGGTGCAACTAGCAATGAACAGAATACATGTGCATGCTAAAACAAAGAACTGGAATATAGTGAATGCTAAAACAATAACTAGAAAATAGAGAAATACTATATCAAGACTAGAGATACATGTATAGACTATTTAGCTAAGTGTGTGAAACATTAACATATCATGTGATCAGCTTGGGACTGATCAGGCTTGCTATGTATGACTAGCTATGATTCATATAAGGTCAGGCTAACCATCCGAATAGCTATGATGCAAGCAATAGTCAGGCTAATCATACATAACAGGCTATGAGTCATGTAATGGTCAGGCTGTACCGACGTGAGGTGTGGGTGAGCTATAATGCAAGTAGAGTTGGGTATGATCACATAAGCTATTAATATTTCCCCGTTTTCCCCAGCTAGCACGATGGATTCTAAATCATGACTCCTTGTGACAGGTATCGATAATGCCAACTCGTGTAACCAACAGTGTCAGAGTCATATACGCTATACAACTAGAATTATAGAGATAATCAACATAATAAAAACTGTCAGAGAATGTACTCGCCTGTGGTCCTTAGCTGGCAATACCAATGTCTATTTCCAAAGTATCGTCTGAATGATCCAACAGTCCTATAGACATATCATATAATATAATATTGCATCAGTCATTACACTAACACACACAATCAAACACAATAAACTCAGAGACTACGCTAGGGGTGTCACTTCTGTAGTTGTTTTGCATAACAGACAGTCAATGATACGGGTCTTGCCAGTACGTCGGTGTACATATGGCAGTCTGCTATCATGTTACATGGTCACATGTTAATGTAACTATGGGGTATCCATGGTTACACTCAGGTCATCTAGTACATAGACATATTATACATATTATTAACTAACATATACATTAATATTCATTAATTACAAATATAATAGATATATATATATATGCACTTAATAGAGTTTATACTATGTATATATATATATATATATATATTAAACATGTACTAGGGATACTTATGCAGTACATATACATATATATATATACTAATTGAGAAATATACTATATGTATATATATGTATATATATATATACCAATACCAACTATAAATACGCATGCATACAATGAAGAACTACGCGTATGCGTGTACGTGTACATATATGCAAGAGGGGACTCGAACCTGGTACGTGGGACGAGACATACGTGTCGAGGTCGTCGCGAAGTGCTCGGTTCAGTGGAGCAGGTTGGCAGCATCTCCGATCGAGATCCGGTCGAGTGCGGTATAGTCGGGTGGCAGTATCTTCGCCTTCAGGCGAGTTATGGCGAGTTCAGACGCTGCGGATCATGAGGTCGGTCGTCGATGAGGTCCGACGGGTTAAAGTTGGCGGTCTGGACAGCAGGATGGTTCTTCGGTCGGTTCAGATGGAGATGGCTGCAAGGTGCTGCTCGGGTGGAGGCAGGTGAGTCGACGAGGGGGTTATCGTATGATTTGGTCGACTCCAGTGTCGTGGAGGCGAGGATGAGCGAGAAAGTTTGGTCGAGGGGATTTGGGTCTCCGGCGTCGTGCAGTGCAGTGCAGCGAGTCGGGGACAGCGGGATGGCGTCGGGTCGTTGGTTTCAGTGGGGTCCGGGGTCGAGTCCGACACTGTGCAGGCGACTGTGGCGGTTGACAGCGTCGACGGGGTTGTCCCAGCGAGTCTTTGGCGAAGGGGTTGATGGGAAGAAGTAGAAGAAGAAGAAGAAGGGTGAATAGTAATGGGTAAAGGGGGAGGTCGGCTGATAGCTCTTTGGTTTTAGGTTTAAGGAAAAAGAAAAAAGAAAAGGAAAAGAATACTATTTATATATAGAGGTATAGAATTGAGTTGACCTAGAGTTAGGTCTTGGTCAAACCCTTAGGAAAAGGGGTTTGTCATGGATATTTTTAAGGCTAGGATTCAAAATGAATGGCTATGATTCATTGGTTCAAGGTTTGGAGGGCCATGGTTTTAAGGAGGTTGATGTTGAATTACACACTCCTAAAAATTATAGAAAAACATACATGAAGGAGAAATGGGTTTATTCACGTGTCGTATCCAACGGGGTAGACACCTTAATACACTTTTGCATAAAAATACCCAATAATTAGAAAATTGCACAAATTTAGATTTATGGTTTAATTTAATTAAACTAAATGCAAATAGTGTTCTAAAATTAATTAGAAGTACAAGGGGCTAAAATTAAGTGGGACACAAGTGTCATGAATGAAGTAGACTCATAATAGAATATTACCCTAATTTGGGTTGCTCAAAATGGGCAGAGATTGTGTCTCCAATTTTGATTGGAATGCACAAGGATACAAGGTTTAATTTATATTGAATTAAACATAGTCCGTTGTGACGAATATTGTGCGACTAAAATGGAGCACAACAAGGCATAGTTATGAGTCACACAAAGATTAAAATAAAAGTCTAGCATGTCTAGGACAAGGGTGTAAAATCTGTTGGAAGACAATGGCTGGTGTAATGCTCTAATTATCGAATCTACGGTAAAGTACAACAATCAAATAAAATCACAGCAATTTAAATATAATTAATTATCATGCAATCATTTATACATTAATTATGAAAAGATGAAAATACCCCTAATCTGAAATATGGGGGTGACAAGTCTACCCTCCTTAAAAGAATTTTGTCCTCGAAATTAAAAATAAACTAGCACTAGAACAAGCAACCAAACAAAGAATTATACCTTAAGTCTCGAAGAGATACAGATACTGCTCGCACATTTCGTCCTCTCTCTCCCAGGTTGACTCGTCTGGAGAGTGATGTCTCCATGCAACATGAACCAAAGGAATAGTCTAGTTCCGCAATACCTTCTCTCTACGATCCAAGATCTCAACGGGCTGTTCAGGATAGCTGAGCGTCGGTCCAACTTCGATCTCCGAGTGATCTAGTATGTGACTAGGATCTGCTATGTACCGTATCAGCTACGACACGTGAAACACGTCATGCACTCCTTCTAGTGCAGGCGGCAAGTCAAGTCTATAGGCCACTGCACTGAACCTTGCAAGAATATTGAAGGGCCCGATATATCGTGGACTAAGCTTTCCGCCTCTACCAAAACGAATCGTGCCCCGTGTCGGAGAAATCCGTAGGAACACCAAATCGCCAACCTAGAACAAACAGTCTTAACACATAATCTAAAACAAAACAATCACAACCAATAAAATAAAACTTATACCTGAAACTCTAGGGGTGTACGGTGGCTATCGGCCTAATGCCTCTGTCTGTCCTACGCTACTCGCAGTCTGTCTGTGATAAGTTTCACCTTTTCTGCTGCATCCACGACCATTTTTGGTCCTAACAAAGCTCTCTCTCCAACATCATCCCAAGATAACGGTGTACAACATCTTCGTCCATATAAAGCCTTAAATGGTGATATCTCAATGCTGGCCTGGTAGTTGTTGTTGTAAGCAAACTCTACTAGGTGTAGATAATCCTCCCAAGAACCTCCGAGATCCAAAACGCAAGTGGGTAGCATATCTTCAAGCGTCTGAATAGTCCTTTCAGACTGCCCGTTTGTCTGGGGGTGATACGCGGTACTGAACTTGAGCCGAGTGCCCAAGCTAGCCTTCAGACTCCACAAGAAGTGGGAAGTGAAAAGACTATCCCTATCTGAGACAATACTCACAGAAACTCCATATAATCTGACAATCTGCTGTACGTACATCTCTGCTAACTTTTCTGTCGATGTACCCACTTTGAAAGGTAAAAGTGGGCTGATTTGGTCAACCTATCTACGATGACCCAAATTGCGTCCTTTCCTCCTAGAGAACGTGGAAGTCCTGAAATAAAGTCCATAGTCACGTGCTCCCACTTCCATTCTAGAATAGGTAAAGGTTAAAGCAATCCACCTGGCCTCTGTCGATCTACTTTTACCTGCTGGCACACTAAATATCGGGATACAAAGCGTGCTACCTCGCACTTCATACCATACCACCATACGTGCTCCCTTAGATCTCGATACATCTTATTGGCTCTGGGATGTATCGAGTACTGAGAGCGATGTGCCTCCTGCAAAACCTCTTCGCGCAGCTCTCCACTCGGTACACACATCCTCGTGCCATGTCGTAAGGATCCATCATCCGCAATAGGGAAGTCTTCTGTCAATCATGTCCGAACTTGTGCCCTGATACTCCTCAGAGTCTCATCATCATACTGTGCAGCTTTAATTCTGTCCATCAGCTATGACTGTATTTGCAATCCCCACATCTGAATCTCAACGCCTGGAATTAGTACTTCAATTCCCAAGCTCTCAAGATCAGCTAATAAATGTCTATCTGTAGTCAAGTACATAGCCATCGGATACCTGCTCAAGGCATCGACGACTACGTTGGCCTTTTCTGGATGGTACTATAATGAGATGTCAAAGTCTTTCATCAGCTCTAACCACCTTCTCTGCCTCATGTTCAGCTCCTTCTGTGTAAATATGTACTTCAAGCTCTTGTGGTCTGTGAAAATCTTCACACGCTCTCCGTACAGATAGTGTTTCCACAGCTTTAGAGCAAAGATAACTGCTGCTAACTCCAAATCGTGAGTGGGTAGTTCTTCTTCTGAGGGCGTAATTGTCTTGAAGCATAGGCAATTACTTTCTCGTGCTGCTGAAGAACGCATCCCAAACCTTTTCCTGAAGCATTACTATAGATAGTGAATCCACCTATCCCTGATGACTACGTCAAAACTGGCGCTGTCATCAATATCTTCTTCAGCTCATCAAATGTGGCTTGACATTCCTCTGTCCAGACGAAATCTATATCTTTCTTAGTCAGCCTAGTCATTGGTTTTGCAATCTTGGAGAAGTCTTGTACGAATCTTCTGTAGTATCCTGCTAGTCCGAGAAAGCTCCTGATTTTGGCTACCGTACTGGGGGCAGCCCATAATTCTACTACTTCGATCTTCTTTGGGTTAACTGAAATTCCGTCACCCGTCACCATATGTCCAGGAAATTCAACCTTGTCAAGGAAGAACTCACACTTTGAAAGCTTTTCGTACAACTCTTCCTTCCTAAGAGTCTCCAAGACCATCCTCAGGTGCTCTTCGTGCTTCTCTGGGGTCTTTAAATACACAAGATGTCTTCATTGAACACCACTACGAACTTGTCAAGGTACTGATGGAATACCTTATTCATCAAGTTCATGAATACTACTGGTGCATTGGTTAAACCAAACGGCATTACTGTAAATTTAAACATGTCATATCTGGTCCAAAAAGCTGTCTTCGGTATGTCTTCTTTCTTCACCTTCACCTGGTGAAAGCCTAACCTCAAGTCTATCTTTGAAAATACCTTTGCTCCGCTCAACTAATCGAAAAGATCATCTATCCTTGGCAGCGGATATTTGTTCTTGATAGTGAGGTTGTTCAGAGCTCTATAATCGATATATATGTATCCATGTCGTCCTTCTTCGGTACGAACAATACCAAAGCTCTCCATGGCGATGAACTGGATCTAATGAAACCTTTGTCCTGTAGCTCCTCAACTTGCTTCTTCAGTTCTACCAATTCGTTGTTGTTGACTCTATAGACATATTGCAAAATAGGCTCCGTACCTGGTATTAAGTCAATAGAGAATTCAACATCTCTGTCTGGCGGCAAATCTGGCAACTCCTTTGGAAATACATCCAGGAACTCCGCTATCAGTGGATGTGGTAACTCCTCTTATTCCATCCTTGCTCCACAAAAAGTGCCTCTACTCTGCTTTGTTGCTCCTCTAGCGATCTCAAACTCTGGTTCTCCTGGTGGTCGAAATAATACTCTGCCTCCGTGATAATTTATAGAAGTATGGTGTTTACTCAACCAGTCCATTCTGAGTACAATATCGTATCCCGGAAGTGGCATGACGAGTAAACTCACGCTCAAATCTTGGCCTTCCAATGACACTCTCTGATCCTTGCAATAATCACGGACTAGGATAATGCCTCCTCCTGTCATGATCTTGCAAGTCCTATCTAATGGTTCCATTTCTTAATAATGCATAAGGGCATAAGATACAGATATGAAACTATGGAAAGTGCCAGAATCAAATAATGTAAGTGCTGGAATAGAATCGAGAGAAACTGAAACTGAAATCACATCTTCAGCTGGCTCGGCCTCCTCAGTCGTCATGGCATAAGCTCGTCCCTATGGTGCTCCTCTCTGCTGCTGTTGGTGCTGAGCAAACCTCTGCTGCTGTGGTGGAAGTGGAGGTCCCCTCTGTTGGCCTCCTGGTACAGTAGGTACTCTGGCTGGTCCTCTCTGAGCGGCTGTTACACCCGGACGAGCCTGAATAGATGGACAATCCCTAAGATATGTGCTGATGATCCACAGGACAAGCAAGTACCCAATCTCTTCCTGCATATGGCTCTAGTATGTCCTATCTTTCCGCAATACGCACACTGGGCAACGGGCTAATTCTGTCTCTGTTGCTGCTGCTGCTGGATGTGTCCATGAACTGTTGCCTGGTGTTGCAGATACTGCTGCTGGTACGGCCTCTGTTGTTGTTGAAAGTGTGGGCGCTTGGCCGGTCCTGTGTTATCGCCTGTCGCTCCAGAAGTGTCGCGTCCTTTCTTGGGCCTGAGGCCCAAGTCATCTTCAGTAATTTGGACATCCATCAAAATACCCTCAAATGTAGCAGTGCGTCATCCCGAAGTACAAGACTTGATCTCTCTATTAAATCCCTGCCTGAATTTTTGTGCTCGGTCTCCTGGATCTCGAATCATCGATGGCCTGAATCGACTTAAACATAAAACTCTGCGGCGTATTCGTCGACTGACATGCTCCCTTGGACTAAGTCATGGAACTGACTTTCTAATGCTCCCAAAGCCACGTCAGGAAAGAACTTCTCATTAAAGAGTTCTTTGAAGTCATCCCAAGTAACTCCTTCGACAGCGAGTCTCGGCTCTGTACGATACCACGTCAGCGCGATATCAAATATCTGACTGTCAGCGGCCTCGATCTGAAGAATCTTCGGAATCTATGCTAAGCGCAAGTTCCTCTCTATGTCCTCTAACCAATTGTCAGCATAGAGTATTCCTTCAGTGCCTTTGAACTCTCGAGGCATCATCCTCTTAAAGTCCACTATAGTACCTGGCCTCTGGTCCTGCTGGCCAGGATGCTGCGGTTGTCATGCTACTCTCTCAACAACCTGGAGAGCTATCTGATGATCGTTCTCCATGCTCTCTCTCATCAGCTCTTTCTGCGCCTGGTGTGCCTCTAGTTGCACTCTCTGGGCTTCAGCTTGATCTGCTGTTACTCTCTGGGCCTCTAACATGCCCTGGATCAATGCGAACATCTGTGTCCCGTCAGTGGGCACACCTCCGGGAATCGGTGTCGGTGGTGGTGGAAGGTTGTCTGACACAACTGGGGCAATCTTCTGAACAGGTGGAGGAGGAATCCCATTAGCTGCAGATACCCCCACATGAACAGGAGATGTAGGAGGAACTCCAGATATCTGTTCGTCAGGTCGAGAGGTGGCAGGCCCCTCTGAAGTTGATGCTCCCGCTCTCAGAGATCTAGTCTACGACGGCATCCTGAAGACAGACCAAAAGAATCAATTAAGGTGATAGATACGATATCATCAAGGAAGGACAGTAAAATTCTAAAGGAAGCAATTATTTAGAATAGCATTGTAAGATCAAAATTTCCTAGTTGTGATTGAGCATACTCTCATCCTAAATCATATTTCCTATATCCTATCGCAGGCTCGCAATAGTACAACTAAGTTGTCGCACTATCACGATATCGCATAACTTACGAAACTAGACCTACATGGGCCACCACTAAAAACGTGTCATAACCCACACCCGGAATTTGGGCACGAGTACGTGGGTACGTCCAGCCTACGCTGCAGCATCGGCGATAGAACATTGTTTAGGGCATGATACTATCTAATCAATCTCTCACGAATATCTAACTCCATAAGGAGACACAAATATCACAATATGATATAGAATACTCAATCACATAAACTAATGCACGATAAGATATCGAAGTAAATAAACAAAATACAAGACAAGTCTAAACAACAATAAATAGTCTAACCTGCAATCAATAATATCCAAATCTCCAAGTATGCCGGAAACAAGTCCTCTAAGTCACAGTCTGGAAAAAATATCCAGTCAGGATTGGAGCGAAGTACAAGCACTAATAACATTTCCATGTATATTAACAAAAACTATAATACAGCGTAAAGAAATACAAGATAGATATAAATAATGGCAATAAAAAATACTGGAAATAGAAATACTGGAGCATATGTCATCAATGGTGCAACTAGCAATGAACAGAATACATGTGCATGCTAGAACAATGAACTGGAATATAGTAAATGCTAGAACAATAACTAGAACATAGAAAAATGCTAGATCAAGACTAGAGATACATGTATAGACTATCTAGCTAAGTGTGTGAAACATCAGCATATCATGTGATCGGCTTGGGACTGATCAAGCTTGCTATGTATGACTAGCTATGATTCATGTAAAGTCAGGCTAACCATCTGAATAGCTATAATGCAAGAAATAGTCAGACTAATCATACATAATAGGCTATGAGGCATGTAATGGTCAGGCTGCACCGACGTGAGGTATGGGTGAGCTATGATGCAAGTAGAGTTGGGTATGATCACATAAGCTACTAATATTTTCCCGTTTTCTCCAGCTAGCACGATGGATTCCAAATCACGACTACTCGTGACAGGTCTCGATAATGCCAACACGTGTAACCAACAGTGTCAGATTCATGTACGCTATACAACTAGAATTATATAGATAATCAACATAATAAAAACTGTCAAAGAATGTACTCACCTGTGGTCCTTAGCTGGCAATACCAATGTCCTATTTCCAAAGTATCCTCTGAATGATCCAACAGTCCTGTAGACATATCATATAATATAATATTGCATCAGTCATTAGCTTGCCTTTGTTGTAGTAGAGAGAGGAGCTCCGGTCCAGCAGCAGGTTGCTCCACAGGTTGCCTAGCTTCGGCCGGGTAATATCCAGGACTTCAAGAAGCTGGAACCTCAGGTCTTCAAGGGGTTGGAGGGTGTTGTCTATGCTGATAATTGGCTCGAGGACATCGAACATCTTATAAGGGTATCCCATCTTGTTTAGGATCTGAAGGTTGAGGCAGTAGGACTTCAGCTGTTCGATATCGCCCGTACTTGGATCAGGAATGAGCCACTTCTTGCTGATACGGGACAGTCTTGTGAGATATTCAAGGACCTCTTTAAGAGAAAGTTCTTTGCTCGAGCGGACAGATTAGACATGGGGAGGCAGTTTGAAGGACTTACTCAGGGGAGCATGTCCTTGGAGGAGTACGCCTTAGAATTCGGTAGGCTGAGCCAATTTGCGGAGTATTTGGTGAGGGAGCCAGAGGTTCGGGCTATCCGCTTCCGTGAGGTCCTGAATTGAGATGTGAAAATCCTTATTCCGTCTTTCTATAAGACGTATTTGGAGATACTAGCGGAGTCACGCAAGGTTGAGCGGGAGTTGTGCTTGAAACCCAAGATAGACTGCAATTTTATTATGGGGGCTAGTAGCAGTATAATTTCTGCTAAGCATCCTTATTTTTAGTCTAGGCCTTTTCAGCAGCCTCAACAGTATCGGACTCCATCTACGGTGCCGGTTCACCAGGCACCATAATAGCAGCAGAGATAATCACAGCAAGCTTTCTGCCACTACTGCAAGAAGCCCCGCCACATCTTGGAAGTTTGTAGGAAGAGATTAGAAGTTTGTCTATATTATGGTGCCGAGGGGCATCAACTGAGGGATTTTCCTTCCAACCCTCGTCGTGGAGTTCAGGGAGCATCCCAGCTCACAAAATACAGGCAAGGACACTTGCTGTCACTACCCAATTCTAGAAAATAGGATTTTTTTTATTTTTATTTGGCAAATTGTTTATTGTATATAATTAATTATATTTATATTTAATTAGTGATTGTATTATTTTTTATTTGATTGTTTTAGGGTTTTGGCTAGTCTGGACCCGTGTCAGACCCTAGTGGACCCATATCCAACCCAATCCACACCCTTGTGAGACCTATTTTTGGGTTTATAAATATTTATTATATTTTTAGTAGGCTAGTTGGAGAGATTGGGAGTTGGTTTGAGTGCTTTTGGAAACCGAAACCCAAAATTTAAGTTACATCCTAAAGGGGAGGGCATTTTAGTCTTTTGGAGACCATGTAACCTACTTCTTTGCTTATGGCCAGCCCCCCTTCCCAGACCCGACCGAACACACAGCCCCCCCTCCTCTTCTTTATCACTTCTTCTTCTTCTTCTTCTTCTTCTTCTTCTCCACTCCTTCTTCTTCTTCCTTTCTTCTTCTAATTTTCCACTTCATGTAAGTACCATATTTCCTCCTCTTCCTTCTTCCATTTCTTACTTTTGAGTAAACCCTAACCCTGTATTCTTTTCCAACCTAGGTGTTTAGAGCCTAGACTTAGTGTGGAGGCTAGATTTGGAGGCTTGGAGCTTGAGTGAGGTGATTTCAAGTGAATTGGAGACTTTGGCCTTAGGATTCCAACTCCCAAGAGGTAAACCCTAACTTTTCTCTTAACAATTGCTCTAATATAGTATAATTAGTGGTTTAGAACCTTCTTAGACCCTAAGGCTACCCGTGGAAGGAAGTTGGAACTAGTTTGGTTGTGTTTGGAGACTTTGACACTAGGTTTTGGGTCAATTTTGGGTGGAATCCGAGATTGGCCTAACTTTGGGTGATGCCCTAGGTTAGACAGACCTAGGTAGACGTTGTCGGGTGTCTAGAGGGTTAGTGTGTGTCTCCGTTCGGACACGTGAAGTCGTGTCACGGAGAAACGGGCATTTCGGACGTTTTTGGGGTTTTCCTGGGTTGTTCCCAGTTGATTATTTTGGATGACTGTACTGTATTATTATTTTGCTGTTGTGAGATATTGTAGACTTGGATTGTATTTTGGATATTGTCTTGCTCTGTATTTCTTTATTTTTTGTGATATCTTATCGTGCTTTTACTCTTCCCCTAGTTATTGTGATTGAGTCATATATATATATTGCGTGGTTGTCCTCCTTTTGGAGAGGTTATATTGACAGGTTTTGTATGATAGATATTGTGACCTTGAACAAACATTTACAGCGTTCTACCGCCGATTCTGTGGCGTAGGCTGGACGTACCCACGACTCATGGCCAATTTTTTGGGTGTGGATCGTGACACATTTTTGGTGGTGGCCTATGCAGGTCCAGTTTTTATGTTTACCTGCAATAGGATATAGGATATAGGCTGAGAGAGAGTGTGCTCAATCACAATTAGGACCCTTCCTGATTTCTTTTGCTGTCTTTAATTTTTCTGAAATTGTTTTCTTTTGCAATATTACTGTCCTTCCTTGATGATATTGTTTCTTGCACCGTATTGACTTCTTTTGATCTGTGTTCAGGATGCCTCCGAAGACACGATCTCAGCGCACCGTTCCAGCAGCTGCCACCGAGTGGTCTGCCACCTCTAGTCCTGCTCGACTTTCGGCAGCCGCTACCGCTCCACTCGCCATTCATGCGATCGAAGGAGCATCCGTTTCTCTCGGAGATCCTCTTACTCCTATCGATCCGAGAGCTACACCACTTGTTCCGGTGGTACCTCCTCCACCACCACTTGCACCAGTTGATGCCACGCAGTTGTTCACGTTCTTCCGAGAGATGATGGATGCGCAGCACCGCCAGACAGATGTTATGAGGTTGGGCATTGAGAATGCTCACCAGGTGGCCATGACAGCGGTGGACAGAGTGGCTCAGATCCAGCCACAGGCAGAGCAGGCTCAGCATCCGAGGCCGGGCACCATTATCGACTTTCAAAGGATACGGCCCAAGGAGTTTCGGGGTACAGAGGGGATCTTGTACGCGGACGACTAGATTGAGCACATTGAGGGTATCTTCAGGCTGGCACTGATCCCAGCCAGTATGCAGATTGAGGCGGCGGGCAGCCAGATGTTTGATCTTGCCCTTACTTGGTACCGCACAGATACGCGGATAGCAGTTCCAGGACTGACCTGGGAGGCTTTCAAGAAGCTTTTCAAGGAGAAGTTCTTCCCGGATGTGGCTCTCAGTGCTTTGGAGAGCCAGTTTGAGATGCCCGTCCAGGGGAGCATGCTGGTGGACGAGTATGCAGAAGAGTTCTGTCGTCTGGGCAGATTTGTTGAGGGTTTGACCGAGGCAGCAAATGCGCGGAAGTTCCGTAAGGGTTTGGTCATGGCGGTCAAGTCCTTGACTAGGAGTGACCGCGAGGCAACCTTCGAGCAGATTATGAGCGACGCTCAGAAGGCTGAGGACGACTTGGAGCTAAAGACCAATAGGAGAAGAGATGCTTCTAGAGCAGGCAGCAGTGCAGGCCCAGCCAAGAGGCCGTTCCAGCAGACTCAGAAGCACAATGGTCAAGGTCGTGGGCCCTTCCGGCAGGCGCCCCAGCAGCAGAGGCAGGGACAGCAGCAGGGCTAGAGACAGCACATTATTTGCCTTTTCTGTAGAAAGCCGGGGCACGGATGGGACATTTGCAGGAAGAGGCTGGACAGATATTTATTGTGTGGCACAGCAGATCACCAGCTGAAGGATTTCCCTTCAGCACTTGCTCGTACAGCTTAGGGCAGAGGAGCCGCTCAGAGGGGACCAGCCAGAGCACCTACAGCACAGCAGAGAGGACAGCCTTTGCCGACTCAGCAGCAGAGGTTTGCTCAGCACCAGCAGCAGCACCGAGGAGGACAGCAAGGGCGAGCTTTTGCCCTGACTGTAGACGAGGCCGAGCCCGTTGGTGATGTGATCTCAGGTTTTGTTCTTCTTGATTCCATTCCAGCACTTGCTTTATTTGATTTTGGGGCTTCCTATAGCTTTGTGTCTGTATCTTTTGCTGTTAGACACCATCTTATTGTTGAACCTTTAGCTAGACTCTACAAGATCACGACCGGGGGTGGCATTATCCTAGTCAGTGATGTCTGCAGAGACCGGAGAGTTACCTTGGGAGGTCGGGAGTTGAGTGTGTGCCTACTCGTAATGCTACTTTCAAGCTACAACATTGTACTCGGGATGGATTGGTTGAGAATATATTGTGCTAGTATAGATTGTCATGGAGGCAGAGTGTTGTTTAGTACGCCGGGTGAGCCAGAGTTTCAGTTTGCCAGAGGAGCAGCAGAGCAGAGCGAGGGAGTCTTCTGCGGAGCCCTGGTGGTAGAGCCGAGGCTGCTACATCCACTGATAGAGGAGTACATGGATGTCTTTCTGGAGGAGTTGCCAGGGTTGCCTCCGGACAGAGATGTGGAGTTCTCTATAGACTTGGTGCCATGCGCGGAGCCGATATCCCAGCACGTCTATAGAGTCAGCAACAGTGAGCTGATAGAGTTGAAGAAGCAGGTGGATGAGCTTCAGGACATGGGATTTATCAGATCTAGTTCTTCTCCGTGGGGTACTTTTTGTGCCGAAGAGGGATAGGTCGATACGGATGTGTATCGACTACAGGACTCTGAACAACCTCATAATCAAGAACAAGTATCCGCTGTCGCGTATTGATGATAATTTTAACCAGTTGAGCGGAGCGAGGGTGTTTTCCAGGATTGATCTGAGGACAGGCTACCACCAGGTGAAGGTCAGGAAAGAGAATATTCCGAAGATAGCTTTTCGGACCAGGTATGGACAGTATGAGTTCATGGTGATGCCGTTTAGGTTGACTAATGCCCCGACAATGTTCATGAATCTAATGAACAAGGTATTCCATCAGCATCTGGACAGGTTTATGGTGGTGTTTATAGATGATATCTTGGTGTATTCGAAGACCCCAGAGGAGCACAAGGAGCATTTGAGGATAGTGCTGGAGACTCTCAGAAAGGAGAAGCTTTATGGAAAGCTTTTGAAGTGCGAGTTCTTCCTTGACAAGGTGGAATTCCTTGGTCATGTGGTGACTGGAGAGGGGATCTCGGTGGATCCGAGAAAGATCATGGCAGTTGAGGCATAGAGTACTCCGAGTTCAGTAGCCGAGGTTAGGAGTTTCCTGGGACTGGCAGTTACTACAGGAGATTTGTTCAGGATTTTCCCGGATTGTAGAGCCATTGTCCAGGCTGACCCGGAAGGACGTAGAGTTTTTTTGGTCAGAGGAGTGCCAGATCGTCTTTGATGAGTTGAATAGGAGGTTGACGATAGCTCCAGTGTTGACGTTGCCATCAGGATCTGGAGGATTCACTATCTATAGTGATGCATCGGAGAAGGGACTGGGTTGTGTGTTGCAGCAGAATGGGAGGGTGATTGCCTATGCTTCTAGGCAATTACGTCCTCATGAGAAGAACTACCCTACCCACGATTTGGAGTTGGCAGCGATCATCTTTGCTCGGAAGTTGTGGAAACACTATTTATACGGAGAGCGTGTGGAGATCTTCACAGACCACAAGAGCTTGAAGTATGTGTTTACCCAAAAAGAGCTGAACATGAGGCAGAGAAGATGGTTGGAGTTGATGAAAGACTTTGATATATTATTGCAGTACCATCCAGGGAAGGCAAACGTAGTTGCGGATGCGCTGAACAGGTATCCGATAGCTATGTGCCTGAATACAGATCATTATCTTCTGGCATATCTAGAGAGCTTGGGCATTGAGGTGATAGTGCCTGGAGTTGAGATAATAATATGGGGACTGCAGATTCAGTCAGAGTTGGTAGACCGGATCAGGGCTACACAGTTTGAGGATGAGTCCCTGAGGAGCATCAGGGCGCAGGTTCAGATTGGATTATCAGATGACTTCACCATTGTTGATGATGGTTCTTTGCGGCACGGTACCAGGTTGTGTGTGTCAAGTGGGTTATTACGCGAGGAGGTTCTTAAGGAGGCGGATCGATCCCAGTATTCTATGCATCCAGGTGCCAACAAGATGTATAGAGATCTGAGACAGCATCTGGTACGGGATAAAGCGGGAGGTAGCACACTTCGTATCCCGATGCTTAGTGTGCCAACAGGTGAAGGCGGAGAGGTAGAGGCCAGGAGGTTTGCTCCAGCCGTTACCCATTCTGGAGTAAAAATGGGAGCATGTGACCATGGATTTTGTTTCTTGACTTTCCCGTTCTCCAGGCGGGAAGGATGCGATTTGGGTCATCGTAGACAGGTTGACCAAATCGGCCCATTTTCTACCATTCAAAGTGGGTACATCTACAGAGAGACTAGAAGAGATGTATGTGCGCCAGATAGTCAGACTGCATGGAGTTTTTGTGAGCATAGTATCAGACCGGGACAGTCGCTTTACTTCATATTTTTGGAGGAGTCTGCAGGCTAGCTTGGGCACTCAGTTCAAGTTTAGTACTGCATATCACCCACAGACAGATGGTCAGTCAGAGAGGACCATCCAGACACTTGAGGACATGCTTCGTACTTGTGTTTTGGATTTCAGAGGCTCTTGGGAGGATCACTTGCACTCGGTAGAGTTTGCTTACAACAACAGCTACCAAGCCAGTATCGAGATGTCACCATTCGAGGCATTGTACGGACGGAGGTGTCGTACTCCGTTATAATGGAATGATGTAGGGGAGAGAGCTTGGCCCGGAGATGGTGGTTGATGCAGCGGAGAAGGTCAAGCTCATTAGAGATAGACTTCGGGTGGCGCAGGATAGGCAGCGGCATTGGGCCGATAGCTGTCACGCCCCGATCTCCCGCAGGCAATCGGCCGTTCCCGCTAGGCGGGAATCACCCTCGCCAGCGCTCTCGCGGAACGATCGCTTAACCCATCCGGGCGTGATGCCGCACGAGCGTGATCCATGCCCGTGCAAGGCCATGGTTCATTGGCTGGCGGCAAGAGTTCTAAGCCACAGAGTCGCACAGATTGTCCGAGTGCAGCGGAGTCATGAACGCATAGCGATTTGGTAACAGGTTCACTGAGTCGACAAATATAGCGGAAGTATTGAAACACAAGTTTGAAGTAAATCAACTCTTTTATTGATATAAACATGTGTTACAGGCGGCGTATAGCTGAGATTACAAGTCGCTCAAGCCTCTCTCTCCGAAACAGTAAAAGCGTGCCAAGTGGCTACAACTGTGGAATGAATTTACAGGCGATGGTCGGGCGTCGCTCCAACATTATGTCTTATATTTGTGCTTCAGTCCCGGATGCATCGTTGCAAGGCTTCAGAGGGAACTCCTGGCCTTAGCACGCACGAAGGAGGCATCCACACCGAACGAGGTTCTCCCATACCCTACATACAAACTGGTGGATTATCAGTACATTGAATGCACTGGTGGGGAAGCTACTCGCCCGCTCGACAAATCCAAACACGTAATACAGGTTCCGTGCACAACTATTAAGTTGTCTTTCTAGTTGCCTTAGGATCAGTTTCATGCAGATATTGAATAGCCTAACGTGTCGGGCAGTGCGCCGTGCGATGTTAGAGGAAATACGGCGAGACTTACCAACTTACCATCTCCTTCCCTGTCCAAGGCAAACATTGTTAATTTAAGCAGGGGCATGTATAAACATTCAGGAGGCATAGCATATGCAAACAAGAGTATTTATTTCAAGATCGTTCAGGTGTTTAGTTGTTCTTGATGCTATACAATGCCTCGTACGCGGATAGCCGCTAAGCGAGGATGATCTGTTTATCTTTCATTTACAAGCAAGCATGCAACAAGTTAAGTACAAGGCGATCACTGGCGTATGCCATATGGACGGTATAGTCTAGACGAGATGGTTTGCAACAAAGAACAAGAGGCGCTGCAAGCCATTCCGATGAACAAGAGACTATTTAGTCTAGACGAGAATGCTTTGCAACAAAGTACAAGAGGCGCTGCAAGCCATTCCGCCAAACAAGAGACTAAGAACAATTGGTCTCGCCCAGACCGGGTCGATGTCAGTGCCCCAGCATCGCCCGCGAGACCGTTTCCCTGTGCACTGGTTGTCCATGATCGAACGGGGCCTTGGTTGGGGCAACAAGAGTACAAGACAAGAGTACAAGACAAGAGGCAAGCTGTTGAGGCAACAATAGTATAAGACAAGATACATTGCCTGTTTCGTTGTTCAGTGACTAACTTTTGCCTTGATGCAATTCTTCTGGGGCGGAGATTGCCTTGGTGACCTAGCGGTCCCGAATACTTGCAGGTTCGTTCAGGCACGGAACGACTACGTAGTAGTCTCCCGGGGTTTGGATGAAAACACGGTAACAATCAAGCAGACAAGCATGCGTTCTAAGGAACATAATCAGCACGTTTGCTCGGGCCCGAAGGTAGTCCGAGAGATGAAACCGTTAAGGGACTCAACATGCGAGGGTCTGAACATATAAGCAGTATTTCATTTTCCATGTTCTAGTAAGCAATACAAGTTGGGATTATTCCCTTAGCTAGGTGCGTTGGATTTATTAGCATGCAGGGGGTGAATCACCTAGCGACTAGCATAAATATTCCAGATTTTATGTGTGCTGGTTAAGCAAAGACAAGTTTATCGTAGCCACCCACCTTAGCGATGATTCGCCTCGGTAGAGCGATACGTATGAGCGAGCCTCTGAAAGTCCAAGCCGAATTCCTGTAGGGACAAGTCTGGATATCCTTTGCTTCTTGTTCGAGGCAAAGCGGGTCGGGACAGTTGCACTATTGCCGATTGAAACGGCAGTCCACTTGAGCAGAACGGGGTGTTACAATAGCCACTGGAGACCTTTGGAGTTCGAGGTATAGCTTAGAATCTAGATTTTGTTCTTGTGTTTGCTTGTGATTGCTTGTTTTAGATTAAGTGCTGAGACCTTGTTTGTACTAGGTTAGAGATCTGGTGTTTCTGAGGATTTCTCCGACGTGGGATACTATTCGCTTCGGTGGAGGCGGAAAGTTTAGCCCACGTTTCGTCGGACCCTTTAGCATCCTTGAGAGGGTCGGCGCTGTGGCGTATAGGCTTGAGTTGCCGCCTACGCTGGAGGAAGTTCATGATGTGTTCCACGTGTCGCAGTTGAGACGGTACGTGGCGGATCCCAGTCACGTATTGGATCACTTAGAGATCGTGGTGGGCCCTACTCTTAGCTATCCAGAGCAGCCGGTGGAGATTCTGGATCGACGGGAGAAGGTGTTGAGGAACCAGACTATTCCCTTGGTTCGCGTCGCGTGGAGGCATCACTCTTCAGGTGAGTCGACCTGGGAGAGGAAGGATGAAATGCGCGAGCAATATCCCTATCTTTTCGAGCCCTGAGGTATGGTTCTTTCCTTGCATTCCTGTCCTAGTTTCGTCTTTTAATTTCGAGGACAAAATTATTTTAAGGAGGGTAGGGTTGTCACTACCCAATTCTAGAAAATAAGGTTTTTTTTATTTGTTAAATTGTGTATTATATATAATTAATTATATTTATATTTAATTAGTGATTGTATTATTTTTTTATTTGATTGTTTTAGGGTTTTTGCTAGTCTGAACCCGTATCAGACCCTAGTGGACCCTTGTCCGACCCAACCCACACCCTTGTGAGACCTATTTTTGGGTTTAGAAATATTTATTATATTTTTAGTAGGCTAGTTGGAGAGATTGGGAGTTGGTTTGAGTGCTTTTGGAACCCGAAATCCAAAATTTAAGTTGCATCCTAAAGGGGAGGGCATTTTAGTCTTTTGGAGACTATGTAACCTACTTCTTTGCTTGTGGCCAGCCCCAGTTCCCAGACCCGACCGAACACACAGCCCCCCTCCCCTTCTTCATCACTTCTTCTTCTTCTTCTCCACTCCTTCTTCTTCCTTTCTTCTTCCTATTTTCCACTTCAAGTAAGTACCCTATTTTCTCCTCTTCCTTCTTCCATTTCTTACTTTTGAGTGAACCCTAACCCCACATTCTTCTCCAACCTAGGTGTTTAGAGCCTAGACTTAGTGTGGAGGCTAGATTTGGAGGCTTGGAGCTTGAGGGAGATGATTTCAAGTGAATTGGAGACTTTGACCCTGGGATTCCAACTTCCAAGAGGTAAACCCTAACTTTTCTCTTACTAATTGCTCTAATGTAGTGTAATTAGTGGTTTAGAACCTTCCTAGACCCTAAGGCTACCCGTAGAAGGAAGTTGGAACTAGTTTGGTTGTGTTTGGAGACTTTGACACTAGATTTTGTGTCAATTTCGGGTGAAATCCGAGATTGGCCCAACTTTGGGTGATGCCCTAGGTTAGACGGACCTAGGTAGTCTTTTCGGGTGTCTAGAGGGTTAGTGTGTGTCTTTGTTCGGACACGTGAAATCGTGTCGCAGAGAAACGGGCATTTCGGGCATTCTTGGGATTTTTCTGGGTTGTTCCCAGTTGATTATTTTGGATGACTGTACTGTATTATTATTTTACTGCTGTGAGATATTGTAGACTTGGACTGTATTTTGGATATTATCTTGTTCTGTGTTTCTTTGTTCTTTGTGATATCTTATCGTGCTTTTACTCTTCCCCTAGTTATTGTAATTGAGTCATATATATATTGCATGGTTGCCCTCCTTTTGGAGAGGTTATATTGACAGGTTTTGTGTGATAGATATTGTGACCTAGAACGAACCTTTACAGCGTTCTACCGCCGATTCTGCGGCGTAGGCTGGACGTACCCATGACTCATGCCCGATTTTTCGGGTGCGGGTCGTGACACTTGCAGTACAGTCGAGGGGACCGTCGCTTCTGACCCAGCAGCAGCATTATGCCTAGCACCACCATCAGGGAGTGCACATCAGGGACGAGTATTTGCTATGATAGTCGAGGAGGCCGAGCCCAACGAAGATATCATCGCAGGTTCTGTTCTTCTTGATTCTATTCCAGCTTTAGCATTGTTTGATAGTGGTGCTTCCCATAGTTTTATATCTGTTTCTTTTGCTCTTAAGCATCATTTGGTAGTTGAGCCTTGGCTTAGGACTTGCATGATCATGACCGGGGGAGGCATTATCCTGGTTAGTGATATTTGCAAGGATCAGAGAGTTACTCTGGGAGGCCGGAAGGGGAGTGCGTGTCTACTTGTAATACCACTTTTGAGCTACAATATTGTACTTGGGATGGATTGGTTGAGTAGGCACCATGCTAGTATAGATTGCAGAGGAGGTAAAGTTTTGTTTAGCCCGCCAGGAGAGCCATAGTTTGAGTTTGCTAGAGGAGATGCAGAGCAGAGAGAAGGCATTATCTTTGGAGCTATGGTGGAAAATAAGGAGTTGTTGCATTACTTGATAGCAGAATTCTTGGATGTGTTTTCTGAGGAATTGTCAGGATTGCCTTCAGATAGAGATGTTGAGTTCTCTATAGACTTGGTGCCAGGTGTAGAACCAATTTTACAACATGTCTATAGAGTAAACAACAGCGAGTTGGTCGAGGTGAAGAAGCAAGTGGATGAAATAGAGGATAAAGGGTTTATCAGATCCAGTTCTTCACCGTGGGGAGTCCCGTTATTATTTGTACCGAAGAAGGATGGATCGGTACACATGTGCATCGATTAAAGGGTATTGAATAATCTTACTATCAAGAATAAATACCCGTTGCCATGGATTGATGACCTGTTCGATCAGTTGAGTGGCGCCACCACCAGATGAAAGTGAAGCCGGAGGACATTCCGAAGACTGCTTTTAGGACTCGGTTTGGCCAGTATGAGTTCATGGTGATACCGTTTGGGTTGGCCAATACCCCGACGATATTTATGAATTTGATGAACAATGTGTTCCACCAATACCTTGACAAGTTCGTGGTAGTGTTCATCGATGACATACTCATATACTCGAAGACACCAGAAGAGCATGAGGAGCATCTTCAAATTGTGTTGGATGTGCTGAGGAAGGTAAAGTTGTATAGAAAGCTGTCCAAGTGTAAGTTCTTCCTGGACAAGGTGGGGTTCTTAGGTCATGTTGTGACTGGTAATGGAATTTCAGTGGATCCGAAGAATATCGCAGCAGTGGAATCTTGGAAGACCCCGAATTTAGTGGTAGAGATCAGAAGTTTCTTGGGTCTGGCAGACTACTACAGAAAGTTTGTGCAAGATTTATCAAGGATTGCTGAGACAATGACTAGACTCACAAGGGAGGATACATAGTTTGTTTGGACAGAGGAGTGCCAGGCTACTTTTAAGAAATTGAAGACGAGGTTGACGTCTGCTCCTATTTTGACGTTGCCATCAGGGTCAGGAGGTTTTACTATTTATAGTGATGCATCAGGAAAAGGGGTGGGTTGTCTTCTTCAGCAGAATGGGGAAGAGATTGCCTATGCATCTAGGCAATTGCGTCCTCATAAGAAGAACTATCCTTCCCACGATTTGGAGTTAGCAGCAGTCATCTTTGCCTGGAAGTTGTAGAAAAACTCTTTGTACAGAGAGCGTATGGAGATCTTTACAGACCACAAGAGTTTGAAGTATGTTTACACTCAGAAAGAGTTGAACATGAGGCAGCGTCGGTGGTTGGAACTGATAAAATTTATGACATATCTTTACAGTATCATCTGGGGAAAGCCAATATAGTTGCCGATCCCTTGAGCAGGTATTCGGTAGCTATATTTTTGACGCATGATCAGTATTTGTTGGAGGATCTGAAAAACTTGGGCATTGAGGTGATAGTCCCTGGTTTTGCCATGCAGATGTAGGGGTTATAGATACACTCAGAGTTGATGGACAGGATCAAGACAGCCATGTATGAGGATGTATCTCTGAGGAGCATCGGAGCTCAGGTGAGAGCAGGATTGGAGAATGATTTCACCATTGATGAGGATGGTTCTTTGCGGTATGGTGCTAGATTATATGTGCCTAGTAGAGAGCTGTGTGAGGAGGTACTAAAAAAGCGCATCACTCTCAATATTCCATGCATCCATGTGCCAACAAAAAGTATAAGGATATGCAAGAGAGTGTGTGGTGGTATGGCATGAAGAGGGAGGTGGCACAATTTGTATCCAAATACTTAGTGTACCAGCAGGTGAAAATCGAGAGGCAGAGGCCAGGTGGTTTACTTCAGTCATTACCCATTACAGAGTGGAAGTGGGAGCACATTATAATAGATTTTGTGTCCGGAATTCCATAATTTCCAGGAGGGAAGGACGCGATTTGGGTCATCGTTGACAGGTTGACCAAGTCAGCCCACTTTTTACCTTTCAATGCGGGTTTATCTACGAAGAAGCTGGCAGAGATGTTTGTGAGAAAGATTGTCAAGATACATGGGGTTCCCGTCAGCATAGTCTCGGATCGGGATAGTCATTTTATTTCTCATTTTCTGAGGAGTTTGTAGGCGAGTTTGGGCACCGAACTCAAATTCAGTACTGCATATCATCCCAAGACAGATGAGAAATCAGAGAGGACCATTCAGACTCTCGAGAATATGATGCACACCTATGTACTAAAATTTGGGGGATCTTGGGATGACCATCTCCATTTGGTATAGTTTGCTTACAATAACAGCTACCAAGCTAGTATAGAGATGTCACCATTTGAGGCTTTGTACGGTCGAAGATGCCGTACTCCCTTGTCATAGGACGATCTTGGAGAGAGAGATTTGCTAGGGCCAGAGATGGTTATGGATGCAGCGAAGAAGGTTAAGTTGATCAAAGACAGACTTCGAGTGGAGCAGGACATACGGTGACATTGGGCCGATAGCCACCGGAGACCTTAGGAGTTTGAGGTATAGTTTTAGATTTTTGTTTTGTGCTTGATATTGGTTGTTTGTTATAGATTAAGTTCTTAAGGTTGTATTTTGTTCTAGGTTAGGGGTTTGGTGTTTCTGAGGATTTCTTCGACACGATATATGATTTATTTCGGTGGAGGCGGGTAGCTTAGTCCGCGATTCATCAGAACTTTCAGTATTCTCGGGAGGGTCGCTGCAGTTGCTTATAGACTAGACTTGTCACCTGCATTAGAGGAGTTTCACAACATATTTTACGTGTCGCAGTTGAGACGGTACGTGGCGGATCCTAGTCATGTGTTGGATCACTCAGAGATAGAGGTGGGACCTACTCTTAGCTATCCAGAGCAGCCAGTTAAGATTCTAGATCGGAGAGAGAAGGTGCTGAGGAACTAGACCATTCCCTTGGTACGCGTCGTATGGAGGCATCACTCTCCGGATGAGTCTACCTGAGAAAGGGAGGATAAAATACGAGAGCGTTACCCATATATCTTTGTACCTTGAGGTATGTTCTTTCCTGATACTGTTCTATTTTGTTTTCTGGCGGTAGTTTCGTCTTTGAATTTCGAGGACGAAATTATTTTAAGGATATTTCGGTGTAATAATATAAACGAGAAAAGATTTGATGAATGCAGAAAATGAGGTCTTGTACGAAGACCCGCCCTTCTTTTATGTTTACAAACAAGATTGTACAAATTTGATCCTACACGAGGATGTCTAAGTACAATTTATTTAATCTGGGAGAATATTGCTATAGGTGTCTGATCTGCAGTCGATCACTTTAGCCCTTGGACCACACGATGTTGAAGAAGTGCCGTGGAAGACAGGTAGCAGCTTCGAGGGTTGCTAAAGAGGGTGGATGCCCGATGCCAAAGTCATCGATCCCTTCTCTTTGCCTGAGCTCTGGACTCTTCTCTCTCTCTCTCTCTCTCTCTCTCTCTCTCTCTCTCTCTCTTTCTCCAATTAGTCGACCTATTTCTGATCGTTCGACCTTCAATTATTTGACCCTTTTCCTCTGTTGATAGAGGTCTCTATTTATAGAGTTTTGGTGACAGTGACCACTCAATCGGTGTAAAAAATGAGTAGTGGAAAAGTACAGCACCCTTTTACACAACGGTTAAAATAACCAATGCCTGCGTATAGATGATCCTTTGAATGAGCGTGTGACGCGGGTCCAACTAAGGGACAAAATGTATATAATCGCTACGAAGATCACGGCGTAGAAGCCACGTAGGTAGGTATCCATCGTGTAGAAGAGGTTGGCATAGAAGCCAATGTCTGTCACCATTGCCTAGAAGCCAAATAGTTATCAAACCGGCATAGAAGCCGAATAGGCGTAGAAGCCGAGTGGTCATAGAGGCCGAGTAGACGTAGAAACCGAGTGGTCATAGAGGCCGAGTGGGCGTAGAAGCCGAGTAGGCACAGAAGGCCAAGCAGGCACCGAAGCTGAATGGGCGTAGAAACCGAGTAGGCACAGAAGGCTGAGCAGGCACCGAAGCTGAATGGGCGTAGAAGCCGAGCGTAACATGCCAGAGTGATGATGTGGATATTTTAGCCGGAATTACGGCTCTTAGAGATAATCAGATCTCTTGCATTAAATACAGAGATCTGCCCCCATCCTGTGCATTAAATGCAGATGGTTCTCTTTAAAATTTGCCATCATTCCGCTCATTAAATGTAGATACGCACCTTGAACCCTGTGCAAAGAGTAACCGCTGTCGTGGCAGTATGTTCGTCTTCTGCGGAGCGTAAGGAGCTCATGTTTGCCTGTGTAAAACTAGGCAGCGTATTCCCTTGTATGCGTAGGAGCAGCTCTCACAAAGGGGATGTCACTAAACGACGGTTCGGTGACATTTAATCAAATCTCCTGCATTAAATGTGGAGATCCACCATCATCCTGCGCATTAAATGAAGAGGCATGTTTTGAAGGTCTGCCACCCTTCTGTGCATCAAATGCAGAGACGTGCCTCGGGCATCTGTCAGTATTTGGCGCATTAATTGGGGAGACGTGCCTTGAGGGCCTGTCACCACCCTGTGCATTAAATGCAGAGACATGCCTCGAGTCCCGTATGGAGTGCAGCTTCTGACGTTGCAGGCGGTTTGTCTTCCGCGGAGCGTAAGGAGCTCATGTTTGCCTGTGTAAAACTAGGCGGTATATTCCTCCGTGTACATAAAAAGCGGTTTACGCAAGGGAAATGGCAGTAAATGACAGCCTGGGTTGCAGTGCATCGCCATCATTATAGCCGTCACCTGGGTAGTCGAGTAGTATCTCTTTGTCAGAAGTCGAGATGTCAGGTTCATTGCAGGATCTGACAGGTTCATTACAGGGAATACGAAGCGTCCCTCGTACACTTCAATGCTGCATTTAAAAGAGTATAAGTTTTATGCCATAAAGGCGACGTCGATCCCTGTTTACGCTGAAGCAGCCTGGACATACTGCCCTACGCGGATGGTCCTTGAGCCTGTATTTCACGCTGCGCTTGGCGGATAAGCTCTGGTTGCACGTTGAAGGCTCTGAAGTCCTCTTTTTACACTGCTTTGCATCAATATGCTGCGTAAAGCTATCCAGCATATTTTTTATGCTTCTACAAGACCCCCTTCAAAGCTTTTAAATTCCTCGTAATTTGAAACGCTTTGAATGAAGCATGACCCTCTCCTCGTAACTCGAAACATTTCTGAATAGAATTTTGAAACGGTCGAAACTGACTTTATGGCGGATTTATTGGGGATCGGTGCTCTCTCTCGCCTATAAAAAGGCTGAGGAGTTCTCCTGTTCTTCCCATACTTCCTTCATCATACAGAGATGATGGCCAGAGTTCGTCGGATCGACTTGAGAAAGAAGAAGATCATGCTCTTCCAGCATGTAAGGAGCCGAAAAAGACGGCGTCTTCGAGCAAATGTCCTCTGCAACGATGGATCATGGAAGGATATCATAGCCTCCTTTGCTCGGGATAATCAGCAACTTTGTATGGTGGTTCTTCGGAAGAGAAGAAGGATCGCATTTCGCCATGCCGCTTACAAGCGGTACCTTCTCCCGTTACCTCCGGGGATGAGAGCAGCAACTAGCTCTGACCTCGGATATTGAGTTGGATAAAATACCTCAACTCAATCTGTCACGGTGCACGGAGCATGGGATCTGCATAATTTAGGCAGGCCCAGTTCCGTATTCTTCCTCCATTTACCATTTTAGTCGGTTGCGGAAACCGACCAACTGCTGGAGGAGAGATGAAGAATTGGCGCCCATGCAAGAACCTGGTAGAGCAGATTCTGGGGGGTGGCCTTCCGACGACGACGAAAAAAAATCCTTTAGTAGACGAGATTTCCCTCATATGTAATCATGAGAAATGAAGAAAAACCCTTGTAGATTGGATTTCCCTCATATGTAATCATGACTTTTACTTTAATAAAATTGTCTTTCTTCTTCATATGATCATCTTGCCATACTTTGTTGTGAAGTCTTAATATGTGTAGCTTCGACACATCTGATTCTTTACGCCGACTCTGTTTAGAAAGAGTGCTGGGTCATGTCCTATCTTTTACACATAACTAGGGATGCGTAGAAAGCCGCTTTAGCATTCGAGTGTTCGAACTGTCCTGCTGTTTAGGAGTGAGGAACCGCGTAGAATCCTGAACTGTTACTTCTGATAAACAGAATTTCTTTGTTCAGACATCATCTTCAAGAATAATTTCTCGGAAATCCCTTGGAACAGGGCAAGAAATGGCTGTCAAACTGATTTGCCATCTTGGTAGATGAAATGTTCAGACTGGAGTCTGGATGAACTTCGAATCGACCCGTGAAGAAGAGTAATTTTTTCAATGTTTTGGACTCTGTATGCTTCGGGTACTTGGGATATCTTGAGGTCAAGAAGGAGTATCTTCTGTGTGAACTCCTGTAATTGACCGCCTTGAGGATCGTTCAGATGTACGCGTACTCTGGCCTGCATATCTTTCAGATGTGCGGGAAGTCATGGAGCGCAAAATCATAAGTTAGCAGCCTCTGAACATAAACTAAACACCATCGAGCATGAAATTATAGACTTGTAGTTCCTGAGCGTGAAGTCGTAGGTTTGTGGCCTCTCGAGCATAAAAGCTACAGAACACAAAGGCATCCGGGCGTAAAACCCGACTTGTAGCTGTCGAACGTAAAATCGTAGATCTGTAGCTGTCGAGCGTAGAAAGCTCCCTAGCGTAGAACTGTAGATTTGTTGCTTCTGAAAAGAAAATTTTCCGAGCGTGAAGTCGTGGATCCGTCACCTCCGAGCGTAAACTAAGCGCCACCGAGCGTGAGATCATCGATTTGGTATCTGCTGAGCGTGAAGTCGAAGGTCTGTAGCCTCTCGAGCATAAAAGCTACCGAGCACAAAGGCATCCAGGCGTAAAACCATAGACTTATAGCTTGCGAGCGTAAAACCGTAGATCTGTAGCTGACGAGCGTAGAAAGCTCCTTAGCGTAGAAACCATGAACCTGCTTTGCGCGAAAAACTTTTCGAATTCGCCGACTGTCCGCCTTCTCTGAATAAATAGGCTGACGTGGGACCCAATCATAACCGAATATTAATTAGGAGATTTGGTTCGGGGTCCGAGGAGTCCATCCGAACTCTATATATATCCCGAGTTTCTGAGGGGAAAAACTTTTCATCCGTCTTCTGCGAGAGAAAGTTTTCGACTGTTCGAGTTCTTCTTCGTTTCTTCTTCGAGTCTTCAAAGTTTCCAGTAATGGCTTCGAAACAAACTTCCTCCGTTAAGGGAAAGAAGGTTGATTCCTCTTCTCGTTCTTCGGTCCAAGCGAGAGCATCTCTAGTTGGACAAGGCGAACTTCATTCCGAGCGGAGCATCCCGCCGACGAGTAGTGCACCCGGCATGGAAGGTAGAGCTCTTGGAAAGAAGAGAATGACTAAAAATCCTTCGCACACGTTGAACGTGACCGCTCTAGGTCATCTTCTGTGCTGATAGCCTCTTTGAGGAAGATGATGCACGGAGACGTTTCATCTTTTTATGCCCACATTCCTAATGTGTCAGCGTAAAAACTCTATTTTTTTCGCAGTCGAGCGTAAAAGCCTTGACTGCCAAAAACTTGGTGTATACTATTAAAATTTGAGTTTTATGCTTGTGGATGAAAATCCTGGTATAATAAATCAGTTTTAATCAGTCTGGCGTAAAGCACAGACCATATACTGCCAATCTTTACGTTTTTAAGGAAATGGATTCCAGCGTAAAGGCTCAAGTTTCACAGTCTCGGCGTAGAGCACGGACTGTTGATCTTCCTTTTTGCGGATGCTGCAAGTCCCGAAATGTTTAGTTAGGAACTGACGTGTTTCTTCTGTGCTTTTGCAGTTAACTTGCATGAGTCTCCGCTGGCTGAAGTGATGGGCTCTGCCGCAGGGATGCTGCACTCCAACTATTTGGAGGATCTGTCGCACGTGACATTTCCAATCTCCGGGCCCCAGTATCCCGAAGGAAGGGCCATTTTGATATCGGCTCAGGGCGAGCTAATGCTGCTGAGCATGATTAACGGGGAGCCCCTAACGTACATAGACGGGGAGCAATACCTGAAGCCGGCTTTCCTCTTCGGGGACATGATTGACAAGCAGTCCTAGACAAATCCCAAGAGAGAACTCTGGGTTTTCCCTGCCGAGGGTTTGGTCTTGTATCTGCCCAATATGCCAAGAGACTACCCTATCTCGGCCTTCTTTCATGCTACGCATCCCAGGAAGATGTCGTGGACGCTGACCCCCGATCTTCGTCACTCCCCGATCTCCCGCAGGCAAATCGGCCGTTCCCGCTAGGCGGGAATCACCCTCGCCAGCGCTCCCGCGGAACGATCGCTTAACCCAACCGGGCGTGATACCGCACGAGCGTGAGCCACGGCCGTGCAAGGCCATGGTTTATTGGCTGGCGGTAAGAGTTCTAAGCCACCGAGTCGCACAGATTGTCCGAGTGCAGCGGAGTCATGAACGCATAGCGATTCGGTAACAAGTTCTCTGAGTTGACAAATATAGCGGAAGCATTGAAACACAAGTTGAAGTAAAGCAAGCTCTTTTATTGATATGAACATGTGTTACAAGCGACGTATAGTCGAGATTACAAGTCGCTCAAGCCTCTCTCTCTGAAACAGTAAAAGCGTGCCAAGTGGCTACAACTGTGGAATGATTTGTACAGGCGATGGTCAGGCGATGTTCACAACTTATGTCTTGTATAAGCGCTTCAGTCCCGGACGCACCGTTGCAAGGCTTCAGAGGGAACTCCTGGCCTTAGCACGCACGAAGGAGGCGTCCGCACCGCACGAGGTTCTCCCGCACCCTGCATATCAAACCAGTGGATTATCAAGCCAGGGAAGATCTTTCATCTGAGATGAGCTAACCAGGGGTCGTTTATCAGCCGCCCTTCTGGCTCTGTGACGCTGTTCAGGGGGCTGTACCCGGGCAGTGTCCCGAGTGAAGACAGTTTGGTGATCCAGCCGGTCCAGTTACCGACTTTCTGTAATGATTTTATGGGGCGTGGGGGAGTATACCCTAAGGTGAACCCTCGGTGTAGCGGGTGGATCACCCATTCAAACCTTCGATGGGCTCGCTTAGTTGATTGGGCCCTAAAGCATTTTCAGACCGAGTTGGAGAACATCGGTCTGTTTGCAGCTGTGAGTGCTACCAGTGTTGGGTTACCTCCTAACCCTAAGCTATTTCTGGCACTGATGGAACAATATATTTCGCTTACCGGGACCTTCGCCACTCCGCTGGGGGAGTTAGGATTGGCCCTGCATGAGATGGCAGAGATCTCAAGACTGCCGACGGGGATACTTCATACGAAGAGTATGTTCCCACGAACCGGGAGCTGGGGGGTTCAGACCCTCGAGTAGTGGAGGTCTATCAGGAGCTGATGTGCCACTACCTTGCTTGCACCGCTTTTTATGACGAGCCCTCAGATTTGGCTCATATCAGCAAATGGACGTCCTATCTCTTCTTTCACCGGTCCAGGACTGCTAAGCCGGAGAAGGTATTGGAGGGCAAGGATCTGCCTGTGAATCCCCTGAGTGCGCTTAATGCTCAGGTAGTTGACGATCTCATAGTGGATGCTGGTGCTCCGGACCGATTCCTCGACGAAGGGACGGGAAAGTATCCTAAAGGCACTAAGGCCTATAGCTATTTGAGGCACTGTCGCAGGCCTTTGTCCAGGGAGGCTCAACTGGCTGGCTTCCTCTCCATATGGCTGCGCCGAGTAGTAGTGCCTAGCGTCACATCTGCGGACCGCATTCACCGTAACACGCTATGGCCTGCAGTGCGTCTGGTGTTCGGGGCAAGACTGGCTTGCTCCCTGCCATGGTGTGCCGTATACAAGCTGGCTTGAGGGCTATGACTGACGGGTAGCTCGTTGATGAAATTCGGCGTGATAGCTTTCCCCGGATAGAATTACCATACCTGTATTTAATGGGGTGGTTAATTCTCCATAACCCCCGGGTGATGTCTCCCGGTTCCAGCAGTAGTTCGGGGGGTAGTTTCTTGTTGAACTACCGGAAGTCTTCCTGAAACGTGAACACAGTTATAGACTGTCGGCGGGCGCTAGGCTTCAGTCATAGTTGAAAGATTTTCTGCACCGTCCCTCCTGTATATCGCAATCAGTCGGGGATTAGGCTCGAGGATTCGGGTAGAGATAAGACCATTCTTTCTCCCGAAGCTTTTAATTGGTTGGTCTGTATTAGACCATCCCATCTGCTGTACAAAAGCGAAGATCATTGCTTCTTGGAGCCCTACTTGCCCAGTCGGTTCGCCCGGCAGTTTGGGTATGACCAGTTGCACGTGGGCAATGCCGTCACCAGCTTCAGGTCCAGAGGTGGACTCATTGATGGAGCGCGGGGATGGCGATATTTTATCATGGGCTGTACTGGGGCAATTTATATTGTGCCCGTCATTACACTCTCCACAGAGCTGCGCATCCTGCATTCGTATGCCCAGTTCTATGTGGCAACGAATACCTTCTATCGCAATTTTGATATGCATGGAAGCTTTAAGGTGCCCTCTTCTAAGCCTGGGGGAAGAGTTGAAGTCCCCTCGGTCTCTTCCGACGAGGGTGAGGAGTCTGTTACCCCGGATGAGCCTCTGGTGTCGGTCCCTAGGGGTGAAGTACCTCCGCCTGCAGGGGCTTTAGTAGTTTCTGGGAAGCGAAGGGCTCTTGCTCCCAAGGAAGCTTCCCCTCGTAAGAGGAAGAAGAAGATGGTAAATCGTTCTCTCCGGATTCCTGGCATTGATGCTCCTGGAGGTGAGCTTGCATCTCCCCGTGTTGGGGACGATTCTTTGATTGGAGGTTCCTCGCCTTTTAGAGAGGGACCTTCCACAGTTCCGGCTGGTGGTGCCGGAGAATCTCAGCTGGATGCCGCCGTCGCTGCTACTGCTTCAGGTAGTGGAACGAGGTCGCCTTCGGGGCTGAGTATAATAAAGTTCCGTATACCTCTAGTCGGATCGACATCGAAAGGGACTTCTGCCGCGCCTGCGAGCGCACCTAGCGCGATTTCAGCCGATGAGCCTCGGTTGGATTTTGAGGAGGACCTAGAAGACTACTTGCCAGTGTCAGTTCGCAGACCCCTTTCTCCAGGTATGACAGCTCGCCTAGCATTATTAAGAAATGATTTAGCTGTACAGGCTGCAGATGCGACGTATATGCCGCCGGCCAGGGGTAAATGTCGTCTTTTATGCCTCTTCTTTGGAAAAATTAATATTGCGTTGATATTAACTTCCTTTTATCTTCTTTTCAAGGGAAGACCTCTTTGGAGAGGGTGATGTAGACCCGCCCGTTGGCTCTGTGTCAGGTCCTAGTGGTGACACGGAGGTACCTGATTTTGAAGAGGAAACCTCTTCGGGTGCTGGCTTGCCTGTCGAGGAGACTCTTGAGATATCTCAAGAGGAGGACGAGCCTGTCGTTGCGACAGTGCCTATTTTGAGCACGTCGGTCACTTCGTCCGGTGTTGGCGATTCTTCCTTCGTCATTCCTCCTGTTGAGGTGACGGCCGTGGCGATATCGTCTGTGGTGATTCCTGGTGGGGAAGTCGCCACCATCGCGGACACTCCCCGCGTTCATGCGGACCTTGTTGCGCTGACCGAGCAGTATACCGACATCTTCTACACCACTTTGAGAACGCTAATATCAATGGTGTTGGCGAAGAAGCTGGACTTTGCGTCGCTGAAGAGGTCCTCTCGGTTCTCGATAGAGGCGGTCAGGGAATTCGGTGATGCCGGGGTAGCTGACGCGCTGGAGGCGATGGTTAATGGCTTGGAGCTACCCATTAACGAATACCTGCAGCTAGCTCGAAGCAATATTGGAGCTTTGGTCCAGGCCAGATATGACTCCTTGACTGCGCATCTTGTTGAAAAGAAGGAAGGTCAGAATAAATTCATCGAGACCAATCAACAGGGGATGGATAAAGGGAAAGTCGTCTTGGAGGAGACTCTCGCCCTTCAAACGAAGTGCCAGGCCGAGCATGACGGCAATGTAGCGAGGGTCCACAAACTGGAGACAAAGCTTGCTCAGGCAAAGGAGTGGGCTTCTCAGTCATCGAAATGTCTAGATGTGGTGAATGGCCGACTGGTCGCAGCACAACAGAACTTGCCGAGTGCAGGAGTCGTCCGTGCCGGTCTCCTTTGGGCTAGAGCCGAACTGTCCCTCCTGATAGATGACGAGGCACGGTTGGAGCGGGTCCGCGCTGATGTCTTGGATTCCAGGGCTGAGAGGATGGTCGTACTGGTGCAGCAGCTTCGCGACCTGACCGCTCCCCCTACATGATGTACTTTTGCTTTTGCTTTTCAATGTACTCTTGTTCTTTTCTAGGAATAATAAAGAGGCTTCTTATCTGACTTTGTGGACCTATCATTTCGGAATATAAATGACAGGTTTGGGTAAAAGTGATATCAGAGGTAGTATGGACGTGATATACTTTCGGTAAGTTTTAGCAGAGCAAATCTATTCAGAGGTCATATGGACATGACAGAATATGATCCAACTAGTTTCGTTTTGGAAGTAGTTTTGTCAGAATGAGATCACCTTATTCCACTTGAGCAGAGGAGGTTTAAGCATAGTACCTTTTCAAGAATTTGCCATTGATAGGAGCCATTAGCAGGTCTCCATTAGGCTGGACTAACCTGTAAGCGCCGTTTGAGAACGTTGTCTCGATCACGTAAGGGCCTTCCCACTTGGGCTGGAATTTGCCTTTACTCCTGTGAGTAAGAATCATCGGCCTTCTTACAGCCAAGACTAGCTCGCTGGCTTTGAACACTCTTTCCTTTACTTTTTGATTAAAAATTCTGGAAATGCGTGCTTGGTAGAGCGCGATGCGCTGCTGAGCTTGGAGGCGTTTCTCGTCTAATCCTTCTAGCTCTTGAAACCTTAACAGGTCATTCTTTTCTTGAGTTAACTCGTTGGCCATGGCTATCCTGAGTGACGGAATTTGAATTTCGATAGGAAGAACTGCTTCACTCCCGTAGACCAATGAGAATGGTGTGCAACCTGTCTGTGCTCGTACTGTGGTACGATATGCCCAGAGACATTCTCCCAGCTTCTCATTCCAATCTCTTTTGTTCGAAGAGACGAACTTCTTTAAGAGCTTGATAATGGTTTTGTTGAAGGCTTCCGCCAACCCATTAGCAGCTGGATAATATGCCGTAGAGGCCACATTTTGTATCCGATTTTTATCGCAAAATCGGTGGAACGCATGGCTGATGAACTGAGGCCCATTGTCATGGATTATCCTTCGGGAAACCCCAAAGCGGTAAATGACGTGATGCTTGATGAAGCTGGTCACATTAGATGTCTTTACCTCAGCAAGAGGGATCGCCTCTGTCCATTTGGAGAAGTAATCCGTGATGGCCAGAATGAACCGGTGACCTCTGGAAGAAGACGGGTGAATAGGACCAATGATATCCATACCCCATGCTTCGAAAGGCCAGGATGCAACCGTAGGATGTAGATGTTCGGACGGTTGATGTATGAAGTCTGCATGGACCTGATAGGCTCTGCATCGTCTGGCATACTGGATTGCATCTGCGATCATAGTGGGCTAGTAATAGCCCATTCTCCTGATACAATCCTGTAGCTTAGGACCGGGTTGATGCGCCCCGCACACGCCGTCGTGAGTCTCACGGATAATCCGCTGTATTTCATCACCAGAGAGACATTGTAATAATAGCCCGTCATAAGACCGGCGATATAGGCATTGTGACGATGCGTCAAAGTAGAAGCGTAATGGTCGTCTTTTGATAGATATTGCTTCTTTAGGATCTTCTGGCAAGATTTCGTATGCTACAAAATCTATAAAGGGACTTCTCCAGTCTCTCCTGCGAGAATCTGTGTCCACCATGTAGTTGTATTCGATGTGAAAGTTGTTTTTCACATGGAATAAGTCTCTGTTAAGAAGGATTACCGAATTCTGCCTTCTTATAGGGGTAGCTAAATCTGCAGCTAGACTGGCTAGGGCATCAGCTTCCAGATTCTGAGATCGAGGTACATGCTCAAGGAAGAATCCCTTGAATATCATGGCTATCTTGACCGTTGCTTGGTGATAGGGGATGAGGTCGGGATTCCGGACTTCATATATTCCTCTGACTTGTTTGACGATCAGCAGAGAATCACCGAAGGCTTCCAGAGATTCGACCCCCAGCTCTTTAGCGACTTGGAGCCCGATCAGTAGAGCGTTGTATTCCGCCACATTGTTAGAACAGGGCTCGCTAAGAGAATATGCTCGGTAGATAACGAGTTTATTAGGAGTGACTAGGACGATCCCTACTCCTGAAACCACGTTTCCTCTGGGCCCAGTCCTGGAGGCGCCATCGAAGAACAGTTGCCATGCATCGGCTTCCGTTACGGAATTACACTCTGCAACTTCATAGGGAATGTCCTCGTACAGTTTGGAGGCATCCGAGATCGGATGAGCAGCTAGAAAGTCAGCCAATGCTTGGCCTTTGACGGACTTCTGAGGGACGTACACCATGTTATATGGCGTTAATAACATTGCCCAAGTCGTGAGTCGGGAATTAAGGACACTTGGCTTGCTTATCATTACCCGAAGAGGATTGATCCTGGAGATGATATGAATGGTTTGGCCCGTGACATAGTGTCGCATTTTCTGAATAGCGAACATCAGAGCCAGGCATTCTTTCTCCACAGGGTTGTACCGGTGTTCGGCTCCGACCATCATCCTGCTGAGGTAGTAAATAGCTTGCTCGTGGCCCATATCGTTCTTTTGTGCGAGAAGAGCTCCCAGAGAATGATCCATCGCTCGAACATATAGCACGAATGGTCTTCCTATGACGGGAGGTACCAGAACTGGCGGGCTAGTTAGGTAGCGCTTGATATCTCCGAACGCTTATTGACAGGCTTCGTCCCATACGAAGGATACACCTTTCTTTATGAGACGAGAAAAGGGCTAGCATCTCCCGGAGAGGTTGGATATGAATCTTCGGATATAAGCCAGACGACCTTGAAATCTTCTGAGTTCCCTCAGATTGCGGGGCGGTCGTATCTCTAAGATGGCCTTGACTTTATCAGGGTCTACTTGAATGCCTTTGGCGGTGATGACAAATCCCAGAAATTTGCCGCTAGATACCCCCAGAAAGGACTTTGTATGGTTCATTTTGAGTTGATGTTGGCGCATCAATTCAAATACTGTCTTCAAGTCTCGGATGTGATTATCCCTGAGGCGGCTTTTGACAGCTATATCATCCACGTAATACTCCACTGTCTTGCGTAAATGCTTATGGAATATGTCACTCATAGCTCGTTGGTATGTAGTCCCAGCGTTCTTTAATCCGAAGGGCATGACCGTATAGCAGTATACCCCCAATGGTGACCGGAAGGCAGTATGCTTCTCGTCTTCAGGATGCATCTTGATCTGATTGTATCCTGAGAATCCGTCCATAAAAGATATACGTTCAAAATTGTATGTATTGTCGATCATGACGTCTGTGATGGGAAGAGGGAATTCATCCTTGGGGCAGGCTGCGTTCAGATCTCGGTAATCGATGCAGATCCGTACTTTTCTATTCTTCTTCATGACTGGGACAACATTAGCGACCCAGTCGGGATGTTGTTCCTCACGGATGAAGCCGCAGGCTATTAACTTCTTGACTTCAGCTTCAATGGCGTCCATCATGTCCGGGCGGAACCGGCGTTGGTGCTGCTTTACAGGCTTTGAATCGGGCAGTATGTTGAGTTTATGAGTAGCCACCTTTGGATCAAGACCTGGCATATCCTCATAATTCCACGCAAAGACGTCGATATATTCTTTTATCAGCTGGATAATTTCTTCCCTTTCTTCTTCCGAAAGGTCGTTACTGATAAATATCGGCTTTGGTAAAAGTTTATCCCCTACGTCAATCTGGATAACTTTATCTTTAGTGGGAGGCTCTCTCTACTCAAAGCGGAACTCCCATTGTGTATCCATCTGCTGAGCCCAAGCGTCATTCTCGAATGGTTCAGATTCTTGTTCGTCTGATTCGAAGGAATCTGTCATTACCATATTTGCTGATAATGTTTGCTCGAGAGCGTGAAATGAGTCGGAGGGCGATAAGCCATCTCGAAAAGAGAAAAAGATATCCTCGTTCGACTTGGAAGTCATAAGGGAGGTGGCATACCCTAACCCGAAATGGGTTCGTTGATAGTGGGATTGCCTAGCAGCGGTGTTCGTCTGCCTTTCCCGTAGTTGAGACCTGGTTCCATCCTCAAGTTGTAACCCATATTTTACATGATCTTCAAGGCTTGCGGGCTATATCTGTGAACTTGCATTTCACCAGAGTCGTCATCGAAGGAATCCTCTTGTATAGTCTGTTCGTTGCGCATGCGGCCGAAGACTATTAAATGCTGACCGTTGCGGGCAGGTAGAACAATGAAGATAGAATCCTCATGTGGTCCATACGTCATGGTGACATTGGATGATGACGCCACTTCCCATATGTACGGATGATAGGAATCTATAGCTGCCAAGAATTTTCGTGCTATAGGCTATATATCGTCCTGGGGAGAGGATTCCTGATTTGGAATCCGTGCGTCAATATACTGGAAAAGAGGTCCTTTATTATTATCAGAAATCGCACTTCTGGTTGCATTTACATCACTCGGCTGCTTGTCGCGCCGAAGGTTGATGATTAAGGGCGGAGGTTGCTGTCTCATAGTGATCACTAGAGGGTCACCCCCTTTCCCCGACCAGGTCTTGTTCAGGTGGATAGCTATAGGCTCTGTGGCTTTTGGACGGGTAGTCCGTCCTTTCACCTTGATTGACAGAGGTTGCTTGGCAGAAGGCTTTTCAGGCTCCCGGTGGGGTTCCTTCTCTGCTTGTGCTGACACCTCTTCCGTGTAATCTTGAGAGTATAACACGACGTCGAAGTAGTAGGATTCTACTCCTTTAAACGGGTTTAGGTCGGCAACCTCCGTTTGTACTGTCCCTTGGGCGTCTACATATTTGAAGCATTGATGTAGAGTCGAAGGAATGATGTTGTGGTCGTGGATCCATGGTCTTCCCAGCAGGATGTTGTAGGACACCTATGAATCGATGACGTAGCATGTAGCCACCGATCTGAGGTTGTCAATCTGGATCCTCAGGCAAATTTTTTCCAACGGCTTACTTCTTCCGGCGTTGAAACCCACGATAGTAGTGGTGGTGTAAGCCAGTTCGCTGGTAGGAATCCTCAGCGGTCTAAGCAGACTATGAGGAATGATGCTGATTGAGAATCTCGGATCTATATGAATCCGGTCGACCTCCATGGAACCGACGTACCCGGTGTGGTAGAGGGGTCTGTCATGCCTATTATGTTTTAACAGCATGTCGTCTTGAGTGAAAGTGATGTTTGTGACCACCTCCATCACACTGTGGCATCGGGGACATGCTGCAGGTTCTTCGTCAGGGGACTTGAGTTGGGTCAAGTATGTATTTGCCTGCATTAATGCTTCACTCAGGGCTAGACGAGTGTCTTGGGAGAGCCTGAGTAGCTCGAAGATGGACAACCTGGCTGGTGTATTAGCCAGTTGGACCAGGATATCGAAGTTGTACAGCTTCTCTAAACCTTTGTTTTGAATATTTTTCATAGGTTTATCGAAGCATACTTCTTTTTGCTTCCCCTTGTCCGCCGAAGTTGGTCTCGAAGGACCGGCCTCTGGTACGGCGGGCTCTGGTTCCGAAGGCTTGGCAGCTGAGGTGTCTGTAGGTGCATCTTCCTGACTTGCCCCATAGTCTTTGAGGTAAGCCTTCCCTGAACGGGTTGTTGTGGCCAAAACCTCGTCTTCGTCTGATGTCGAAGAAGTTGTAACCATATGGCATGGCTTGCATTTGGAGTTCTTCCTGGACTTAGCTTTAGTAGCATTAGTCTCTTTTTCGAGCTCCGACACCAAGTCTGGGTGAACCCACATAATCTTGCCTCTCTGGGTAGTTAGGGGTAATAGATCGTGATTTTGACCCCTAGCCGGAGGAAGATTAATGATGTTCATCGTTGTCCGAGGAATAGGTGTAACACCGTCCGGTACTTCTTGGGGAGGCAGATTGTCAAATTGCAGAGAGATCATGTTGGCCGTGACCGTCTTCTCGCTATTGCGCAGGGTGATGGCTTTAGCATCGATCAGCTCTTGGATCTTCCTTTTCAGTATGTAACACGCCTTTGTTGGGTGGTGTACGTATCTGTGGAAGATGCAGTACTTGGGGTTGTTGGCGCTGCCGGCTTCACTAGGCCGCCTCTCCTCCGGAAGGGTGATCTTGCCACTTTTGACGAGACACTCGAATATACTCGGAATATCGTCGTCGTCGAAAGAGTATATCTCGACGGGCCTGGAAGCCCCAGTTTTGTCTGCGTGGTTGCCGCAGTCTTCTGTCTGGACGTATTGATCGCCAGAGCTTCTTTTCCTTTGGAACTGCGAGGATGGTCGCCGTTGGGGGATGACCTCTTGCCTCTGTCAGAGGTAGAGATCATGATGCCATTGTCACGCGCCTTGCGACTGTTGTCCTCGGCGGCTACCGCTGAGATGATGAACGGGGGCCAATCATGGAACTGATATGGTCCTGTGAACACCGAGATCACGGAAAGAAGGTTCTTCTTGTAAATATCTACCAATGCTGAGTCTGGAACTCCTGGAGGCATCTGTAAAGTGACTTGGCAAAAACGTTCGACGAAGGTGCGAACGTCCTCCTTTTCCCTCTGCTTGACTTCGATGAGAGAGGAAATAGACATGTCCATTCCTCTCTCATAGAATCGTGTGAAGAATAAAGTCTTGAAGTCTTCGAAGGAAGTAATGCAGTTGTCCGCCAGGCTGCGGTACCACTAGTAAGCTACTCCTGAGAGACAGCCCTTGAATACCAGGGTGAGGAGGGCGTCATTCCCTTGTAGCAACACCGTCATCATACTGAAGTAGTTCATGTACTGACTTGGTGATATTTTTCCCTCGAACAGGGCCATGGTCTGAGGTTTGTACCTCGGAGGAAAGGGAACCTCTTCCCAGATAGCTGGGTATGGCTGGTTGATTCCCAATTTCTTGAGCTAATCTTTGTGCTTCAAGGCGTCGAATTGGACTTTCAACTCCCGCACTGCTTGCATCGAATTTTCAGCTGGCAGCGAGACCACAGAATGGTGCGGCGTCGGTTGTATCGTGACTCCCGCAGGAGGTAGTACATTCTCCAGGTGAGGAAGTGAAGGACCAGCTGACTCTTGATCTAGAGCAGGCTCTTAGATCGTGTTGGATGGTGGTAGGTCCACCCCCACGCGTATCTGAGTAGGCGGGACCGACGTTTGAGCCATAGCAGCCGCCGGTTGAGTTAGCATCATTTGGTGCATGTTCTCCATCATAGATTGCATTTGCTTCAGAGATGTCTCTAGTGTAGTAATGCGTTAATCAGCATTCCCTGATGGCGAGGCTTCCTCGTGTTCATCTCCAATGGCATAAACTCCCATCTCCCTGGGCGTCATTGAAGGATGAGTATAGGTCGCTGCAGAAGTTGACTCTATACTCTCAGTATCTGATTCGGGAGACTGGCGACCCCCAGCATCGAAATCAGAAGAGCACGAAGTCAGTTGTCATGACCTTGAACGAGTGTTTTGGAATACCCCATCATCGGTGTCCCTAAGGAGCATGTTGAATCTTCTTCGGCTCGGAGTTCTAGAGGACGGACGTCTTGAGTCTGAGCTTCCTCCAGGTATATGTGAAGCCATGTTCACAGATGTATGCACGGGCTCTTCTTCTAGGAAAGATGGAGAGTAGCTCAGCCGGTCAAAAATTGGCCGTTTTGCTTTAGAACAGCAACAATCAATTACAATCCTGTGACTATTACAGCAGCGCTCGCTAGGAGGCGTAATAGTCATGCTGGAAGATCCCCTCTCCTTGCATTTTCGGATTAGATATTTGCGCAGGTCAGGAGGAGTTGTAGAAGAAGAAGGTGACGGCTTGTTCGTTCTGTTCTCATTGGTAGGCATGCGGATGATGGGAACCATAGTCTTCCCTGTGCCACCCGTATACAACAGGTTGGCCATCTGGGTGGCAGATAATCCCCGAGGAGGGTGTCTTTCCGTAACTGGAGCCTTCTTTACGCCTAGGGACTTCGCCTGGCATAATTTGGAGGTTCGCTCTGGTTGGCGTAAAGCTGAGGATGTCCTCAGGCGGCCATCAGCGTCTCGCGTAATTCGGAGGGCGTGCAGATTGTTCCCTTGCTGGCGTAAAGGCCGAAAAGTTGAGTAGTCCGCCGCTCGCTTTCCTTTACGGAGATCATAGGGATCATCTGGTTCTCCGTAGAGGTCAGATGTTGTTTTATGCGCGGAGCGTGACATGTACTTCTGATTTGGCACTGAGGCTTTATCAGAAGTTTTGTCTATTCCGCCAGGGACGGGAGACTGAGTTTCACGTGCAGAGCGCGGAGTATACTTCTGGGTTAGCGCTGAGGCATTGCCAGAAGTTTTGTCTATTCTGCCAGGGACGGGAGACTGAGTTTTACGCGCAGAGCGCGGAGTATACTTCTGGGTTAGCGCTGAGGCATTGCCAGAAGTTTTACCGGTTCTGTCAGAGACAGGCGACTGAATTTTACGCGCAGGGCACGGAGGGAGCAATGCTATAACCTCATTAGTCGGAGAGATCGGAGAGATCGGAGAGTCCACAGGAATGGTAGAGGATGTCTTGGGCATCCAGACCTTACGCAGCTTCCTGTTGTTTTGGACAGAGAGAGTGAGAGTTGCCCCTTGTTCGGACATATCTTCGTAGGTAGACTGGTCGAACTGGACGACCAGTATCTTCTTCACGGATCCCATGGATACTGCATCGTTTTGAATAATAGCTTCCTCATCAGAAGAGAAAGATGTCCCCAGCAGAGTCGCCATCTTGTTTCGGTGTAATAATATAAACGAGAAAAGATTTGATGAATGCGAAAAACGAGGTCTTGTACGAAGACCCGCCCTTCTTTTATGTTTACAAACAAGATTGTACAAATTTGATCCTACACGAGGATGTCTAAGTATAATTTATTTAATCTGGGTGAATATTGCTATAGGTGTCTGATCTGCAGTCGATCACTTTAGCCCTTGGACCACACGATGTTGAAGAAGTGTCGTGGAAGACAGGTAGCAGCTTCGAGGGTTGCTAAAGAGGGTGGATGCCCGATGCCAAAGCCGTCGATCCCTTCTCTTTGCCTGAGCTCTGGACTCTTCTCTCTCTCTCTCTCTCTCTCTATCTCTCTTTCTCCAATTAGTCGACCTATTTCTGATCGTTCGACCTTCAATTTTTCGACCCTTTTCCTCTGTTGATAGAGGTCTCTATTTATAGAGTTTTGGTGACAATGACCACTCAATCGGTGTAAAAACTGAGTAGTGGAAAAGTACAGCACCCTTTTACACAACGATTAAAATAATCAATGCATGTGTATAGATGATCCTTTTAATGAGCGTGTGACGCGGGTCCAGCTAAGGGACAAAACACGTATAATCGCTACGAAGATCACGGCATAGAAGCCACGTAGGTAGGTATCCATCGTGTAGAAGAGGTTGGCATAGAAGCCAATGTCTGTCACCATGGCATAGAAGCCAAATAGTTATCAAACCGACATAGAAGCCGAATAGGCGTAGAAGCCGAGTGGTCATGAGGTCGAGTAGGCGTAGAAGCCGAGTGGTCATAGAGGCCGAGTGGGCGTAGAAGCCGAGTAGGCACAGAAGGCCGAGCAGGCACCAAAGCTGAATGGGCGTAGAAGCCGAGTAGGCACAGAAGGCCGAGTAGGCACCAAAGCTGAATGGGCGTAGAAGCCGAGCGTAACATGCCAGAGTGATGATGTGGACGTTTTAGCCAGAATTACGGCTCTTGGAGATAATCAGATCTCTTGCATTAAATGCAAAGATCTGCCCCCATCCCGTGCATTAAATGCAGATGCTTGTCTTTAGGATTTGCCATCATTCCGCTCATTAAATGCAGATACGCACCTTGAACCCTGTGCGAAGAGTAACCACTGTCGTGGCAGTTTGTTCGTCTTCTACGGAGCATAAGGAGATCATGTTTGCCTGTGTAAAACTAGACAGCGTATTCCCTTGTATGCGTAGGAGCAGCTCTCGCAAAGGGGATGTCACTAAACGACGGTTCGGTGACATTTAATCAAATCTTCTGCATTAAATGTGGAGATCCGCCATCATCCTGCGCATTAAATGCAGAGGCGTATTTTGAAGGTCTGCCACCCTTCTGTGCATCAAACGCAGAGACGTGCCTCGGGCATCTGTCAGTATTCGGCGCATTAATTACGGAGACGTGCCTTGAGGGCCTGTCACCACCCTGTGCATTAAATGCAGAGACGTGCCTCAAGTCCCGTACGGAGTACAGCTTCTGACGTGGCAGGCGGTTTGTCTTCCGTGGAGCGTAAGGAGCTCATGTTTGCCTGTGTAAAACTAGGTGGTGTATTCCTCCGTGTACGTAAAAAGCAATTTACGCAAGGAAACTGGCAGTTAATGACAGCCTGGGTTGCAGTGCCTCGCCATCATTATAGCCGTCGCCTGGGTAGTCGAGCAGTATCCCTTTGTCAGAAGTCAAGACGTCAGGTTCATTGCAGGATCTGACAGGTTCATTGCAGAAAATACGAAGCGTCCCTCGTACACTTCAATACTGCATTTAAAAGAGGATGAGTTTTACGCCATAAAGGCGACGTCGATCCCTGTTTACGCTGAAGCAGCCTGGACATACTGCCCTACGCGGATGGTCCTTGAGCCTGTATTTCACGCTGTGCTTGGCGGATAAGCTCTGGTTGCACGTTGAAGGCTCTGAAGTCCTTTTTTTATGCTGCTTTGCATCAATATGCTGTGTAGAGCTATCCAGTGTATTTTTTATGCTTCTACAAGGGGGGATAGACTTGTCACTACCATTTTTTTAGGAAGAATATTTTGGTCATTTTATAATTAAATAAATATTGTGCCTGTTGAATATTTATTTATTGTATTATTTATTTATTGTAGATGTTATATTTGATTTTGGACTTGTGTTAGTAGACCTAACTAAATTAGACTAGACTCATGGACCAATATTTAATTCTAGTTAGATTGAGCCCAACAAACAAGCCCAATAGTTGGCCCATTCATTAGGAGGATGAATTAATTAGTTAAACCAATTGGATTAGACCCTTCCTTCCTTAGTTAATTCCTTTATAACAAGCCCCAAGGGGTATTATGGACTTTTTATAGTAACTTGGAGTAGGGGGCAAGGTCGGCCACATAGGGGAGGAAAGAGACTCTCTCTCTCTCTTCATTCATTCATTCCAATTCTAGATCTAGGGTTTCCCTCATCCAAATTCCTTTATCCCTACACCAATCTCTACCCAAATTTCTTTTAAATTCTTTCTTTACTCACCATTGGAGGCTATTGGAACAAGGAGGAGGCAAGAATCTACAAGAAGGAGGAAGGAGCACAAGTTGAAGGCTTTTGACACTCAATTTGATATTTGCATTGGGAATCCATCTCTCAATAGGTACAATTTAGTTTTTCCTATCTAATTAGACTATAAATTTATAATTTAATCATTAGGAATCCTCCTATATACTAAGGCTATCCATAGGAAGTGGAATTAGGTTTATAGGAGGCCTATGGAGAAAGTTATTTGGTATTTTATGTCAATTTTGGAAGAATTTCGAGATTGACACATCTTGTGTTTGTCAATAGGTCAATTAGACCAAATTAGCATATGATTGGTTGTGTGAGAATAGTGTCGTATCCACAATTGGATACGTGTAGGACGTATCACGACAATTTGGTGATACGGGTTGATTGGAGGTTTTTTCCGACACGGGTGTTTGAGCATGTCACTTTTTGATATGGGCACGTAGATGAGTAGCTAACACTTTGTGTTGTTTCTAATTATGATTCTAGACTTGCTCGTGTCCTTCGGAATACGTTTGGTGGTGTGGTAGAGTCGTATCGCAAGCGTATCATAGATAGAGTATGATACGGGTGCGGTGCACTCCACGTGTTTGATACTTTGCATTCTAATTCAATTTACCATGGTTATAGCTATTATAGTATTGTATTTATAGTTGTTATATGATATATATATATATATATATATATATATATATATATATATATATATAGTTATAGTTATAGTTATAGTTATAGTTATGTTTCTATTTCATTTAAGATATGTTGGTGGTTATTGGAGAGTAGGAAAGTTCATGTGCACTATTAGTGTTGATATATATATATATATATATATATATATATATATATATATATATATATATATATATATATATATATGTACCTGTGTGTATATGTGTGCTAGGGGTGTCGGATAAGCAGCAATAAGAAGCAGCCGCAGCAAGAAGAAGAAGCAGCAGCAGCAGCATTGTGAAGCAGCAGCATGCAGCAATAAGAAGCAACAACAGCAGCAATAAGCAGCAGCCGCAGCAGTGTGAACGAGCAGTTAGCAGCAGCAACAGTAGTAAGCAGCAGCAATAGTGTGTAGCATAGTAGTGCATTAGAGATTAGGATGCAGTAGCAGTTAAGGTTTTGTCGTGTGCGTGAGTTGAGAAGATGGATTGATATCAGTTAGTTGATTAACAGTTAGCTATATGTATGTGTCAATTAAAGTTAAGTTAGTTAATATTGTTAGTTAGATATACATATATGAGTTAGCATATATATATATATATATATATATATATATATATATATATATATATATATATATATATATATATATATATATATATATATATATATATATTAGTATTGGTTAATATTATTTCTAGTTTACCTTGAGATGCACCAAGGTAATGTCAAGATATCAGCCCATCCTCAACGTGTTGGGTTTGTGTATCAAGAGGGGAGTATAGGTTGTGTGATACCGTATTTGGCTCAAAGCCAAGGTATCCACTTAGCATTAGTTTAGCTAGGGATACTATATATTTTCATCTTGTATATATATATATATATATATATATATATATATATATATATATATATATATATATATATATATATATTATTGTATTTTTATATCCAATAATTTACGTATCTTATGATACGGTATAGTGTCGATACTCTAGTATCCTAACATAGCTAGTATAGCCTAGATACATAGTGTATGGACCTACAACCTAGAAATAGATAGTTTGTCCTAGTTTGACTAGTTTGACCTAGAGTCGACCTAGTTTGACTGTTTTGACCTAGAAATGGCTTTATGACCTAGAATTTGACTAGTTTAACTTATTTTTATTCCAAAACCTTATATTGATATAATATTCCATATTTAGGTCTCCGAGGTACCGTACTGGAAATCTTTGATACTGTTTACCAGATTCCAGGCAAGTACGTTCTCTGATAGTTTCTCATTTATGATATCCCCTATGTTTCTTGTATTTAGTGTAGATATCCTTGATTCTTGACACGATGGTTACACAAATTGGTATATCCAGATCTCGTAATAAGATATTATTCATTGGTATTTATGGTATATCTTATGCAAGTTTTGTTCCTTGTTCTTCTTGTATATATACAAACATTGATTCTTGGGGAGACTAGCTACCTACCCAGTGAATTCCGTGTCATAATGTACCATGATTGAATCTACTATACTAGTCGGGACAGGAAGTGTTAGTGTAGATATGTAATCATACCCTCCTTGCGTATGTCTTATTCCTTGTGAGTGTTGATCATACACCACACGAATGATTAACCACGCCCTAATCCTTGTGCAAGTTCCCATGCCGATTACATGTTTAAGCTAGTACTCACTCACTAAGTAGTAGTATTTTTTGCTCATTTCTATGATGCTCATTCTTGTATTTATTTCCAGTATTCCTATTATGCATATCTCTTGTACCTGTATATTGCATCTTGTATATTCGCCCTATATTTGCCCTATGTACTGTTACATAGTTTATATCATTTATTGGAACTGCTGTTAGAGATGTACTTTGCTCCTTTCCTGACTGGATATATTTTCCCAGATGACACTGAGGAGTGGTATCCCACTCACTACAGGCCTCAGGATGTAGTTGGCTTAGAGCCAGAGACTTTGGCTCAGGAGGGACTCATCCTGGTTGAGACAAACGACCCAGTACCTGTAGCTCAGTAGATAGATATATTTGTACAGGATTTGTCTCCAGCATTTTGACATTAGTATTCCTTATTATATTAGATGACTTATTGGATATTATTTTGTCTTGTGAGTTGTATTTGACTCTTCTGTTCTTTGTATCATATACGTGCGATTATTGCATCTTATAGATCTGTGATTGAGTATCCGTATTTCATTGGTGGCATTATTATATCATTATTACTAGATAGATAGTTTACCCAAACAACATTCTACCACTGATGCTGCGGTGTAGGGTGGATATTTTTTACTACTCGTGCCCCTACACCGGGTGCGGGTCATGACAGTACTGAATGTGAAAAGAGTTAAAATCCAGTAATATAATTTTTTTAGGCCATTTATAGGCCACACTAGCTAATACAAGTCGAACTTGGTTGTATCAATCTATACCTAGGTTTTTAGGTCCAAGGCAAGCTTTTAGGTTGTTTACAAGTTTAAACTAGTAATTACTAGGTCATACTTAGATGTCTTGGTTCATTTTGAGGGTTATTAGCTATACTAGCTAATACTAATATCCATATACAACTCATATATATATATATATATATATATATATATATATATATATATATATATATATATATATATATTATCAAGGTATTAATCACTAATTTGGATACTCACCTACACTAGGTATCTATTACTTAAATAATGACTGTATATGGTTTTCACATTGGATCCCTTAGCTATAGCGTATTGCCAAATAATGATACTCAACTGATACCTTCATATCACCTACTCATCACTTGTTTACACTAGTACATGACACTCCAAGTTAACTGATACTTGATAACCTTGTTCCTGAGATTACTCGTTACTTAGGTAACTAACATTCCTTTCCATTTCATGTGCAATCAACTCTTGAACCTACTATTAAGAACCACTTGTGTTTCCAGGCACACAATAACTCGAGAAGTTATGCTTCTCTTCACTCCCTTACTTACTCATCAAGTACCTGAACTGCCCCCTGCATCTACTGCAACATATGTTGCTGCTGCCTACTCCTGACTTAAGACTTCATTATCCCCTTCCTTGAAGTTCTCACCAACTCAAGCCCCACTCTTGAGCAGTGCACAACTGTGCACTATAGCATACTGAAACTGCTCTCCCAAGACACTGCTATTAATACAAAGTTGCACAAGAAAATACTTGTTGCAGTGCTTCTAGTGCACTACACTCTCCCAAGTCTGAACCAAAAATCTTACCTCTTACCTTGCTGATACTTCCAGGTTTCCCCCACTCCAATGTCACTGATACACAGTATCAAATACACCTACCTAGCAGACATATGTACACCTTGTGCACCACCCAGGTTTAACCACTGCTATCCTATTCTGAACAGAGTGGGGTACCCCCCCCTTCAGTACCTACATCAACCTATTGTAACTATATGTTGCAGTCTATGATATTGCATTCAATGCAATATGCACGATCATCCAATCATTTGTATTTAGTTTAACTAAACACAAACCTCAATACTGTTACTGCCACTCTTCCTTGCTAGGATACCATGTTGCTACTGCGGCTGCATTATTAACCCCTCCTCTAAGTTCTCACTGCCACTCTCCTGCTCACTCACACTAGTATGCATAGCAAAACAAGACTTTCCCCTTACCCGAGTGTATCAAACACTCCAACTGATACTCACTTACTGCACACCACTACACAACATACACAAACAACACAACCATAACTGCTGCAATGATAGCAAGTACCCGAGCCCTCCATGTTCACTGTCAAGTGATACACACAATGGACAACCCATATACAACACCCACACACACACTATGAGCATTTACACACACTTGACATGCAATGATGCGATACTCTATGATACGCACCCAATGAGAGACCAAAAATACCCAATTCTCCACAAATACCTATTATACATATCAATTACACATATATATAACTAATGCAACTAGTTACAAGTGAAATTGAAGAGAATTAACATAAATCACCCAAATGAACCATGTATCATACCGTATCTCAAAATACAATATACGCTCTACTCAATTGTGGATACATATCTAGTCTCATATCATCAATCTAAGTCTAATTAGATCTAATTGGTCTCATATACACACTTGATGCATCAATCTCAGAATTTTTTCTGAATGGGCACAAATCTCCATATAAAAATCATAATAGGGGTCCTATGAACCTAGTTCTTGTTCCTATAGGTAGACTTAAGCCAAAGAATATTTCCTAATGATTAAATGCATGAATTAGAGTCTATATTATAGAAAAATTTATAATTTACCTATTTGAAGATGGATTCCTAATGAAATACTCAATGGACACAATTAGGACACAATCTCCTTATCAATTCTACCTCATTCAAGTGCTCCTTGAAATCTAAGCTCCAAAGCTCATTAGATGATATAATTGAGAGGGAATGAGAGTGAATTGAGGTAAATTTGGTGGATAGATGAATCAATTTGGGAAAGAACACAATTGGGGATCTAGAATAAATGAACTAATGAGAAAAAAGGGAGAGAGACTCCCCTCTAATGACTGACCCCCTCTTTTCCCCTTCCCAAGCAATATACAAAGTCTAAGTTACCCATATTAGTTGGTCATGAGGTTTAATTAGGGATGACTATATTAGAAAATTTCTAATTCTATATGAAACTAATCTAATCTCCTTAATTAATTAACGAAATGGATATAATAGGCCTAGTTCAATATTGTGCTCAATGTGTCATCACAAACTATTGGGTCCACTAATGACAAGTCCAAATAAAATAGGCTAGCCCACTAACAAATAAATAAATACCACAACATCATATAATTAATTAATAGCACATATATAAATATTTAATCACTAAATAATAAATATATTAAATGACAAAAATACCCTTATCTAGAAATATGGTAGTGACATATAAGATGATGGGCATGGTTGTACTGAAGGTCCGCTATGGAGTTGGCCAAGGAGTAGGCCAAATAGTGGTGCGGTAATCCTGATTGTGGAAACGAGTGATAATCATACTATTCTGGTCACGGTACTGAGCAGCTATCAAGGCATTCTGCTCACGGTACTGAGCAGCTATCATCTCATTTTGTAGTCAAAATTGCTCGTGAAACATATCTTGGATAGAATCCAAGGTAGCAGAAGGTGCAGAGGAGGATGGTGCAGATGTAGCTGGAGTGGATGTGACAGGAGGTTTAGGATCAGACAGGACAACAGGAGCATCAGGATCAAAACCAGATACAGAGTCATCATCAGAAGGAGAAAGGAGCATAAACTGAGTCGAATACTCAAGTTCCTGAAGTCCTCGCCATTCTCTTTCATCGGACCGTCAATGGAGTTAAGAAGTCGATCGCAGACTTTATCTCCACCGTCACACTTGTCCAGATTTATTTTATTTGTACTCAGAACTCTACGCATTAGAGTTTCTTTTGTAATTTTTTTGTTCTACTCCAATTAATACAAAAACTTCGTTCAACTTTTTTCTTATTTTTTGTAATGTCGACAAAAATGACGACTCTGCTGTGGAAGAACTCCTCCAACGAAAAGTTGGTGACGCAATCTGACAAAAGTAAGTTGGGTTCAATCTAGAGAATGCCAGTGGTTCGCTTCAACCAACAGGCATTCGAAGAGATGTTGGACAAGCCGTGTTCCGCATCGAGGCCCGCAAGACCTCGCAAGACTTGCAATACTTAGGTCGTCAAGGCCGTTATGCCGTGTCTATAGTCTACAAAAGATGTGCTGGTAACCACCGCTAATCCTAAGAAGAATATTGCATAATCTCAAGAGATGCGCCCGTAGCAAGATGCGCAAAAGAAGAAGCACAGTGCATCACATTGCAAGTGCATGAGGTCTTCTGCATGTATCAAGGACAAAGGGCAAGAGTCTGTCTTCGGCAGAATCTCCTATGGCACTATTATGGATCCTATGTACTATGCACCATTGAGTGCTAGTTCAAAAAAATCCAAAGTAACTCGGGCCAAGAGTGCTTGAGGGGCTGCACAAGCTGCCCACCAAAAGCATGCATCGCTGGTTATTACACGTGATGTTGATAGAAAATTGTATAGGGGTGTCCCATGCACTCTTGCGCCGGATATAGGCCAACCCTCTAAGACTTCTCGAAATCACCTGGGTACAGTTTCTGCATAGGAACCAAGTTAGGGAGCAAATCCTTTGCTGACAGACCCATGCGCCCAGCTCGGCTGTGCGCATAAAGTGGATCTGCCTCGTACTAAATCTTTTATAAACGACCTGGGTCCAGTTTTTGCGCAGGAACTGGGTCAGGGAACAAACCTTCCACTTTCATACTCATGTGCAAAGCTTGGCTACGCGCATGAAATAGGTGTAGAAGTAAAGTTTTCATCATCTAATCTGTGCAACGTTATTAGTCACAAGTACAGATGAGAAAAACAACCCCTACTATGAAGTGTCCCCTCCCGGACACACTTGTGCCAGCATCATTATCAACTATTGTTGTACTAAAACAGTAATTCCAACAACTAGACAGTTGGTATTCCAGCGACTGTAACCCGCGACACCAGTCCAACAGCGTCACAAGAAACAAGTGCACAAAGAAGAGGAGGAAATACTTCTCGCCTCATGATGCTCAACATGGAGGTCTCCTTCTGCAAAGAAGATCTCAAGGAAGAAGAACTCGTCCAACCCGACAGTCTCTACCAGTACATCGAAAAACCGACCTCGGGGTAGTAAGCTAGTACCTACCATGAGGGTGTTCTAAGGCACCCGCTCGAGGACAAGAGCTGGGGGTAGAAACCCTACAGTATCCACACAAACCCATCATTCCAAGAAGACAGTGAATCTCAAGGAACGAATGACAACCTAGTTGGGGGTAGCCATTCCCGCCAGGATAGTGCGGTCACCTGGGTTGGGGGTAACCATCCCCTAGACTCTGAAGATGACGCAATAATGCTTTCCTTCCCTGAAGACAATGAGGCTCAGGAGTCAGAGGCAAAAAGTGAAGCTTCCACAGTTCCATCCATTTCTCTCTATGTAATGCATGTATACATGGCAGGGGACGATAAAGACTCCAGTGATCAATAACATCTTGAGGCGCTTAAAGCTATGAAGGAAACCATGAGTGCCTCGATGAAGACCCTGACTCAAACTGTACTGGACCTCAGGGCGAGTATAGTCCCACAACCACCAAAGGTCTCAGGGCAAGTAGGCCAAGAACAGGGAAACAATGGAGAGTCGAGTGTGACCGCTCATGTTCTTACATCTAGGGCCAACCATACCTTGTTGCGATCATCCGCTCCCCTGTCATCTGACGATACTCAAAACTCAATCAGGGAGGTCAGGGAGCTGAGAGCTCATTTTGATTTAATGAGCAATCGAGTCACACTTCAGAAACTCGGGATATGATAACCTTATCCTCACGAGTGGAACACTGTGGTATACCCGCTCAAGTATAAGCCACACTCGATGATTCTGTTCGACGGTAAGATATCCCCTTATTAGTATATGAATTAATTTGATTCGACGACGGGACATATACCTCATGACGACGCACTCTTTAACAATACCTCCATCGGAACTCTGACTGAAGTAACCTACCACTGGTTTTGTAGTCTCCCAAAAAACTGTATTTCGTCATTCAAAGATCTTTGACACCTCTCCATCGCTCGATTCTACGATGGTGGAATGGACAGACTACGAGCTCCCTCATGGACATAGTTCAAAAGGAAAATAAACTTGCCCGAGAGTACATAGAACGATTCAGGTAGGCGGCACTGAAACTGCCTCTGGGCATTCCCGATGGCTACTTAATGGATACTTGCAAGAAGAATTTTTTACCTGCGGTAAAGTTGTGGACGACTCCAGTCCCACTTTCAGATTGGACGGCATTCATTATAAATGGTGTCGTCGCTAAAAAAAATACAAAAGATGCCCATTTGCTAGGACTGCAGCTCCCTACCAGCGATGACAGATGGAAGCACCTATTCAACAACAACATCGACTCCAATGGTCGTGACAATGAAGGAAAATAAGCTCTCACTGTCAATGTATCTTAAAGCTCAGCCATGTCCACTCAAAGGCCGACAGAAGCGTCCAAGCCGAAGGAAACTTATTCTTTCAACGATGATAATGTCCTCGAGATTTTCCATGTGCTGATGAAAGGCAACAAACTGCAGTTGCACAACATCAAATGACCGGATAACGCAAATAAGGTCGACGACCTCAAATACTGCCACTACCATCGATACATACATCATCCAACACGAGATTGCTACGTGTTAAAAGGGCATATCCAATGGTTGCTCAACTCTAAAGCTCTCATATTAGACTTTGAAGACAAAACATTCACTGCCAACATAGTCACCCTCTAATTCGATGACTTCCCATCGATAGAATCCCAAGACGGCGTTGTCCCAATACCTAAGACAACCATAGAGGTGGTTAACCTTCCTCCAGCTCGAGCAGCCGGGCTGGTACCACTCACCAATCTGCGAGGTGAAGTCATATGGGTTCACCCAAACATCGTTCCAAATTTGATACAGCAAGCAACGCCTCCTCTGCCAAATCTAAAAGAAAGAAGACTAGGTCATGTCACACAGTCTCTCCATCGACTGACAAAGCCCTAGCTATGGTAACCAGGTTAGGGCAAACCTACTTGCGAGACTACGACATGACTTCAAATAACAGTACACCTTCGACTATTGTACCCCCGACTCCAGTAGCATCTGAGTCAAGTCCGTCCCAACCTCCTATAGCGAACAGACAGAAGTAGAAAGAGGTTTGCTTTGACAAACCTCTTAGAAAATACGTAGCTCATGGGCTGGAAAAGCCTTATAACTTTGACATATTATCACAACTTGCCAATACCCCAGCAAAGTTATCACTCTTCAAGATCCTTCGTCTCTCCAAAGAGACTCGTGGCGCCCTGAGTGAGGCATTACAGAATGTCGACTCCTACCTGGCCCAAGTCAAGCCACCGACAGAGGATCCTGCTACATGTCCCCACTGCAATAACGTAAGGGAGACAATCCCGAGCATCACGTTCTCTCAACAAGTTATGTTGCTAAAAAATAACAGGCATGATAGACCCTTATACTATATAGGGTACATCGGCGCCATCATGGTGGACCTGATGCACATTGATCCAGGATCATCTCTCAACATCATCCCCCGAAGTCTGCTCCAGACCTTAGGAATCCCCATGCATCGGTTGGCAGCAGCCAACACGACCATCAAAGACTTTAATGTAAGGAGGAGTTATTCTCTGGGTAAGATTCGCTTGAAATTTCAAATAGGTGACCTCCAAACATAGGTGACTTGCTACATCATCGATATTGATGTATCCTACAACATCCTTCTCGGGCGTCCTTGAAAACATGAGTACATGATCATTCAATCAACTCTCCCCTAATGCCTCAAATATGTTGACAACAACGACGTCGTTAAGATGGAATTCGTCGATGTTGATCCTTTCAAAGGAGTCAAAGCCTACTACCCTGACTCGATCTTGTATAAACAGATCCACCAGGATAAAGGAAGCATCGACGCCAATGACGAAGAAGAGGTTATTTCGGCTTAAGACGAACCTCTAAAAGTCCATCTCAAAGGATGCCCAGCCCATATATCTTCTTCTCTTGTGGTCAAGCTTCGTAGAAAGTCTCCTGAGCCTTTGGTAGTCAAGCTCCGGAGGCAGGGACGTCCGTCAAACAAAGATCCTCCTACAATAAAAAACCCAAAACATCTGGCAATCAAACTCCGCAGGAAAGCTCCAGCACCGTCAATATTAGTAACGGACGCTGAAAGAGATGAACTGGAAGAATATGTTGCGGCCTCTACCGACATACCTTCCTATGATGATATAATTCCGTCAGAAAAGATATTGCATTTCCTTAATAAAGGGTTATCTTTGAATTAAACTATTGTTGCACACTGAAATGCTATATATTCTTTATAATATGGTTTAGGTGTACACCTGCACACACAGATAACTACCACTCACGTAGTAGACCGAATCCTCCTAAGCCAGGATTCCTGCTTCATAATTCCGACAAAGAAAAGAGACGATAAACCTATCATTTTTGGAAGGTCGAAGGTCGTCGAGACTTCATCTTGAAAGAACAAGAAGCGAAAAGTGGCAGAATGCAACTTCATCGCTACAGCATTCAAACCAATTGCATCCTCCAGAATATGGGAAATGACTTGAAAAGTGACCAAGGCCATTGCAAGGGGCGACGCTTGCGGTTACATCATTTTTCTCCCAAAGACAAGTCTAAGACATACTACCAACAAATCGTCATGGTTTGGGGTATGTCAAACCTCCTATAACCCCCGAAGACTCAGGGGAGGAGGTTGAGCTGCAATCTCACCCTTCACAGTCGTCCGCTGGGACTCTGACACTAGCATTGGGGATATGCTTAAGAAAATATTGTCCATCAAAATGGTGTCAGCTGACCCAGAAGAAGACAACAAATACCCAACCGATCTCTTTGAAGTAGAACCATGGGCTCAAAAACTTGAAGCACAATGGGAATTACGGTTCCAACAACGAGAACCACCTACTGAAGATGAGGTGGTGCAAGTTGATTTGGGCGACGACTCTGCTTCTAAAAAAAATTTATCAACAAAAAACTCTCCATAGAAGAGCGTGAATCCCTTATCCAGCTAGTAAGGGAATACATCGATGTCTCTGCATAGAGCTATAAAGATATGTCGGGCTTGGATCCTCAAATTATAATGCACAAGCTCAATATTCTACCAGATGCTAAGCCAATAACAATAGCAAAGGCGGTTCCGTCAAGACATTATGGACGCAATCAAATATGATGTGAATAAGTTGATAGCAAGCAGCTTTATTCGTGAAGAGCAACATCCAGATTGGGTAGCTATTATCATTTTCGTCATCAAGAAGAATGGTAAAATTCGAGTCTGTATAGTCTTTTACGACTTGAACGTGGCTTGACCAAAGGATGAGTTCCCTGATGATTGACAACACTTGTGGTTTCGAGCGTATGTCCTTCATTGATGGGTTCTCAGGCTACAATCAGATCAAGATATTTTCAAACGACAAGAAGCACACATTATTCCGAACACCGATCGGGGTATACTATTATACAGTAATGCTCTTCGGGTTGAAGAATACGGGTGCATTATACCAGCGAGCAATGAGCACCATCTTCCGCGAACATCTGCGCAAGGCAATCGAGTGTTATGTTGATGACATAGCTGTCAAGGGACGCTTTCAGGAAGACCACCTAAATGACCTAAAGACAATATTCAACCTGATGCAAGCACACCAACTAAGGATAAACCCCACTGAGTCTTTTCTGGGAGTCTCTAGCGTCAAGTTCTTGGGTTTTATTATAACCACAAAGGACGTTCACATTGACACTGAGAAGACCAAGGTTGTAAGGAAGGTTAGCATACATTAGGAGGTTCATAGCCAACCTCTCTAGGCAATGTCAACCCTCCACTCAGCATATAAAAAAGGGAGTCTGCTTCATCTAGACCGAAGAATGTCAGCGAGCCTTCAACGACATCAAGAACTACCTCACGAAGCTTCTAATATTGGTGGCTCCAGTCATAGGAAAATCGTTCCTGCTCTATGTACGAGCAATGGGTTATTCTTTCGATGCGTTACTATCCCAGAAAAGTGACAAAGGTCATGAACATGTCATCTACTAGCTCAACATAATGATGATTATGTACAACCCTATCGAGAAGGAGTGCCTTGCCTTGCTCTTCGCGGTTCAAAAGACCTGTCATTATTTGACCGGACAAACAATCCATGTGATTTCATGAGTTAACCCCCTTAGAGTCCTAATGACTAAGCCTGGGGTGCTTAACTTTCGTTTAGCCACCTGGACAATACTATTGTCACCTTATGACATGGTATTTTTCCCACAGAAGGCGGTCAAGGGCAAAGTATTGGTTGACTTTCTAGCAGCTCATCCAGTGCCAGAAACCTCGAAGTTTTACGACGAGATTCCATACGAGGTGTTAGAATCTAATATGGTAACAGGAGAGGCCGTATGGTGAATGTTCTTTGACGGTGCTTCAAAACAGGGCCTAAAGGCGATATCATAGATGGAGTGGAGGTAGTGTTGATTTCTTCCGATGACATGGTCATCAATTGCTCTTATTCATTTACAGAGCCATGTTCCAACAATGTGGCTGAATACAACGCCCTCATTATTGGGCTCCAGCTGGCCAAACATTTGGATGTGGACTACCTAGAGTCTTACGGCGATTCCAAACTAATTGTAAGTCAGGTCCGGGACGAGTACGAAGTCTCACGAGGACTTACTCCCCTACCATCAAGTAACAATCGACATGATTTCCACTTTCACAGTATTCTTCATAGAGCATGTGTTGCGGCTGTAAAACATCGAGGCTGACGCCCTTGCTGGTCTCGCACCTTCCTTGACAATCCTGATTAAGATCTATCAATTGGTCACAGTGGTCGGACAAGAATGGGTCTGTCCTAAGAACAACTTATGCTTGTGTCTAAGCCACTCTATGGAAACAGACGTCAACGTCAAAGATTGGAGGCTCCCGTTTATAGACTGTACCATATATGGAATCCTCCCAAATGACCCAAAGGGGGCCACTTCTGTTAGAAGATGCTCCCTCCGGTTCTACTATGATACAACCACTAAGATGGTGTACCGTCGTTCATATGACGGGCTCCTGCTATGATACATATCAAACGCAGAAGCGAAGCAAGCACTCCGTGAAGCTCACGATGATATTTGCGGTGCACACCAACCAGGTCCTAAGCTACAAGATCATCTCCGGCGTATGGGTTACTATTAGCCAACGGTGGTAGCAGATGCCGTTGACTATGTAAAAAAGTGCAGAATGTGTCAAATCCATACCGACTTCATCTACCAACTATCAAGTCACAGTCCCAAAATACGTAGGAGTAGATATACGTACACATGCCAGCTGTACGAACAAGTATAGAAACCTAATTTAATGGACCTAACCAGTCGTAGTACGCTGTAAATATATCTAAGTCACAGTATTCCATACAGATAAAATCTAGTCTCATACACAAATATCACAGAGTAAGAACAGAATGAATAGATAAGTCTCAAAATCAAATACAAAATAAAATCTAGTAGAGAACAATCCACGAGAAATGAGTACAAAAGAATACTGAAAGAATACATCTAAGCAATAAAGAAATGGTCCGGCGTCAGCTAACTAGATAAAGAAACCCAAGACACTAAGCAACTGTCGTCCATGAATGCTCAAGGAAACTCCTGTGGCTCCACCTCAAAGTCCTCGTCTGTAAAAACTCCAACTCCATAGTCCGTCGGGTACAAGTGCTCGTCTAAATCTGAAAAAGGTGCAAGGTCCTCAGAGGGACATAACAAGTACACAAGAAATCGAAATGCATAAAAGTAAAGCAGTAAACAATAAATAGGGTAACTAACCATCTAAGTGATATGCACTCGATACATATCTAGTAGCGGATGAGGGGAAAGAAATAGAAGAACAGTCATCCCACCAGGCATCCAAAAAGGACTTGGGGGTACACCAGTCACACCATATACAAAGTAAAAGACAGAAATCACATACACTCCCAAGTAGATTCTTCTCTCCCAATGTATCTGGACCGTATACGCGGTGCAAACATAATGTAACGAAGTCAATAAAAATCTAGAAACTAAACTAACACCAACTACTAATACAAGACGTGAACTCACGTATCGATGTACGGTCGACACGCTAGTCCCTACACTCTCTCACTCGGTGTACGTAATGAACAAGTGTCAGGTCAGAAGATACCTCGTACCTTCACAATATACTGGAAAAATCTGTTATCCAAGACGCATGCACACAACAAACAAATAAAAACTAGGCATATGTAAACTGAACAATACGGTCAAGCAAGGTGTACTTGCCTTCCAAGTCAAGATGCGAGCACAACAAATCTGGTCCGGGACACTCCACAGGAACGTCTCGAACACCTACCAATTAATTATTACACTAATTAGACTCTTATTTCTAGTTTAATTAAGTTATTATCTAGTTATTAATTCTATATTGGTTTGCACATGCAAGTAGTTACATACCAACTATTACTAGTCATCAAACATTACCAAAAATTATTTTTAAAACATTAATTATTGAAAACTATTAATTCTGAGTCATCAAACATTACCAAAAATTATTTTTAAATCATTAATTATTAAAAACTATTAATTCTGAAATTATTTTAGAAAATAGGATTTTTAGTGATAGGGTCATCTGCTATAAATTATATGAGTCCAAAACCAAGTAGAAACCAAAACTAGGTCATAACGAGTTATCTACTAGTCACCAAAAATTATTTTTTGATAAATAGATAAATTAGGAATAAATACTCATAAATCAGAATTAAAACATAATAATATAATTTAAATGCTAAAATAAGGGTTTTTGGTCGAAGTTTAAGTCTGAAACTGTCGGGGTCAAATCTTGTCAAAACTAGGTCAACTTGTTACATAAAATACCTAAAATCCTAATTTTTATAATTAAAAATAAAATCTGAATATATTTTATAAAAAACAGTATTAAATATAATAAATACATTTTTCTTTTATACAAATTAATTAGGTTTTACCATCTACAAGTTGATCCAATTAGGATTGGCAACAAGCCTTGCTAGTATGCATGTCAAGGGATGGTACATGAGTTTTGTGATATTTGAAGACATCAAATAATATTTATTTAACATAATTTCAGAATATATATTTTTTGGAAAAATAGTAATTCACCAAGAAAATTAGGATTTTCTATCTACCATTAAGACCTAACAAGGTCCAAGGATTTTCAACATGCACATACCAAAACTAGATCGAAACTACACATAAAACATGCTCAAATCCTGATTTAATAACCATTAATAATTCTAAAATTAATAATAAAAATTGTATTTAATCTATATTAATAAGATCTTTATAGATCATTTACAAGAATTAAATTAGATTTCAAGGAAGGTTTAATACATGCACAAAATTTATAGATTATACATCAAAACTACGGTTCTTGGGTTGCATGATTTCTTCAAAATAAAACAATGGAGTTTAATCATCACCACACATACAAGTATATATATATATATATATATATATATATATATATATATAAGAAAAGATTGAAGAAAGAATGAGAGAAAAAACTTACTATAAGTAGAAGGAATATGTACTAGGGTTCTTGGATGGAGGAGGTGGTTGAGGGGTATCCACATGAAGGGGGGTAAACGGTCTTGAAGATGGGGTCAGAAAGAGAGAGGAGGTGAAAAGGAGAATTTTATTTATTAGGGTTAGGGTTTGGAGATGATGAATATATATATATAAACAAAATTTGAGCCATAGTGCTCATTTTTTCTACATGAGCCATGCACATGTGGACCAATAGGAATAGAATGTACTAGTGCACATGGGTGCACATGGGATATGGAAGTCTATTCCTATTGGTCCACATGTGCATGGCTCATGTAAGAAAATGAGCATTATGGCTCATATCCCGTTTACCCTATATATATATATATATATATATATATATATATATATATATATATAGAGAGAGAGAGAGAGAGAGAGAGAGAGAATAAGGGAGGTGAGATGGCACCTCACTCTAAAATCAAGGGTGGCGGTGATGTGGCACAATTCCAACCACACATTTCATAATTGGCAATTTGCACTTAACCCCCTCCCCTCGTTTGTGTGGTTGAGATTGTGACACGTCACCGCCACCCTTGTTTTTAGAGTGAGGTGCCATCTCACCTCCCTTATTCTATATATATATATATATATATATATATATATATATATATATATATATATATGATGGGGAGAGGAGATCGCGACTTGGAAGGGTGCGCGCGAGTATCAGGCCGAGGGTAGGAGGAGGGTTAGGAATAGGATTAGGGGGTTTTCTAATTGGGAGGTTTCCTAACTTGGTTGTGAGCAACTAATTGGTTAATCTTATCCAATAGCAATAATAATGAAGATTTGATTGGGATTCTAAAGGGATAATGATAATGGTAAATAATATGCAAATCTTTCAAAAAGAATATTGCCGAGATTTGATTGGCATAAAAATTTCATGGTGACAATTTAATTATTGGTTGCTAATTAAACAAAGTTTGGATTGAAAAATAACTATGAATAAATTATATATATCTAACTATCTAAATATTAAATGCAATAAACTATAGTTGCTATACTAGTGCCATACTAATGTTAAATGATCAAATTTTGAGTCACGGAAAGATCCTACAAGTAATGTCTCCAGTGTAGACTACTTATTACGAAAAGCGTTATAGATTTTGGGGTCATCCTATATTGTTAATGTCCAAACCACGGTGAAGTATCCTAATAAAATAATTGGATTTTAATTTATTTTTTTATCTAAAATAAATACGATAAATATAAAATACACACAAAATACCTATTTTTTGAGTGAGGGGTTTTACACCAACGTTCGGAGTTTCTACATCTGACCATTGTGTCTTGGTCGTTCGAAGCGTGAGGTATGGACATCATCGGGAGATTAGTCCAACTTCGTCTAAGGGGCACCGATTCATCCTAGCTATCATGGATTACTTATCCAAATGGACGAAAGTTGTTCCGCTCGCAGAAGTGAAAAATCTAACGTGATTAGTTTCATAAAATATCACGTCCTTAGGCTTGCCTCGCAGGATCATTCATGACAACGGTCCACAATTTGTAAGTCATACTTTCTTTCGGTTTTGTGATAAAAATTGAATCCAGAATGTAGCTTCGACTGCCTATAATCCAGCAGCAAACGGATTGGCATAAGCGTTCAACAAGACGATAATCAAGATACTTAAAAAGTTCGTCTCAACCAACAAGCGTAACTGAAATGAGAAGCTCGGCGAATGTCTATGGACCTACCGGACGACGATCCGAACTCAGACTGACAGCACGCCATTTTCTTTGGTCTACGGAAGCGAAGCCGTGCTTCCTTTGGAAAACCAAATTCCTTCTCTCCGAGTAGCTCTCTCTATCCAGCTAACTATCGAAGACAACCATCGTTGACGTCTACAAGAATTGGGGACACTTGACAAAAATTTTCTCTTGGCTCAATAGCGTATTGAGCTATATCAAGCTCGACTTTCCTGGGCCTTCAACAAAAAGGTAAATGAAAGGACATTCCAGGTCGGCGATCTCGTCTTAACAGTTAGAAGACTGATGGTCATGACCCACAAGACGGCAGAAAAGTTCTAAGCCAAGTGGGAGGACCCCTTCGTAGTGGAGACAGTCTACTACAATGGTGCATACAGGCTCGCTAAGCCTAATGGTGACTTGCTAAATATACCGATCAAAGACAAGTTCCTAAAAAAATACTATGCCTAAATTAGGCATGCCAAAAAAAAGAGTATGTATTGCATTCTTTCTCCGGCATGTAATCCGGCTTGCTTCCACCGTACGCGGTAAAAATCTATTATCCGTACTCGGGAGTTCCGAATACACAATGGATAATAGGTCCTCAAAAATTCTCCAAGGCAAGTAGTTCACGTTCACATCACCTCTGAACTATGCATTGTTCATGCTCCCCATTAGGGTAGAAGAAAATAGTCATGTCCATATTACCTCTGACTCGTTTCTTTTTATCTCTATGAGATACCTCACCATGATCAGACTCAGCTACAAGCAAACTTTCTTGCCTACCGGTTTTGAACCAAAAAGTCCCAACCATCGCAGATGGTGGCTCATTCAATATTCTCTCATAGAATTGCTCTAACCCATCATATTCATATTACCTCTGATAGGGTCTGTTTATCACAAATTATGGTATTATACTACGTACATATTACCTCTGGTATAATATTCGAAACCATGATACACATGGTAAAAAAAAAAGTTCTAAAAGGAAAATTTTTTTATTGATATTTAAGATCATGAGTACATATGATGAAAGTCTATTACATTTAAAAAGGATTTTCATTAATATTCAAGACCACGAGTACAATTAAAAAAAAAAGGACCTCTCTGTGATGTTTCTGGTACCAATGCGAGTAAAGCCGGCAGCTCAACGCATTTTGGGTCATCACTACAACAAACTCTTCATGCAAGCCATAATACATGAAAAAGAATCCATACTGATTGATAGCAAGGGAGCTTGCAATACAGAGATGAGATTACATAAATGCAGACCCAAATCTGTCGCGTGAAAGGGCCGTTAGAAGTCCCGGTTGGGATGTTAATCTCATCCATGTAATCACGACGGCTATATACGGGAATAGCTATAGTGAGCTAGGTTGGAAGACCGTGGACAATCTTTCGAGTAATGTGTTTGTTCATAGCGAACAACAGAACTTATGATATCCTTCCATGCTCCATCAAGATCAAGGCGACCTAAGACAATTCATGCATGACAAGTACGCACACAAGTCAAAACACTTACAATGAAGGAAGAGAAATAGAAGATACTAGCAAATCAGAAGCAAGCTACCCATGCGCAGGGACATCATGCGCACAGACTAATATATATGTGCATCTCAACCACATCGCATGTTATAAACACGGTGCCCCCCCAAAGAGAGGCGACCGCATCCGTGTGAAGAGTGGTCGCACATAGCCTTCCAGCTCATGCTTCTGATGAGCCTGAGACAGCGTCATCCATTTGCCTATTGAAGGGTTCCGGCCATCAGCACATCTTTATGTCGAAGCCTTTCGGCGATGGCCATACGCGTCGGGCCATGGGGTTTATCTGCGCATGTTCTTGGGAATTTTTCGCCCACGCAAAATGTAATGCCCCGCAACAGCACGGTGCATTACGCAAAGTCGGATTGAATGAGGCAATAGCTGGTTACATTTTAATTTGTTGAATTTGGGAACAAGTATTGATTGAGTTGGTTTCATGTGCATCGCTAGCGGAGTTCGATGGAAGCAGATATTCGTTCACAACTGTACCGGAATAGCAGAATTTAGAGCGATAATGCCATCTTCCTTAGTCCGATCGGTCGTATGATTTGGAGAGTACAGCATGCTCGCACGGTCATACCAATTGAGTATATCGTGCTTTGCATCGGACTACGGGTTCAAGGGATCGGCCATATCGGCATGGCAGGGTGCTTAACGAAATCAGACTTGGTGAGTGGGCTTTGTCCCTTCTCCTCTACTCCTTCATGCCTAATAATATGGAACACACGTAATGGCGTGAACACTTGGATTGGAACTTGAAAATTACTACACTGTGGCGTGCATAGAGTGTACGTCGTTTGGTTGGATATGATTTGTGGCTTGAGTTGGTTTTGCGTTGGGCAGTTTGAGCTTGAGTAGGCAGTTGGAGCTTGAGTGGATCATCTTGGTTGGTACAACAAGGCACTTCGGGTGGGCGAGTGAGCGTGCATCCGTGCATGAGATCAGTTAGGCGCTTGTAATGCTAAACGTGCAGTTATGGTTCAAAATCGGACAACTATGTCGGTGAGGGCATTGTGCCACTGTTGGTGCATTGTGCCATGAAGTTTTCTGAGCGAAGGGTGTTGCACCAATTGGAACACTGTGTCGAGAAACGGCATAGTGCCTATAGGGATAACTTGAGATGGTGCCTTGGGATATAAGTTGGAGAATGGTTATGGATAGTGGGTTGGATGAGTCTAGGATCGTTTAGTGGGACGAGAATGATCGATTCTCTCGTCATACCTACTTGGTGTCTGCATCGGTCACGAACAACCTGTTGCACACAAGGTTTCGTTTCCTTGAACGGGATATGCACTGGGGCACCGGGACCGTTCGGCCATGGAGGAAACAAATGGTAACGTGTCTTGGGCGCGGTGCCGGCAGTTCGATACGACCAGACGGGCTAGCTACTCAGCGCTGGATCGGATAGAACTGCAGTTGATCAGTCCTTTATGGCTTGGCCAGTGACTTCATATAGATAAGAGTTGGTTTGGTTTGGATTGGTTTGGTTTGTGCTTTTCGTGTAGGCGGCGGCCACCTTGCCTCGGCAAGAGTGTGCATATCCATGATTGGATTAATAAGGCTTGGATTGTGGCTTTGTTGGAGGATGGATATTGAGGCTTGGATTATGGTTCGATAGGTTCACGCGTTGCTTGGGTTTGAGTAGGACGGTTTACATGCTAGCTTCCTTTAGAGTTGGATATATCTGCTTGTATATAGACTTGAGTTGAATACTTGCATATTTAAGCTGCTTTACAGTTTTCCTCAACATGTCATACATTTGCCATGAAATGAATCTAGGGTTCAAGTAGAAAGATCACCATATAACTGTTTGCATTCACTATTCTACTAAGTGTTGGCTTAGACAAGTTGGTTACCCCGCTCACCAGTACGGCTGTGTAATGACCCACGTTTGTGGGCATTATTTCAGGTACGCAGGTGTAGTGGCGCTGCTTAGATATACGGGACAATGTATGAACGGTAAGTACCTTTGTGGGCAAGAGAAAGAGCAAAGAGTGTGGCATTCTCTTTTCTGGCATTGTTGCATTTATGCAGCAAGTTGAGGGGTATCGTTGCGTTGGCTTGGCTTATCATTCAGGAGATTCTGGTTGTATTAGTGGAGCAGTTAGTTGGCAGACGATATTAGTTATGTGGCATGTTGTGAATAGAAGAATCGGATGAGAATGGATTGTTGCACGAGTTGCTCGTGTAACGAATGTGTTGGATGGAGTTTGAATTTTTGGCTTAGCAGGTTTGAGTTGGCTTGGGGATATCAGGATAGCGTTGTACGAACTTGCTCGTACAGCAAATGTGAGGAACAGTTGGGTATTGGATTGGATTACCTGGAAGAGATTGTTGCACGGGTTGCTCGTGTAGCAAAAATATCGGACGGTTTGAGAATAATTGGAAGTATTGAGAATAAAATATGGCACAAGTTGTATAGCGAGATTGATAAAAAGAGTTAGATGGTTCATGCGTTGGCTGAGTTTCATGTCAGACTTGAGTTGGGGATGGCAGGAACACGCATAATGGATGGTACAAACGGATCTTGGATCAGTACAAAGAAGGGTGACGTGAGGAGTGACTTGATTCTGAGTGGTATATGGTATATCACATAGTTAAGTAGCATTGGAATATTTTGGATAGACATCAATGAAATTTTCGCAATGGATGCGGGTAACATGAAAATAAGTTCGTTGGTGCACATCGGCTGAGTTAGAAAATGGAACATGGAGTAAGCGAATATTGAGTTGCGATCGACAGGTTTACCCCGGAATAGTTGATTTGGAATAGACGTTCGTCGATACAGAGTAAGCGCTAGAGCGACTCTATTTCTAAGTAGTATATGGTGCAATAGAATTTTGACTCAGGTATTCTTCGATACATTAGACTTGAGAAATCAAGAACGGACTTGTGCAAATGGAAGTATCGTTGGACTTGAGTGATGGACGAGAACGAAAACAAGCAATGGAAAGAGTGTTTGAAATTTGAAGGATTGATGCGGACCAAGTATTGAAAACAAGTGGAGCGATAAGATGGAAAGCTAAATATCAGAGTTCGCTTGCACGATTTAGAAGTTTAGCGGAGCATTCATGGATGCAAAGAGAGAGTTGAGCATGAGGAACGAAAAGTTGGGATATGCTTGAGCGAGCAATAGGTGAATTGAAGGATAGCGAGCATGGACTACGAATTTTGGCAACACATTGGAGCTGTTGGTTGAGTAATGAAATACGATCTGGTTTGGAGGGAAAATACGATGGATTCGTATGGACTTGAAGGATTTTGGATATTGGTGCTCGAGAAGTTGGACTCATGGTTTAGCGGAAGTAAAATTTGGCGAAATGGTGCCCTGATGGTGGACGGATTTTCCGGAAGACATAAACGGGCACGAGGCAAGTCTAGTTGATGTTAACTCAGATTGGAAGTTAACACTTGCAGTACTGAGGCGGATTGAGGCAACAAGTAAAGGCAATATGGATTTGAGATTTATGTTGGAACCGTGCACGAGTCATTGAGAGTGTTTGGACTAATCGGAACATAGAGAAAATTAAAACGGGCTAGGGAATAAAACGAAAGCAAGGATTGTGGCGGATGGACTTTTGAAGATAGTTAAACGAAAGAGCAACGTTGGAGCAAAATGATGTGCTGCTCGAGCAAGTTGGACGTGCACTGTGAAACATGGCATATGGATAAGAATTGGAGCAAGTCTTTGGTTTCGGGAATCGTTGCAAGTGGTAGTGCGAGAAGTCGAACATGGCAGTTCAAAAAATTTGATGGATTCAGGACAGAACAACGGATTGATGGAAGACCGTTTCAATGAGCGCAGTTATCGATTTGTGGCTTGGATAGATAGTAAGACTCTAGGTAGTTAAGCGACGTTTGGTTGACAGATTCGTCAGAGGTAGTGCATGAAGTTCTCGGAGTCAGAAGTTCGTTCGGATGAAATGGTTGAATTATGGCTCAGATTTGCAAAGGAGATATAGCATGGTTCGTAGTAACTGTCCATCGTGATGACTTACAATTATCAAACGTAACTTCGGGACAGCTGACCCTAGCGACTTGACTGCCAAATCAGAGATGAATATTGTAGACCTATTGAACGACCCTTGCGACGGCGCATTTGGGAAAGCGTCGAGGGTGGATGTGAGTGGTGTATATCGGAGTTTGGCCTAAGTGACTGAGTGTTGGATTTGAGAGATCCTTGGGATAGCCTTCAGCTGAAGATGCAGCCGGAAGATCGAAGCGATGGCTGGAATGGCCTAAGTCAACTGATGAGATTCGGAGTCACAGATTTTTGAATATGAGATCGCCTCTGACTCGTCGTGCCCCGGAAGGGAATAACATTCAAATGAATTGACGATTGTGAAACTAGCTTGTAAAGTTAAAGCAGCGGCTCATTCAGATCAAATCATTACAATACTGAAAGGGACAAATGTGCCTAATATCTACAAGATGCATCGAAACTTAGCCTGGAATGCGTGCTCGTACAGAAGGCGAAGGTGATATCCTGTGCTACGAGGCAGTAGGAGCAGCGCGAAGAACTATTCCATGCGCGACCTAGGAATTGTGGCGAGTGTGTCCACGTTGAAATTGTGACGACACTATCCCTAAGGCGTAGCGGCAAAATCTTCCTGGATCACATGAACATCAATATAGATGTTCACCCAGTGAGGTATTGAGATTGAGGAAGAGGTGTTAAGCTGAGCTGATCTAAGAGCATAGTTTGATATTTGGGTAAGTCGCCTAGCTGGGGTAGTATCAGTTGTGATGATCGTTCGGAGTAATAGAAGATATTTGGAGACGGTACATGCAGAACATTGTGTGATTGGAGTCATGTTAGAGTTTGGTTGGCTGAGTTTGGATGGTGCTAGTGTGGATTCAGACTAGTCGGATGGATTGATTTGGAACATGAACTGATTTGAGTCAGTTAGGAAGATCATCAGTGAAAAATTATCGTATTTGAGAATAACGCTTGTGCGAATATGTTGGAATGAACGTCAGGATTGGTTCAATTGGGAGTAAAGCGAATGAATGCTTCGAACATAAAGATACCCTTGTAACTTGTCCAAATTCGCTATCACTAAGCTCGGCTGAAATACATTTATTTCAGTGACGCCTTATGTGTATGATCCAAACTAAGCGAATGAGAAATTCGTATTGAGCTATAAGGAGGATGTGGGAATATGAAATTTGGACGAGTGTTCAGCGCGAGCGAGATGCTGAGTGTGGATCAAGAGAATGTGAGTTGCGTAGAGCAGAGTTATAGATTGGACAAGCGACATGCGACAAGAAATGGATACTAGTATGGTTCGAGGACGAACCTGATTCTAAGTGGTATATTATGTAATGCCCCACAACAACACGGTGCATTACGCTGAGTCGGATTGAATGAGGCAATAGCTGGTTACATTTTAATTTGTTGGATTTGGGAACAAGTATTGATTGAGTTGGTTTCATGTGCAGATCGCTAGCATAGTTCGATGGAATCAGATGTTCGTTCACAGCAGTACCGGGATAGTAGAATTTGGAGCGATAATGCCGTCTTCCTTAGTCTGATCGGTCGGATGATTTGGAGAGCACGACCTGCTCGCACGATCATGCCAATTGAGTAGATCGTGCTTTGCATCGGACCACGGGTGCAAGGGATCGGCCGTATCGGCAAGGCAGGGTGCTTAACAGAATCAGACTTGGTGAGTGGGCTATGTCCCTTCTCCTCTACTCCTTCATGCCTAATAATATAGAACGCACGTAATGGCTTGAACACTTGGACTGGAACTTGGAAATCACTACACTTTGGTGTGCATAGAGTGTACGTCGTTTGGTTGGGTATAATTTGTGGCTTGAGTTGGTTTTGCGTTGGGCAGTTGGAGCTTGAGTATGCAGTTGGAGCTTGAGTGGATCATCTTGGTTAGAACATCGAGGCACTTCGGGTGGGAGAGCAAGCGTGCATCCGTGCACGAGTATCAGTTTGGCGCTTGTTATGCAAAGCGTGCAGTTGTGGTTCGAAACCGGACAACTGCATCGGTGATGACATTGTGCCACTGTTGGGGCATTGTGCCACGGAGTTTTCTGAGCGAAGGGTGTTACACCAATTGGAACACTGTGTCGAGAAGTAGCATAGTGCCTATGGGGATAACTTGAGATGGTGCCTTAGGATATAAGTTGGAGAATGGTTATGGATAGTGGGTTGGATGAGTCTATGATCGTTTGGTGGGGCGAGAATGCTCGATTCTTTCATCATACCTACTTGGTGTTTGCATCGGTCACGGATAACCTGTTGCTCATAGGGTTTCGTTTCCTCGAATGGGATATGCTCCAGGGCACCGGGACCGTTCGGCCATGGAGGAAACAAATGGTAACGGGCCTTGGGCGCGGTGTCGGTAGTTCGATACAACCAGGCGGGCTAGATACTCAGCGCTGGATCGGGTAGAACTGCAGTTGATCAGTCCTTTATGGCTTGGCCAGTGACTTCATATAGATAAGAGTTTGTTTGCTTTGCTTTTTTGCTTTGCTTTGCTTTGGTTTGTGCTTTTCGTGTAGGCGACGTCCACCTTGCCTCGACAAGAGTGTGCATATCGATGATTGGATTAAAAAGGCTTGGATTGTGGCTTTGTTTGAGGATGGATATTGAGGCTTGGATTGTGGTTCGATAGGTTCACGTGTTGCTTGGGTTTGAATAGGACGGTTTGCATGCTAGTTTCCTTTTGAGTTGGATATATATTTGCTTGTATATAGACTTGAGTTGAACGCTTCCATGTTTAACCTGCTTTACAGTTTTTCTTAACATGTCATACCTCTGTCATGAAATGAATCTAGGATTCAAGTAGAAAGATCACCATATAACTATTTGCATTCACTATTCTACTTAGTATCGGCTTAGACGAGTGGGTTACCCCGCTCACCAGTACGGCTGTGTACTGACCCATATTTGTGGGCATTATTTCAGGTACGCATGTGTAGTGGCGCTGCTTGGATATACGGGACATAATGTATGAACGGTAAGTACCTTTGTGGGCAAGAGAAAGAGCAAGAGTGTGGCATTCTCTTTTCTGGCATTCTCCTTTGTGGCATTCTCCCGTATTTTCATTGGACCCTATCGAGAGCTTTGCTACGTATACTTTGATGTGTGCTTGGTACACAATACTTGACTTTTGCGGCATCTTAGTCGTTTCGATGATAACTTTGATGTTTGACAAAATTGTCTTGTGCGAGCGCAACTCCAGGCTCGTACGACATCACGTTCCGATGAGAACGATTGTCCTGCGGGAGTGCTGCAACATGGTGATTCACGTTCAGCGGGGACGATTGAGCTTGCGGAAGATTGGAGCATAACACAAAACAGACTGTGCAATAGTGTCTTATGTGTTTTAGGAAAGAGGAGACAAGAGTTTTCCCTCTACCTTAAGTAGTAGCAGGCGAATGGTCAACCATCAGAAGCAGGGGATCGACGAAGCACTCGACCGAACTCCCTGATTCTGACTTTTGCAAAGGCATGTTGAGAAGGAGAAATGATTCTCTCTCTCTCTCCCGTATCTCCAATTCATAGGCAAAGATAGCCATTAAAGCTTTCAGAGTAGTTGCGCACCAAGACCGCAGAATGAATCTCACATTTAATGAATGAACCCACGCCTAGGGAAAAAGGAAGAGTGGGTCAACCCCATGACATGCTTTATGACTCTGCCAGCTCAGGGTTCGAGAGAAGACAACTCAGCATCCTCACCTATACGCCAGATATCTCATGTGACAATCAACCGATACGCCAAAATCGCCTGTGCGCCTTCATCATCCATGCTTCTGTTCAAAGTATTCCATACTTAATTAAGTTCGAAAACTTTGAAGAGGGTCTTGAAGAAGCATAAAAAAATCTACACCATGCGTCCAATGCAACCACAAGCCATGCGCAGTCATGTGCCAAATGCAATCAAAGGGGCAGCCAAAGCCATACGCTGAAGACAACTAAGGTCATATGCCAAAGGAAGTCATACGCCAAATACAGCTAATGGCCATGCGCTGAAGGCAGCCAAGGTTAGGTGCCAAAGGAAGACATGCGCCAAATACAATCATGCGCCAACATCAGCACAACTAAAGTCCCATGCGGCAATATTTTCATGCGCTGAAAGTTTTTATGCGGTAGTATTCCCTTAAAAGCTCCACGCAACCAAATCTTTCTGTTACAGACAAAATCCTCAAGCAATCAACACATGACACGTGTTGCCAGGATTATGGGCATTAGCAACCCAGATCTCAAATTTCTAAGTGGCAGTCACAGCGCAGCATGCGCCTACAAATCTGCAACCGCCATTCTTGGAAGATAATATGCGACAGCGTGAATCCTATTAAAACGTGAAAATTAAAACATGAATCCAAGAAAGTCATATCACTGTAAAATAAAGAACATTCTTGAAAATTAAAACAATGAATCCAAGAAAATCAACTTCTAAGCATATAACTCAAATATATCATATATATTGCTATAGAAAGTCTGACACAGTTTTAAAGAGCTTCAAACATTATATGGATATAGTTCAAATAACTCGGATATGAAAGTACAAAATACATTTGTATCCATATTTCGAATAACAGTTATCCAAATATGTACTAGAAATCGAATATGGATTCAGATTCGGTTGGATACTTGGATTTTTTTTAATAAATATTATACAGGTACATATGTCTTCATTTCATATGATACTAGAATATCAACAATTGTTGGACCATAAAAATGTTGCTTGGAAAGCATGTGATGTGATCTGCTTACTAGTATTAGTAAACAAAGGAAAATTGTGAGACTCGTCTCGCTGTTCTAGTATTCGTACCCGGTATACGCATATTCTTTATATATAGCTTGCTTATTGTTTAATTGCTTACATCTTGCTTTATGCCATTCATGTATTGTTTAGCTTATTTTTGTAAGTTTTTCTTAGTTGTGCATGCTTTGGACCGTTGGTCACTTGGTTTTCTTGGTGGGTGGCTGTGATGAAACTGGGTGAGACATGAATTATGATTCAATTGCCTACATTCAATCCCTTGGCTATATAAGCAATCTCATTCTCTTTCCTCCACTTTTCTTTTCCTTTCATTTCTCTTTCGTTCTTCATTTATTCCCCATCAGAGAGCATCAGTCGACCTTGGCCTTAGCCGTAGGTAACCTTGGTAGTATTAGTATTCGACTATAACTTGACCGTAGGCAAGTATATCTTGCCAACCGAAGGAACAACCTTGGATCTTGCTTTGATTCTTAGTATAGCTTATTTTTATCATTTGATCGATTTTATTTTTGGGTAACATTTAGAACTTGTCTCATTGATAATTTTCTTTTCCTTGGGATTGGATTGCTCATGAAGTCAGAGAACAACAAGTCGGAGAATGCAAAGTTGGCATGAGAATGTATACAAAAAGTACGCAGGAAACCCTTGTCGCATAAGCGAAGTTCCAGTGAGCGCACTTGTGTGTGTTTCACAAATTTCTTAGAAAGTGTGCCAAGATATGTTAAGTACTTTGGACGCACTTCTCTACTCCTAAGTACATTTTGTACTAAGACAATTCGTTCAAAAGTACGCCAATCATACTTAGTGCACTTTGAATAGGTTTGCAAGTCATCAATAATGTACGCCACTGCTTGCAAAACCAAGTTGGCGCACTTTGTAGATAATGCAGAGTTGGCACACTTTGTTGAACTTTCTTTACCGGTGCACTTTATCATTTCTAGAGAATAATGCACTTAGTTGTGTGGCGCACTATATGGCATTCTCCAGAGATGGCGTACTTTGTAGCCTTTCGTATTACTGAATAACTAAGCAAAGGCTTCTGACCATTCTCGAGAATTGTGTTCTCGACTACAAAGTCATCTCGACTGCTGTGTCATGTCTTGGAACTTGTGTTTTATCTTTTAGTAGACCTTCATATGCTTGTTTGTGCGCCAAACTCACTACTAACATACTTGGTGAAAGTGCGCCAAAGCCGTAGCTTGGGTACTTTCATTTGTGCGTCAATGATAGATTTATGCACCAAGTTCCTGACTCGCACACTTCTATCATTGTGCGCCAAGATCCTAGTAGTGCGCTTTAGTATGATTGTGCGCCACCTTTTGCTCGTATGCACTTTTGTATGAAAGTGCGCCAGAACAGCCCAAAATTGTGATTTGTGCGTCAATGATGGTTTTTGACCCATTGTGCGCGGACATTACTTTCTTGCCTGATTTAATGCGCCAACCATGAATTGTTAATTTATCCTCATGTATGCCAGTATTCTCTTAACATGCTTAACTCTTGAAGATTCTCTAGTTTTCTTGTATCCCGTTATTTTAGTTAATCTGGTTATTTCCTGAACATGACATTCTTGATATTGATCCTAATTTTCTGACATGATCTAGTAATTGTATATTATAAATGAACTCCATAATCCTGACACTATACTGATAATCCTGATCCTGTACTGATAATACATTGTACTGATAATCTTGACACTGTACTAGTAACCCTGATACTCTTGATCCTGATAATCCTGATAGTGGCTCGACGTAGCACACCATCTTGATATTCCTGATCATGATAATCCTGACAGTGGCTCGAGTAGCGCACTCCTGACTTGAGAATTAATGTAATTGTCATGATTAAGGCTATTAATAGCACATGTATTGCATGACATGTATCCCCGTGGTTGATTTTGATTGTACTCGTCAAGTTACTATCATGTCTTGCATCATGTCTAAGGTTGATTCCTGAGCATCATGGTCGGAAATTATTTATAATTGTCCAGGCTAATAACTAGAATAATAATCTAGAAAGAATCTAAAGAGATTTCTTGGGCACATGCAATCCCGGTATCCCAGCGACACCTGATGAATTTGGAGCTCTCCGTTGTGAGAGGCACACTTCCAGCACACAGTCGAGTGTTGCACTATCAGAAAAGATAAGAAATAATTATACCTGATAAATCTATACTATGTACATGTTCGTCTAGATAATCCACATAGTCTGCAGGGCATGTAGTTGTAAGAAATCTCAAACTGCATGTGTTAGTAACTAGGACTATGATAACCCTAGTTAGCTAATAATAGCAAATCGTAGGACATGATTGACCGTGATCGCTTGATTTTCAATCTAGTCTACTCTTGTCCTGATTTCATTAGCAACTGATCCGAAAATGGTAACCGGAGTACTGATTCCAGATGTCTTTGTTTAATTACTCAAGAACTGCATAACTATTATTTTACTCATTACACTTATTTAACTGTCACTTTACCTACTTTTCTTACTGATTTGTCTGTATGCTGATTTTAGTTCATAATTTTGGCTCCCTTGAGGTACTTGTTGTTTTAGGGTCTGACCCTACTGGTTTTGTATTGCCAGATTCGGAGCAGGACGGCAGGATCTTCCGTACTTCCCGCCTCAAGATGGTGAACACGAGAAGCATCTGAGGACATGAGTGGGTTTCTTCTTGCTCACCCACTTGATCTTGTACATTATTCTTTTAAGGCGTTTAGCCACCGAGCACGTATTTAGCTCATATTTTGGGACTTGACATTCTAGCCTGCGGGCCTATATGTAAAGCATATTCTAGACTATAGCTAGAGATGAGCATGTAATATTGTACTCTGCCAATTCTTCATTTTGGTACTAGTTTCATGATCATCTGAGTATGTATAGTTTGGTACTATTATATGTTGGTGATTCATAAATCTTGTAAACTTGTTGCTTGCTTGAGATTGAAACACCTAAGATTCTTATCTAGGATTGTCTGATGGATTGTAGAGTAAACTCTCACATGTGTAGACAGTCATGACCGTATCTCAGGATGTAGAGTACTCTGGTATACGTAGCTGACTTTGTCTGTCTCCGCTCTCCAGTATTCTGGTTCTGGGACGTGACAAAAATTCAAGTCAAAATCATATTTGAATGCAAGGAACCATTCACTTCAATGACACAATTACCTAGCAATTCGGGTCTTAATTTCTTAGCAAGAAATTCAAACATAATCAAGCTCAGATTCAAATACCTACATTATATCGATATTTAACACAAATTTACTAGACAAACAGTAAAAGAACTACATACCTACATGTATAGAAAAAGAGGATACAATACAAACTAAAAAGGAGAGGTAAGGTAATTGAAGTAAAAGGTTCTATTAACTTTGTTGATCATTAACAAAATTCATGCTATTATAACATATTAGAAGACAGAAAGGTGAAGATAAAAGAAACAATGTGCCAAAAAAGCAAGATACATATAAAAGCTCTACGGGATGTCACCTGCATGTCATCCATAACATGGTCTGGCGATGACTCGAGTGAATGAAGAGGTGGTGGCATTGGATGAATCAATTTTGGAACAATAACTAAGCCCCTACCAGCCCCAAGGTATTGCACCGTCATTGTTTGTTGACCCTGATAAAAAAAAAAAACTAGCACAATAATGAAGTATATAAAAGCTATACAACTTCAGGGAAAAACTGAAGGTTAGGAAGCGTATATACCACAATAGTTGGTTGCTAAAAACAGAGTAACCAACTGTCCCTGTGCAAATGACAAAAGATCATCCATCACACATTCGATAAACCAGTCAATAGACAATTTTAGTTACCAACCTGTGGGACAATGAACTTAAGTATTATTCTTTTGAAAACTGGAGTTACAATACCGTATTTAACATAGCCTGGACCTGTGAAAAAGGGTACCTCAAAGTTAATTTAGACACTAAAGAATAAAATAAGTCATTAGAATGAGAAGCTAACTTGAAGAAAACACACAAAATGGACACCTAAAAGTTAATTTAGACACTCAGAAGAAAAGCCATAAAAATGTAACATAATTCCTCAAAGGTCTGGAATCAAATAGAACATTACATGAAGCTAGTAATAAGATCTAATGAAAGAACATCTAAGGCCCATCGATCAAATCCACAAAATAGCTTTTAGCTTTCGGATGCAAGACAATCATAAGTTTGTTAGTAAAAATCTTGAACGGATACAAACTAAAAGATCATGGTTATAGGCATAGAACAATAACGGTTAACAGACATCAAACGAAATCCTGAGTGACACGCTTGTAAAGCCCTAGTAAGAAGATACTCCATGAAGTTACTATCCTAGATAAAGTTTGGTGATAAATAAGTGTGTATCCCTGCCTTAGATGGAAACAAATAAATTGATTTAACAACCACAGATCAGCACAAATAGAAAATAATCATGAAGGGAGAAAAGAAGTCAAGTGTGTTAATTTTTCACCAAGTTGAACATCTATCTTCCATATATAGGACATTCATACCTTCCAAGTACTCCACAATTATCATATGTCTCAGGCCCGGACACAAAAGATGCTAACTCATATCAACAGTTTTCTTAGTAACTATAGATAAGAGTACCATATTATCAAAAAGTAGCATCTCTAATCATGAGATATGGTTCCTTCTCCTGATAAGCATATACCAGGTGTGAAAAAAACTGTGAAAAAAGCTTGTAAATATAGTAATTGGGTTCATTCTTATATTAACCCAGTGGATCCTTTAAGTACAACATACGGCTTGCTCTTCTTGATTTATTCAACCAACTTTATTTATTGCTCTCTTCGCTTAATCGAAATAACCAACTTTATTAATCATAGTTCAATAATCTGAATCAGAAAACCAAAGGGAAAAAAGGAAGAAGAAGAATAAGCACTCTCCTGCACTTGATATGCAAATATTCTCAAACACTAATCAAATAATAATTGAAGATTGCATAGAGAACCATTCACTTAACTTAAAATGGATGAGAATCTCTCTCTGATCAGTGAGTGAAAACTGAGTACATACACATACACATACACAGCTAATATCAAACACCACTTGGTTATAACTAGTATCAGCCACCATATATTTAAGACTAAAAAGGAAAAGCTAAAATCCAAATGAAAATGACAAACAAGCATTACCAAATCAAAATGAGATAAAATATTAACATGGGAGGAAGATGATGAAGCAACTAATAGGTATCGCGAAGAAAGAAAAAAAATAACTTGAACCAGAAAAGGAATAAACACATCTAAACCTTCAAAACAAATACCTAGAGACCAATTACTACTCACCAAAGATCTCAAATTCCCAGCTTTTTTTCCCGTCAAAACAACTCTGACAAAAAAAAAATTCTTGTTTAAAACATAGCAGCAACAGGAACATATTCATATATATGCATATTAATTCATACATTATTTAAAGAATATAATTCTTAATGAAACAAGTTGCAGATAATTGAAACATGTAAAGTGTATCTGAGAAATTACTACCCATACCTGAAACTAACAAGATATTCATATATATGCATATTACTTCATAGCTTATCCATCCAGAAAACTCTCGTGACTCGGTTTGGGATTGCTGCTGCTGCTTTTTTTTTAACTGGTAGCAGAAGCAGGTTTTGACAGTTCAAACGCTGCCCCTAAACCAAGACACGAGAGTTACTTTCGACTCAACAACATCCAAGTGTGCATTGGCTCAGATTTCATATACATATAGATACTACTTAACATCTCAACATATAGTTTAGTACCTCAACATATAGATATAGTTTCAAGTACTTATAATCAGGACTATACCACTTGTTCAAAGTGCTCCATATTGCCAAGTTGAAGTTGTCCACATTGGTACTCGAACAATTGAACCAGCATCGAGATGGGGTCAATAATTAGAAGAAAAGAAGACAAATACTAGAGAAGATCCATGGCACTCTAGTTGTGATACTGGTGTGAATGCTACAAATATCAACTATATTATCATTGATTTTAAACAATCCCAATCATTGACCAAGGCTTCAGCAGGGCGATGTCGTGTGAGGATGGAAGAACCATTTTCATCCCCAAAAATGAGCTTCCCAATAAGATCGATGCTTTTATCAAGATGTTTTCTATGCATCAGCTTCTCCATGAGCTCGTCAAGAGCTTTGGCCTTCTCATCAGACTTCTCGTCCAATTTTGATACTGGAAACAAATTTTGCCGTATGTTAATCCCGAAAAAAGGAAGCTGATTTTTTTTTCTGAAAGACGATTAGATGTACTCATGAGGCAAATTAAGAGAATAGTGTTATGTCATAAAGAAACAAAGAAATGCTTCATCCCCTGAAAAAAGAGGAGAGCATAGAAAATTAGTTTATTCAGCATAATTTAAATATAGTAAAGAATAAACAAAAATATTTTGATGCTTAATACAAGTGACTATTGAGCATGTTTTCCATTTATTCTAGGAAAAATTCCAAACAAAAAAATAAGCCAAGAGTAGTGCAGTTGGCTTCTGGAAGTGCTATGATTTACAATCTAGACACGAGGAAACAACCATTTATATGCTAGTAAGATATCATAAGATATCTTGTGTATTGTGTACCATAAGATATCGACAAAATAATATATATGTATATCTTTGAAAATATACATATATTTAGCATAAAAAAAAAATGTCGTTAAGTTAGTTGGTAGAACTACAAAAAAGGCAAGTATCTTGATATCCGATAGTATTTACTAAATAGTATAATACTTTTTGTACTATGAATATTTTATAATTAACATTAAACACAAGTGTGGGACACTGATGGACACGTCTCGTGTCAAATACTACACAGCATATCATAGGTCAAATGGTTACTTGATCATATTGATTAACTATACATCATACATGCAAATTATCCGAGCAATCCTAAAAGTTCAAGTATCCGAGAAACATACATCACTAAGTGCTTCTCAACTCCTTGAATCCTAATAAATTTTTAGTCGCACATAAATCATTCCTGTTCTTGCCATGCAATTTCTGTTGCTAAGTGGAACACCTATATTAATTATGCCACATGTTTTATGACTTATTAGTGTGCCATTTCCATGCAGACTTACAGAACTATTTTGCCAGTCCATCCTCGACATGACAATCTCCTAATAATCCCATAATTATACAGACCATCTCCATAAGATGGAGCATTAATTCTAATATAGAAGCGTACAACAAAGCTAATTAGCTTATGGCTAGGGTTTCTTTTCTGTTTCATTTTTTTGTATTTTCTTCACTATTTTAGTTTTGTAGAGCATTTACCATTGTCCTAATCTTTTTACATAGCCACATGATGACTTTTTAAAATAAATACAGGACTGAGAGTAGAAGTTCTGAGAGATATTAAGGGATAGGATTATGGGGTTTCTAGAGACGCACATACACCTCTTTTTAAGGCTTTTATGCAGTTTTTCCAAATTGATTCAATATGAAAAATCTAAGCGCTCAATCTTAGAGGGGGTTAGTAACCATGGATTTAGAAAACCTGGAAAACCTTAAAGATTGTTACAACCTATTGATTATTACCACAGAAAAAGATAAATAAGGATTCTTAAATTCTTTTCTAACCATCTACTAACATAAAACTTGCATATTATTGATTATAACCATTAAGGGTATAATGTGATATGTAGGTCTGTTTTTTGGACCCAAAGCCATAACCACCCAGTTTTACTTGAATTGGACCTAGACCCAGTTTTGTACGGGTAGGCTCTGCTTCTCAAAAGTAGACTCGGTACTCAAAATGGGTAGGGTTCGATGCAAAAATTTAGAGAGACGAATAATAAATATAGAATTCTAGTTTATTTTGTATAAGATTACAAGGAAATATTTGAGTTTCTAGTGAACTTGTCCGGTACAAGTAATTTGAATTTGAGCTATCCTAACTTGTAACGCCATACCACTGATTTTGACAAACACTTGAAATTCAAACCACTGATGATAAATGGAAGCTTTTCTCAAAAGGCTATAGCTATCCTAACTTCTAGGTGAAATGGGAAGTACCTGAAATAGTTGGTACCATCATAAATATCCTCAACTCCACATGCATTTACAATTTCCTCCCTGGTCAAACCATTGATGATAAATTGGAGGACACTTGAAACCACTGATCAAAAGGCAGAATTCTACCATTGCACGATGATATTGTGCCCCACCATAAAGACACATTTTGCCATTCTAAAAGATAAAAAGAGTAAAATATCAGCTAGTGAAATAAACCATAAATATCTTCTTTACATGAAGGTGAAGCCTGAGAGAAACATGTGGAATCCCTTTAAATAGAACCAAAAGTAAACGCCAAAGATTAAACAATTTAGATCATGAATTCTAATATTACTTATCTGCAAAGAAGAAGAGATGCATCTTACCTGTATAGAAGGCAAAGCATATGGAAGGAGTAAATGTGAAGTTCATATATAAACTGAAACTTAAACAATGGCAGCATCTTTAAGGAGCTCTTATACATGAGTATCAGAAATCCATATGTAACTAAAACTGAAACAAAGGCAGCAGCTATAAGGGGCTCTTATACATGAGTATTAGAAATCCATATGTAAACTGAAACAAAGGTAGCACATAAATTGAACATCCAAACCCAAAAAGGCAATAACTTTCATTGTGTGGCTCATAACCTTAATTCTGTGGATAGTACAAAGTTGTGTGTTCTTGGTTATTATGGAGTGCTACTATGATGTACGAATTTTGGGTTATGAACAATTGTTCAACTTTTGTTGAGAAGAAAGGAGAAGTAATTGTTGCTTCATTATATGCATCAAGGAAGATCAGTGTAGTAGGGACTGGAACATATAATTGATGAATCATCCTTATAATAAAAATGACCTTGTTCTGTTCTCTTTGGGTTTTGTTGGAAGCTTCTTTGATTAAACAATCATAGTTGAACAACAAGGTTACATCATCATTATATTTGAGGTGAACTGACAAGTCAAAGAGGTAGTTTATTGGAGTGAAGGACAATTTGATAAGGAGACTTGAGAATCCAAATAAATGCACATCTAGGTTGCATAGACAAGGACACATGTGGGTATGAATACGATATGGATTCGTAAGAAGGAAAATATAGAAAATTTAGGATACATGTATAATAAGCATCTATTTACATATTTTATACATTAGATCTTAATGATATCTATATTTATGCATGTTTAGGGTTGTAACTAGGTTCAAAAAGTTCTAGAATGGATCTGATACAAAGAAATGATACTCTCTACTGTCCAAGTATGTTCATACAATCATGACCATACAACATCACTTTCAAGTTTCAACCATGTTTTGGGACTCTTTGGTACATAGACATGGACGAGCAATATCGCATGGGTGTCGGATACTCGGATGTGGTCCTTTAGAGGAGTATCCATGACAACACAGACGCACCTGAAAGTCATAACTTGAGAAGGGATATTCTATTAACAAAGAAACAACAATCTTAAATTGTCATAAACTTTTTGTCCTGTGTGCAGATAGGGATTCTTGGGCTTTTCAATAACTTTATAAGGGTTCTAAATCTAATTGGCCATCACTTCACTCTGAGATGAAGGGAGAAACAACACAAGTTGTCAGTTTATACATTTTATGCAAAGCACTCTAGATAGCTATTACCTTGGCATCATCCTCACTCTCCAAGTTACCACATTAGTGATTGTCTTTAGGCATAAGGATAAAATCCCTAATATTTTTCAATTTTCGACAGTTAAGCCACACTGTGTTCTCTTTTTATATCGATGAAGACACTTCTCTATCAAGTGCGACCTTTGTTTGAAATATTGAGTTGAGACTTGGCTGTGTATTTTGTTATGTAATTGTGACGTGATGTGGTCATAAGCTTGATGTTGTGTGTCTGCTTGTGTGTACGAGTTGTACTTGTGGTTAGTTTTGTGAGATCATCATGTGTTCAGTGTATTTCATTAAACCCTTTATTAGTAAAGCAAGTGTAAACTAGGCTCCTTCTTAACATGTAGAAGTGTTGAAGAATGATGGAAAAACATGAGATAAATCATAGAATTATTTCAGGAAATAGGATGAGAATAATCTATAGAAACCAGAGACGGAACACATAGGGGCTGGCCAAATTCATATCATTCGAAAATACTCAGACGCTTGACTAACTTACTCACTCATAATATTCAGAAATTTTGTGCCAGTTCTTATTTGTAGAAATCGATCAAATTTACTATATAACTACCACCAGATCTAAACAATTCTTCGTAAATTAAGAAAAAATAAACTGCTTAAAATAATTGTAGGAAAGTCAAGGTTGCTTCCTTTCGTATTAACAAACAACATCAACTAGGAACAGGGACACTCCAGTGTGGTTGTGGTGTCATTATCGTAGTGTCCATTAGTGTCGTGTTATAGTAAAAGATAGATCATCAGGCACTAAAAAGGAACTCCGATTTTTTTTTAAATCCAACATTTAAGAAACATATCGAGAAAAAAATCTCACATAAGTCAGAAAAAAAGCAATCTTTACCATAAAAAAATCAAACAAAACAAGAAAAATCGCAAATTTACCCAAAAAGATAAACAATGAATTTTAGGGAAACAAAAAAAACAACGATCTAACCTTTTATTCTGGAACTAGACTTTGATCTGCTTGGGCTCGATGTTGGAGACAATGGATCAGTCCCTGATGACTTGCCGCCTCCTGATGGAGCTGGGCTTGGGGCACTCCCCGAGACCCTCTCTAGTGCCTCCAACTGCTCCGGCATGTACCAGACATACTTCCCGCCGTCCATCCCCCGTTATCCCTCACCACCATCGCAATTTCTCTAGAAACTAGAAAAATGAGGATGAGGAGAAGTGGAGCTGAAGAAACCCTAAACCTAGCTAGCTCGCTTTCTTCGTCCGGCTTCGCATCAGAGACGAAACCCCAACCCTAATTTTGGCATTGGGGGGAATTGAGTGAGTTCTTATGGGGATTTGGGGGTGAATTATAAACTTATGGAATTGGGGGAGTGAGCTTATGCTGGTGATCTGTGTTGTTGCTTGTGGTGCTTAAAAAGATGAGCGGAAGACAGAACGGTGAGGAGACCGCGCTGTCTCCAGAAATTTATGGAAATTGTTTTTTATTAAAATTTTATTTGTTTATGGGGAAGATCGAAACCCTAACCTGAGCTCCGGCGCACGGCGACGTCGACAATGGCGGAAGCGTCGAGGTAGCTTGAGCGGGACCGGGGAGGGATGATCTGGATGGCCTCGTCAGCGAAGCAGAGATGGAGGGAGTCGCGGTCGGCGTTGTCGAAGTCGCGGAGGGAGTCACTGTCAGCCATTGAGGACGTAGAGGGAGTCCTGGTTCTCAATGATAGGGAGCTGTGGAGAAATGGAGAGAGAGAGGAAAGGAAGCTGTGGGGAAATAGTTTGGGGAGAAAGCCGTGGAGAAATGGAGAGGAGTGAGAGGGCTCGGGAAATAAAAGAAAAAAATTATTCAAAAATTACCAAAACGGCATGCGAGAATTTTGCCGCGTTGCACTAGACGACGGTTATGAAACAACTGTCAATAAAAAGCAAGATTTATTGATGGTTTATTTTAAAACCGTCAAGAAAGAAGGTGGTTTTTTTAACGATCGTTCAAAAACCGTCAATAATACTCATGAAAAACATATTTGTATGACGGTTAGTCAAAAACCGTCAAGAAAACAGCTTTCCTTGACGGTTTAGCACGACCGTCAATAAATAGACCGTCAATAAAAGCCATTTTTCTTGTAGTGATGAATAGATTGCGTTTTAATTCCATTACTAAACAAATATCTTTAACAACAGGAAAAGGAGAAATATCAATGTTACCATTACCTATTATATGTCCTTTGAGATTATTATCGAAAGAGACATATCCTTCTTTATTCATCGATAGTGTTGCAAATAGATTGGCATCACTTGTCATATGTCACAAGCAGCCACTATCGAGGATCCACTTGCTTCTAACATGAGAGGGTAGGTCCACTTAAGCATCGGTTGCCATAAAATATAGGTTTGCAGTGTTGCGGGGATTCTCTTCTTCTTCAGAATCGCTTGCCTCACTTTCTCACCATAGACTAGTGTTGGTGTAGTTCCTTGATGAGGTTGTTCTTTTATTTGAATGCTCATAACGACTTCCCTTCCTTACTGCACGACAGTCTTTCTTGATGTGACATATCTTTTTGCAATTGTAGCACACCGGTTCTTCATCATCTTTGTGATCCTTTTTTTGATTTAATCATTCACATTTTAGTAATTTCCTTAAGTTCTGGGTCATCGGGGGCCATCTGCTCATTCTCTGAACTGTCATTCTCACTTTCGTCATTGGAGTCTATTTTGTGATATTCCTTGAATGCACTAGTCTTCTCCTTTTGTGTTGATTCTTCAAAATCTTTGAGGTCCAACTCATGTGTCATCAGCTTGCCCATGAGTGTCTCCAGAGTCATTGTAAAGAGATCGTTTCCTTCAATAATTATCATTGCATTGGGATTTTAATTCTTGGTAAGTCCTCGAAGTACCTTGCGGATCTTTTTGTGATTGTTGTATTCTTTACCAAGAGAAGATAAATGATTAACAATATCTAGGAAACGTGTTAACATATTAGTGATTATCTCATTAGGCTTCATTTTGAATGCTTCATATTCTTGTGTTAGTCTTGAAACTTTGGATTCTTTCACTTGTGAATTTCCTTTATGAGTTACTCTTTGCCATTGATTCAAATCAAAATGAACTGTGTGTTTAACAAATAAAAGAGTACAAAAAAATCCTATAAAAAAAATCTAGGTACAATTATTTTTTTATTCTAGGGAGCGTGACAATGTAGATCGAGTACTTAGTGACTCCTTTACTCCGTTGATGGTTCGACGAGAAAATGAGAATGCTTTCCTCTGTTCTCTCTCTTGTGACTCTCTGTGTGTATATCTGTCCTTTTGTCCGTGTGTCTTTGTGTGAGTATACCACTATACTATTTATAGCTATCATACTGACGGGCTATATGCGCCATATATGTGCTTTTGTTTGGTGGACGCATGGGGCTCCTTCAACAGAATACAGTTGCAACTGTGGACGCAAACAACGGGCGGGCTGCCATATAGCCTCGGTTGGGATATGCGTTTGATAAGATCTCGGGGTTGCTTTCAACCCATTGTGTGTGTGACTTGGTCAACTGGACACGTAGTCAGCACTGATTGTGTGAAGATTTTTTCAATTTTAACAAAAAGATCTTGCAGACCGATGGTCATATTGGTCGCATGGGGTAGTGGCCGCATACGTGCTCTCGTTTGGCATAGGTCTGACGGACACTTTGGCCGCATGATGATGAGGACGCATATAGGCATGCTCACATACGAGTGAATACGTGGCACTACATACCTGACAAAGTCATGAATGTGCTAACATGATTTTATGTCTTGTTGTATGCCGCTACCTCTTTCATAATTCACGAAGTGATCAAGGCAATAAGTACAATGTCGAAACTTTATGACAGGCATTGAATGTTGTGTCAGGGGATCATATGCGACCCCCAACTCTGTGGTTGTTCGAGCAGTATATATGACTCTTACAGACTATGTGACTTATCTTCATTTCAAGGGTGCATGGCTTTTATTTGGCCTTCTTGCATGGCTTCAGATTTTTTATGCTTCTACAAGACTCCTTTTAAAGTTTTTAAACTGACAAGTTTGAAATACTTTGAACAAGAAGCATGGATGAGCGACTTGGGACGCATGTGATGTATCGCATGGACGTGTTGTCATATTAACGATTCTGCCAGGCTGTCAGATCTACAATAAATAAAAAGATTTTCTTCGATCTTCTAGGAGATCTCTTGGCAGTTTCTGAGAGATAGAGACGGAGAAAATTCGCTAACTGTTACATACATAGAGGTGGTTCAGAACTCGAGGTGTCAGTTTTGACTAGGGATAAATATTGACCGTAAAAATCGAGGAGTCAGATTCATCCTCATAACCGTCCGGTTTATTGTCTCGATCTCTTCACTCGGTTTTGGAGCCTATAAATTGGCTGCCCAGGAAGGAGAGAGAGCTTTGTTTCTCTGCTTCCCCTTCCTTTGTAATATGGAAGGCTGTTGTTCTTCTCGCCGAGGATTTCGTTAGAGGCGGACTTGGTTCGTGGCCCCCTGATGAGGAGGTGAGCGAGTGCTTCAGTCCTCATATCATTCAGCCAAGGGATACAGAGACACAAGCACACAGTCTTGCAGAAGGGATGAGAAGTAATCTAAAATACGCACAAACTCTCCACAAAGATCTGTCGCATCGTAGACTTTTTACAAGGATCTGCCGCATGGATAGAATATGTACATAATCTTTATATAGCTCTGTCGCATGGATGAAGAATTATCTGCAAAATGTGTGCAGAGACCATATGTAGCTTGGTCGCATGGATAAGACCTCATCTCCCTCATACATGCGGACTTAGATATCTTGAGTCATTCTACCTTGCACGTGACTGTGACTTGAAGGTGGCATGCGGCAGTTGTAAACTTCTACAATCTTCGCTGAGACTGATACGTATTTTCTTTATGCAGGTTTTACCTCCCTTTGTGTTGCCCATGATGGAGCATGGAAGGATACCATAGAACCCATCATTCGAAGAGAATGCCAACCTTATGCGGTTGTTCTCCAAGAACTGATCCAAGAGACGAGAATGAACATTCTATGTCGTGCGTAGAGCAGTCCCTATTTATGTAGCATTCTAGCTACATTTTTCCCCTTTAGGCGGCTTGCTACCGATCGGGAGCCTGCGGTGTCGATGACCGGATTTGGATTGATTGCCATTCCTTGTCTTCAATCTTCTGCATGGGTATAGAGTGCCTGATCTCGTCTCTCCCTTGTTATCCATCAATATGGATTCTTTTCCATATACTGAGGTTTGCACTTTGGAGAGATGACCCATAGTGCATTGAGTTCTGATATTGCTTCACTTGTGTTAGTAGCAAAAATGGCACGGAGGGGAGCCTTTAATGGAAATGGTTCTTATCAGTGATACTTCATGAAAACCATTAAAAATATATTTCTATCATATGTACTCATGATCTTGAATAGTAATAAAAATCCCTCAAAAATGGATTTCTATCATATGTACTCATGATCTTGAATATTAATAAAAAAATTCTCCTTTTCCAGAACCTCTTCATGCATTTCTCATATTATATGTTATGGACCTCAAGTATTGTACTAGAAGAAATATGAACGTAGTACAACACCATAGTTATTAAGGATGTCCCATTGGGGGGTCTTTAGTGGACCCTATTACTTTCTACGTACTTAAGTGCAAGAAATAAGTTTGAAATGAAACCTTATCTGAGGGGATATGGACGTGATAGGTTTAGTGGACCTAGTACTTCTTGCGTACTGGAGTGCAACTAATGAGTTTGGAACGAAACCCTACTAGAGGTGATATGGACGTGATAGGGTTAGTGGACTTATTATCGCTAGTGCACTTGAAATTAAGTATGCATTATAAGCTTAAACGATGACCAATATCAGAGGTAAGATGGACATGACAGTTGATAGTCGAAATAAAGAGGTTTGCTCAGATATAATATGGACATGGAAATCTCTACTGGAAATGTTAGGACCGTAGTTCAGAGGTGATATGGACGTGAACAAATGCCCCGAAGGAACTGACTTTTGAGAGGTCTACACGAGAGTGTTAGTAGACTTGAGAGTTACTCCACTGGGCAGCTTTTGGGGTTCACTATCTATTGCATATTCAGTACTCCTGAATACAGATAATGACATTTATAATATTTTGTAGGAAGAGGGTAATGTTGTACAAGGGCACTCGCTGGGGATGAACAAGATAAAACATAGTGCATCTTGATTTTCTGGCTGGGGATACGGGAGGTACAAGTCTATATTAGACATAGTACTTTTTTAGAAACTTGTCGTTGATAAACATCATGAGCAAGACCCCATTAGATTTCGCAAGCAGGTAGACACCATTGGAATATACCGACTCCACAATAAAAGGGCCTTCACATTTAGCTTGGAATTTCTCGGTCGTCTTGTGTGTCATAACCATCAGTCTTCTCACGGCTAGGACTAGGTCCCCAACTTGGAATATCTTTCCCTTGACCCGCTTATTGAAGGCGCCCAAGAGACGTGCTTGGTATAACTCAATATATTATTGAGCTAAAACACGCTTCTCGTCGAGTGCTTCCAACTCTTGTAGTCGTCGGCGGTGATTATTATCGTCTATCAACTGGTTGGAGAGGGCCACCTGGAGTGCGGGAATTTGGACCTCTAGAGGGAGCACCGCCTCGCTTCCGTAGAGAAAGGCAAATGGCATGCTGCCAGTCAGTGTCCGAATCATTGTGCGATAGTCCTAGAGACATTTGCCCAACTTCTTATTCCATACGCACTTGTTGGATGATACAAACTACTTGAGAAGCTTTATGATAGCCTTGTTGAATGCTTCTGCCAAACCATTGGCGACTGGGTTGTAGGAAGTCGAAGCTACATTTTGGATTCAATTTTTATCGTAAAATCGTTAGAAAGTATGACTTGCGAACTGGGGACCATTGTTGTGGATGATCCTCCATAGCAAACCAAAGCGATATATAACGTGATGCTTGATAAAGCTAATAATATTTGATATCTTCACTTCAGCCAGTTGCACGACTTTCGCCCACTTGAGAGGTAGTCGATGATTGCCAAGATAAATCGGTCTCCCTTAGACGAATATGGACTATTCGGTCCAATAATGCCATTCTCCATACTTCGAGTGGCCATAATGCTACCATTGGGTGTAGGAATTCTGAGGCCTGGTGGTTGAAGTCTACATAGATTTGGTACGTCTGACACTTCTTTGCATAGTCAATAACATCTACTACCATTGTCGGCCAATAATAACCTATCCTCCGAAGACGATCGTGTAGCTTCAGATCGGGTTGATGTGTGTCGCAAACACTACCGTGAGCTTCACAGAGTGCTTGCTTTGCCTCTGTATTTGATAAGCATCGTAGAAGAAGCCCATCATAGGACAAACGATATAATATTTTAGTAGCTGTATCATAATAGAACAGGAGGGAGAGTCTCTTGATAGAAATGGCTTTCTTTTGGTCTTCGGGGAGAATTCCATAGATTGTATAGTCTATGAATGGGAGTCTCGAGTCTTGGATATCGATGTCTACCTCTGTTGAGTAGCTTAGACACATGAGAGATTGTTTTTTAGGCAGACCATATCTTGGTTGACCACTGTGATCAATTAATGAGCTTTGACCGGGACTGCCAAGGAAGCTGTGAGACCAGCTAGAGCGTTAGCCTCAATGTTTCATAATCGGGGCACATGTTCTATGAAGAACCCTTGAAGGTAGATATTATGCTATATGTGGCTTGGTGGTAGGGAATTAAATCCTCATGCCGAAGTTCGTACTCGCTCGGGACCTGACTGACGATTAGTTTGGAGCCGCCCTAGGCCTCTAGGTAGTCAACCCCTACTTGCTTAGCGAGTTAGATCCAAATAAGTAGAGCATTGTACTCTGCTATATTGTTGGAGCACGACTCTGTGAGAGAGTAAGAGCAATCAATGACTAGATTATAGGGGAAAATCAATACTATTCCGACTCTAGCGAAAATATCGCCTTTGGGCCCTGTTCTTGAAGCATCGTCGAAGAACAGTCGCCAAATAACCTCTCTCATCATCATATTGGAGTCTAGTACTTCATTTGGGATCTCATCGTAGATTTTTGATATTTCTGGCATTGGATGGACAGCCAGGAAATTGGCCAATGTTTGGCCCTGGACTGCTTTCTATTGGACGAAAACTATGTCGTATGGTGACAGTAGTATGGCCCATGTAGCTAAGTGAAAATTAAGAGCCCCTGGCTTGGTCATGAGAACCCTGAGAGGACTAATTTGTGAGATCACATGGATTGTTTGCCCAGCCACGTAATGGTGGGTCTTTTGGATAACGAAGACTAACACGAGGCACTCCTTCTCAACGGGGTTATATTTGTGCTACGCGCCGACAACCATTCTGTTGAGATAGTAGATAGCCTGCTCATGACCCGAATCACTCTTCTGGGATAGTAGAGCATCGAGAGAGTGATCCATCACACGTACATATAGCAAAAAAGGTCTTTCCATAATAGGGGCCAACAAGACTGGGGGATTTGTAAGATACTTCTTGATGTCTTCAAATGCTTGCTAGCATTCTTCAGTCCAGACGAAGGAGACTCCCTTCTTTATGGGCTGAGTGAATGCCTAGCAACGTGTAGAGAGGTTTTATATGAACCTCCTGATGTATGCCAATCTCCCTGAAGTCCGCGAAGTTCTTTGAGGTTCTTCGGCGGATGCACTTTAAGGATTACTTTAGTCTTGTCTGGGTCTATATAGATACCCTTCGACGTTATGACAAAGTCCAAGAACTTGTCAGTGGAGACTCCTAAGAAGGATTTGGTGGGGTTCATCTTGAGCTAGTGCGTCCATATCAGGTTGAACACCATCCTCAGGTCTTGGAGGTAGTCGTCTTGGAAGTGACTTTTGACAGCGATGTCATCAACATAACACTCAACTGTCTTGCATAGATGTTCGTAGAAGGTGGTACCCATAGCTCACTGGTATATAGCACCTACATTCTTTAGTCCAAAGGGCATTACTATATAGCAGTATACCCCTACTGACATTCGAAATGACGTATGTTTCTCGTTGTTGGAGACATCTTGATCTAGTTATAGCCTAATAATCCATCCATGAAGGACATATGCTCGAAGCCACAAGTGTTATCGATCATTATGTCGGTGATCGAAAGAAAAAATTATCCTTTGGACATGCCATATTTAGATCACGAAAGTCTATGCAGGTTCGAATCTTTTCGTTCTTCTTGATGACGGGCACGATGTTAGCCACCCAATCTCGATGATGTTCTTCTCGGATAAAGCCACTGGCTATCAGTTTATTTACTTCATCTTCGATATTGTTCATGATATCTGGATGGAACCGCCTTTGCTGCTGCTTTACCGACTTAGCATTTGGTAGGATGTTGAGTTTGTGGACTGCGATCCGGGGGTCCAATCATGGCATATCTTTATAGCTCCAGGAAAAGATGTCGATATACTCCCTTATGAACTGTAGTAAGGATTCAAAATCTTCATCAGACAGACTTTTGCTAATGAAGGTAGGTTTAGGGGCGGATTCATCGCCCAGATTGATTTATAAAACTTCATCCTCAGTGAGAGCTTCTCGTTGTTCTAACCGTAGCTCCCACTGTTCGTCTAGGCGTTGGGACCACGGCTCGACCTCGAAGGGTTCAGGTAGGACCTCGTCGTCTTCTTCCGGGTGAGCGGATGCCATATTGACAGATAGCATTTTATTGAATATTTCTCCAATGCTTGTCTCAGAGTCCCAAGCAGAGGATTCTGTAGAGTGAGAATACAATTCACCTTCCTCCTCTGAATCTTCGGGAGTCGATGGAGGTGTAACGTATCCCAGACCATGCCGAGTTTTCTGGTAGTAAGCCTCAGACTTGCCCGCTGGAGCATGGATACGTAGAGGAAGTGGTCGACCTTTGCCATAATTCAGGCCTCTATCACTTTTAAGATCATAACCCATCTTCTGGATATGGTGCTTGGCTTAAGAATTGTACCAGTAAAGTTGCATTCTTCCGCCTTCAAGTTCTGCTTCTTGTTCCTCTGGGATAAAGTACTGAGGATATTCTATTCAGTCGAAGATAATGGGTTTATCTCCCTTCCTCCTTGTTTCCACTATAAAGTATGAGCTTTGACTAGGAAGAATTCAATTCACAGTATTGGTGTTAGTCACCTGCGTGTGTAGTTGCAGGTCTAGTCCGTGCTCTAAAGAATACAATACACTTAAACGTACGACATCAGAGTAGTTCAAAGATAACCCTTTATTAATGAAGTAAGATATCTTTTCTAGGGGGATTACATCATCTAGGGAAAGAACATCAGCATGAGCAGCCACATATTCTCCCAATTCATCTTTTCCGTGATCTACGCCAATGTGTGCGACGGCTTCGGAGGTCTCCTGCGAAGTTTTATCACCAGTGGTTCTGAAGCAGTAACGGGTATTGGATCCTCTTTAGATGGTTGACTCGATCTTCGTAGGCGAGAAACCAAAGGTTTTGGTGCCTTCTTGTGAAGTTTTACCACCAGAGGTTCCGGAGCGGTACGAGATTCTGACATTTTTTGTGAAGTTTCACCACGAGGAGAGGAGCCGTGTTAGGAGCCCATCCTTTGAGACGGACCCTCAAAGGCTCATCCAATATTGCACCAGCTTCCACTTTGTCATCGGCGTCGTTTCTACCTTTGTCTTGGTAGACTTGCTTGTATAGGATCGAGCCAGAATAATAGGCTTTGATCCCTTTGAATGGATCAACTTCGACAAACTCCGTCCTGGCGACACTGTGATCATCGACATATTTTAGGCTCTGGTACAAAGTTGACAGCATAATCATGTACTCATGTATCCATGGACGTCCCAACAAGACGTTGTAGGATACATCTACGTCTATGACGTAGGAGGTGACCTTTGTTCATAGATTGTCGATCTAGCATTTCAGGCAAATTTTACCTAGAGGGTAACTCCTTCCTGCATTAAAGCCAGTGATGGCAGTATTGGTTGCTGCCAGCCAATGCATTAGGATATCCAAGGTCTGAAGCAGACTCCACAAAATGATGTTGATGGATAAACCGGGGTCGATGTACATCTGGTCCACCTTGATGGCGCCGATGTATCCTGTATAGTACAGAGGGAGATCGTGTCTATTATTTTTTAGCAACATATCTTGTTGCGAGAATATGATATTGGCTATTACTTCCATCACATTATTGTAATTGGGACATACAGAAGGATTCTTAGCTGGCGGCTTGACCTGTGTTAGGAAGGTATCGGCATTCTGGAATGCCTCGATCTGAGCATCTCAAGTATCTTTGGAGAGGCGGAGGGGCTTAAAGAGTGATAACTTGTCAAGCATATTGGCAAGTTGTGCCAATATGTAAAAATTGTAGGGCTTCTCCAGCCCTTGAGTTTTATCCTTTAGCAATGGTTTGTCGAAGTGAGTCTCTTTCTGGTTTTGTTTGTCCATCGTGGGAGGCTGAAACAGACCTAGATCAGATATGGCATATGCGACATTTGGAAGTGTACCATTGTTGGAAGCACTATAGTCACGCTGGTAATCCAGGCCAAACCTATTTGTTCTCGCTATGGCTTCTTAAGTGGAGGGGGAAACCATGTGGCAGGCTCTGAATTTCTTTTCTTTGGACATGATGGCCGAAGGCGTTGCTTGTTGCACCAAGTCTGGAACAAGATCTGGGTGAACCCACATGACCTCGTCCCATGGTCTACTTAGAGGTATCAGTCCGGCTGTTTGGTCGCGAGTCAGAGGAAGATTAACAACCTCCATTGTTGCCCTCAGAATCGGGATAATACCGTCTTGGACTTTCGTAAGAGGAAAGTCGCCAAACTGGAGGGATATCATATTTGTAGCAACGGTCTTGTCCTCAAATTCTAAGGTGAGGGATTTAGAATAAATCAGATGCTGGATGTATCATTTCATCACGTAGCAATCTCGTGTTGGGTGGTTGATGAATTGATAGTAGTGGCAGTATTTGGGATTATCGACCTAGCCCGCCTCATCAGGGCATTTGATGTCGGAAAGCCGGAGCTTGTTGCCTTTCATTCGCACGTTGAAGATTGCTATTACCTCATCATTGGCGAAAGAGTAAGTCCCTTTCAGCCATGGAGCTTCGGCAGGTTTTTGGTCCGTCGAGGCAGGTTTTTTGGACACATTGACGGTAAGAACCTACTTTCCTTTATCGTGTCATGACCTGCACCCAAAATAGGGGCACGAGTATGTGGGTATGTCAAGCCTACACCGCAGCATCTACGGTAAAACGTTGTCTAGGTCACAATACTATCTAATCAATCTCACACAAATATCTAACTTCATAAGGAGACACAGATATAACAATATAATATAAAATACTCAATCACAGAACTAAAGCATGATAAGATATCGAAAGAATAATCCAAATACAACCACAAAGTCTAAACAATAATATAATCTAAACTTCAAACAATAATATCCAAGTCTCAATATATGCCGGAGAAAAATCTGGTACCAAAATATGCAAAAAGAAACTAACTAATATAACTAGTTATTTCGGCCAAACCTTCCGGCACAAGGTCCAAGGCTGCAACTACTCTCCCTGTGGTCCATAATATGTCGGACACCAGTCCTCTAAGTCGCCGTCTGAAAAATATATCCAATCAAGATTGGAACGAAGTACAACCCAATAGTAGTTCCAATTAATTGACAAGGACTATAAAACAATAAATAAAGGATGTTATATACAGTGAGAAAATAATAAACTAATGTAATAGAAAATAGTAAAGAGAACAGGCAATATAAGCAATGAGGTATAGCAAGTGCATATATGAAATAAAGAAAAATGAACTACAATATCATATACAAGGTAATATAATATGTAAAACTGAATATGAAGAACTGCAACTATTCTAAGTGTTTGAAATACTAGTTTCGATATGTGATCAACTTGGAAACTTGTACGATAGCTAAATGGCCTAGCTAATCATACATGAGGTGTATGATTAACACTAACAATGTTTTATATTTTATAATAGGAATATGATCAAATCTCTTACTGGCATTTTCTCTGCCCCATCTAGTACAGTGGATCCAATCATGAAATATTACGATACAATGATAATACCATGTACGATGTCTAATATCAATATTGTATACGATGTCAATACGATAACCATTGTAACGTCTCATGACTGAAGATCCAACCTACATACCAGTCCGTGTACCATAGTGTCAAGAATCAGATATAATATTTCTAAATACTTGAAATATGGTAATTATCAAATAATAAAATTTATCAAATAATGTACTCGCCTCTGGTACTAAGCAAGAGGTGTAACTCGATGTCCGAGCTGGTGTCACACACCTACATATGAATCGCATGTCAATTGGGTATAAATAAGTAATGAAAGAGCTAAAATGCATTAAATATGCATTCTAGGTCTTATCTAGGCCAAATTAGTCAAACTAGGTCAACCTGTCATGCCCCAGTCCCAAAAATACGTAGGACTATGACACGTAAGCATGCCAGCCGCATGGATATGGCAACTCCAATATATATATGGAAACCAAATCCACACGTACGCTGTAATATGAATATCAAATCCACAAGTGGTATAAAATATATGTCACAAGTCACAGGGTATAATCTAAATCTCATCCACCAAAATCATATCTGAATAAAATAACCAATGTCTATGAAACTAGATCTCAATAAGAAGTATCTAAGGATGATAGTTGGATGGAAACAAATCCACTACCAACTCAAATATAAGAGCAAATATAAAATAAGTACAACACAATCAAACCCAATATAAGAATACCAGCTATCCATCACAGCTCGAAGAGAAGACATCAGTGGATCATATGTAACCATCCAAATCTGCGCTCCTGCAACTACTCAAGAAAAGATACACCTGGCAGCGGACCAGGTCCTCAGAGGAACATAACAAGATACTTAAACACATGCCAATAAAGTACTGAAATAAATATCCAAAGGGGTCACCTAACCGTCTAAAGTGAATGCAGTTAAGAATAACTTTCTAACAAGTGAGCTATCTGGCTGAGAACTGGGATTGGCATGACTCTCTCGGAGAATCAGGGGCCTCAAAGGCATGTCGTCTTTTGAACGGCAGAGGCCCGCCAAGTAGTAAAGGGGTCATCACCGCCCGTATCTCCAGCGGAGCTTCCGGGTTACAGAAGGAAAAGTGAAAAGGAGCTCAAATGTGATACTTGTTATTCTCCCCACCCCATGCTCTAAGCATGTCACATCCATGACACGATTTGGTCCATAGCCTATTCTTAGTACCCTAGCCCAATCCTGCAACCAAACAAGGACAAGGATGGGACCACCGTACTACAATAGGCTATGTCCCTAGACCTCTAATAACTGCTAAGTCTTCTAGCATGCAAAGTTTCTAACAGCAGTTATTCCTAACGCACGGCCCACACGTACAGGAGGCCAACCCTGCACGCAAGTCCGTGATCTCTATATGAGACTCACAACTCGTGTAACCACTGTGTCACGGCCAATGAACCTAATGGTGCTACATGATAATGGGGTAGTCTCATGAACAAGGTCAATGCAATACATAAATAAAAATATATCGCGACGTCACCGTCGCACGCATTTTATATAACAGTTAAAATATATGAACTAAAGATAGAAAATAAAGATGCATGCAACATATGGAATATAAATAACAGTACAATTGTAAGGTAAACTTGTCTGGGGTCCTGCTGCTGGTATGAATCAGAGTCCAAGTCACAGTCCAAATAGCCTATGTATTACAAATTTATCACGTCAAAAGATAATTTATTTTAATTTATTTAATTATGGAATAATTAATCTAAAATCCTATTTTAATCTTATTATTCTGATTTTTGTGTTAATTTCTAAATTTTGTCCAAAGAAACTGAATTTTATCAACTCGAGACTCATGGCACGCAAATCGAGGCGATCTGTTGACCAAAAAGTCAACCGATACAAACTCGACTTTCATGCATGATTTCCTGTAGATTTTAGCATAAAAAATATACTGGAATTTACGGCTCGTCTGAATTCAAATTCGTTTGGGAATTATGGCACATACAAATTTTGTATTGCGCACTGACGGTTAAATTCTACCCTAGAAGTTCTACAGAATTAACAGTATATAAATACTTCGAAATAAATTCTAGGCAAAATATATGTCGATGATCTCGACATTAGCTTTCCGAACCTTTAAACGGTTCGTGATTCTGATTCCTGGTTCTCCCGGAATCGCAAAAACATCGAAACACGTCTATTTTCGGATATGCTGTGCTCTACAAATTTTCCAGAATTTAATACTTATAATTTCGTAAAAAAAAATTTATATAAACAGAAAGCTAACCTCAATATCATTCTAAAAAAAAAACTGGAGCGCGTTTGGAGTCCGGAGCTAGGAGATATCATCTTTTTAATTCGTCATAACTTGAAGAAAATGAGGCTGAATTTATGACGAATTTTGACTATTTTTGGACGAAAAAAGAGAGAAATTTGGGGAAGAAAAATATGAAGGATGAGGTATTTATAATGGTGGATACTACTAATTAAATACGACTAGGATTGGTTAATTTGGATAGGATTATGATAAATTTAAATAAGGATAGGATATGCATGAAGTTGATTTCCTAGTAGGTTCATGATTTGAATTAATTTAAAATAGAGTTTGAATTTATCTCAATAATTTATAATCTTAAAGATAATACAAATAATTTATAAAATCTTATTAATATCTATTAACACTAAATTAGTATCTATCTAATATTAAGACTATATATATCCAAATAAATCCTAAATAATTTTAAAATCTAAATAAATTTCTTAAAATTCTAAATAAATTACAAAAAAATTTAATTAAATATTTTAAACTAAAATAAATATTTGGTAGGAACGACATGCAAGTATGGTCGTATAGTAAATCATAGAAGTCCTAAAAATTTATGTTTTCTAAGTTTTAATTACCAAAAATTCTAGAAAAATCTCCAAAAATCTAAAATAATCTAAAATAATTCTAAATGAATATTTATATAAGTAAATATATCAAGAAATTTATTTTCTAATTAACTTAGAGCATATTCTAAATAAATTCAACATATATAATAAATATAATAATATAAAATATACACAAAATACCTATTTTTGGTGAGGGAGTTTACAATCTACCCAACTTAAAACAATTTCGTCCTCGAAATTAAAATAAGGCATAATTTGTTAAATCCTTCACATTCGTACATAAGGTATGTCAATCGCAATCTCTTCCAAAAATTTAAATAACAAAATCTATTCGAATCTATCGCGATCACTTCAAAATTAATATAACCACTGTTTAAATCAAAATTCAACCTGTCGTACTCTCTTCTCGACTTTTTTTTTTTTAACATTCAAATCTAACTCAAGTCTATATGACATCCCACATCAAAATTTATATCACCATTTTCAACTATCATAATCTCCTCTAGACCTTGAACAATAAGCAATTCTAATCAAATCTTATTCCTATTCTCAAATTAAGAATTTTGTACTCTTCAAATATTTAAACTCAATTTACATCCTCAATATTTCAAATAGGTGACCCAACAATCAAAATTAAACTTTTAATTCAAATCATCAAATTGTAAAATTTAAATCTAATTCACCAGTTGTTCAAGTCTAAAATTCTATATTTATCCTAAAAATTTAAATCGATGATTCATCCTTCAATATTCAAAATTTAAATCATGTGCTCAAAGTATAAATATTGGGTCCTCCATATCAAGATTTTTAAATTCATTAAATCCTCATTATCTTAATCCTTCTTTTAAAATTCTCCACATTTAAAAGGACTTAATCTCTCAATCTAATCCTACTTGATCACAATCTAAAAGAATTCTCCTCAAGTTTAATAATGCAATTTCTACCCAACTTAGAATTTACCCATCTATCACATAAGGCTCTTTAAGAAAAATATTCCTCAATTTATTTTCTCATGTCATTCAATCCTCAAAACTTTAACACCAACTATATCATATGTGATATGCCCTTAATCAATTATGAAAGATAGTCACCAAATAATGTGATTGGCCTATGGGGTATATCTTGTACTACCCGTGTATCACTTATATCCAAGCACGAGATTTCGTCTTTCCGAAACAAGGGAAGACGGAAAGCAACGAAAAAGAGTTCAAGGAGGGGTAATAGAATGGAAGTATGGGAATTAAAGCGTTTAAAGAATTCAAATGGGAATTGTCAAGACAGTTGTGGATTACAATCTTAATTTGGTAATTTTCTATTCGCATGCTCACATCGGTGCAGTTATGTACTTGATATGATATGCTTTGTCGTATCTAGAGGGTAAGTATATTTGTCTACTGGTCCACTATACATCTCAATCCACGTAAAATACTATTGCGAAGGGCGAATCAAGCGCACTAAGGTTAGCTAGACCTTAATATACTGATTCTGAATTGTATTATTGTGGGCCTCCCCAATAATACATATGTCATGAACAAGCTCGATAAAAAATAAGCTTGCAAAAACTAGGCTATAATAGCAGCATAAGTCAAGGTAGTACAGCAAATATAAGTACGCTAGATGATGATGAAAGGAGGTATAATTTAATTCAAGTTCACAAAAACAAAAACAACTAAGCAACAATAATAAAAGACTCTACAATCCCTACAGTTATCATACAACCTCGTTGTCTAAGTCGCTAGTCGACCAAATAGGGGCAAGGACCTCTAAATTCTATCGTCTGAATAAACACTATCGTCTTTTGCTAGCATGCAATTAATGTCATTCAGTTACACTACCTTGATGGGTCAAGTGGACTATGTGATACTAGGTTGTGAGGCATACTACCCAACTTAAAAGAATTAAACTGATATTGTGATTGTCTTAAGGATACCGTAGAAACTCCTGTTAAGGTCTACGAGAAGGGGTCTTGGTACTTATTAGGGTATCCTCTTATATTACATAGGTCATGGTCGTCTTTGTCTTAGTCATAGTGCTTATAGAACAAGTGTCAATAGTAAGGATAGAAGAGTTACTAGCCTCAAGGTAAAAGGGGATATAACTTATATCGAGGTGGGGGTACATGTTATGCAATTTAAAACTAAGGAATAATCACCAGGTCACAATCTACAAGAATAACTTAAACCATCAAGTTCTAACTACTAAGCACACAATTTCAAAATTTAACATTAACAACTATAATCCTAGCAACTATATGTTCTTAACACAGAATAAAATCACCAAGCCTACAATCAGAAGTGTCAGATGGCACGAGTTGAAAGATGAAGAGAAGAAACATAATTAGTCGTCGCACAATAGCGAGCGCTATGGTCGTAGAGGAGCAATATATAAAATTAAAAATAGAGGGCTCTAGATAGCATCATGGTTTTCTAAGGAGATGGTATGCTAGTTGCTATGTTCGAGGTATGATTAAGGAAAAAGTGTTGATTATATTCCTCTAGGCTTCCTAAAGTGTTGTCTACTAATAATAAGACAATGATCTAAGTTTATAGTTCTCCAATACTATCTAACTATGAAGGTTAGGTTCAATCCTAATTGCATTTTTTGGTTTTCTATTGGTTCCTCAATACTAGGGTCAAACATTATGGTAAAACTTCTAACTAACTCTAGTAGTGTCTATACTACTCTCAAGTCCTCATAATAAATCAAGGGGTAATGGTGAACCAATCTATAGATAAAAAATTCTAAGTTTCACTAGATATTCTAAACTTAGTGGTGTGTCTATATTCTCGTTGTATTCTTAATAGGTGTGCTACTCTAATTATCATCTAACAACAGGAACTTCTATATTCTAGGAGAAGGCTATACTTAAAGAACTATTAGGGAAGCACATGAATCAAGCATGATGTAATTGTTCAAATAGAACAGATAGGAGGAAGATGAATCATAGTCAATGTGGATGAGATCCTATACTCTAGTCCTAGGTGCAGGCATGTTCGGTACAGTAACGTAACCGAGACAATATACTCTCGACCTGCATAGGCCACCACAAAAACATGTCACGTCCCAGTCCCAAAAATACGTAGTACTATGACACGTAAGCATGCCAGCCGCATGGATATGGCAACTCCAATATATATATGGAAACCAAATCCACACGTACGCTGTAATATGAATATCAAATCCACAAGTGGTATAAAATATATGTCACAAGTCACAGGGTATAATCTAAATCTCATCCACCAAAATTATATCTGAATAAAATAACCAATGTCTATGAAACTAGATCTCAATAAGAAGTATCTAAGGATGATAGTTGGATGGAAACAAATCCACTACCAACTCAAATATAAGAGCAAATACAAAATAAGTACAACACAATCAAACCCAATATAAAAATACCAGCTATCCATCACAGCTCGAAGAGAAGACATCAGTGGATCACATGTAACCATCCAAATTTGTGCTCCTGCAAATACTCAAGAAAAGATACACCTGGCAGCGGACCAGGTCCTCAAAGGGACATAACAAGATACTTAAACACATGCCAATAAAGTACTGAAATAAATATCCAAAGGGGTCGCCTAACCGTCTAAAGTGAATGCAGTTAAGAACAACTTTCTAACAAGTGAGCTATCTGGCTGAGAACTGGGATTGGCATGACTCTCTCGGAGAACCAGGGGCCTCAAAGGCATGTCGTCTTTTGAACGGCAGAGGCCCGCCAAGTAGTAAAGGGGTCATCACCGCCCGTATCTCCAGCGGAGCTTCCGGGTTACAGAAGGAAAAGTGTAAAGGAGCTCAAATGTGATACTTGTTGTTCTCCCCACCCCATGCTCTAAGCATGTCACATCCATAACACGATTTGGTCCATAGCCTATTCTTAGTACCCTAGCCCAATCCTGCAACCAAACAAGGACAAGGATGGGACCACCGTACTACAATAGGCTATGTCCCTAGACCTCTAATAACTGCTAAGTCTTCTAGCATGCAAAGTTTTTAACAGCAGTTATTCCTAACGCACGGCCCACACGTACAGGAGGCCAACCCTGCACGCAAGTCCGTGATCTCTATATGAGGCTCACAACTCGTGTAACCACTATGTCATGGCTAATGAACCTAATGGTGCTACATGATAATGGGGTAGTCTCATGAACAAGGACAATGCAATACATAAATAAAAATATATCGCGACGTCACCGTCGCGCGCATTTTATATAACAGTTAAAATATATGAACTAAAGATAGAAAATAAAGATGCATGCAACATATGGAATATAAATAACAGTACAATGGCAAGGTAAACTTGTCTGGGGTCCTGCTGCTGGTATGAATCAGAGTCCAAGTCACAGTCCAAATAGCCTATGTATTACAAATTTATCACGTCAAAAGATAATTTATTTTAATTTATTTAATTATGGAATAATTAATCTAAAATCCTATTTTAATCTTATTATTCTGATTTTTGTGTTAATTCCTAAATTTTGTCCAAAGAAACTAAATTTTATCAACTCGAGACTCATGGCACGCAAATCGAGACAATCTGTTGACCAAAAAGTCAACCGATACAAACTCGACTTTCATGCATGATTTCCTATAGATTTTAGCATAAAAAACATACTGGAATTTATGGCTCGTCTGAATTCAAATTCGTTTGGGAATTATGGCACATACAAATTTTGTATTACGCACCGACGGTTAAATTCTACCCTAGAAGTTCTACAGAATTAATAGTATATAAATACTTTGAAATAAATTCTAGGAAAAATATATGTCGATGATCTCGACATTAGCTTTCCGAAACTTTAAACGGTTCGTGATTCTGATTCCTGGTTCTCCCGGAATCGCAAAAACATCGAAACACGTCTATTTTCGAACATGCTGTGCTCTACAAATTTTCCAGAATTTAATACTTATAATTTTGTAAAAATTTTTTATATAAACAGAAAGCTAACCTCAATATCGTTCTAACAAAAAAACTGGAGCGCGTTTGGAGTCCGGAGCTAGGAGATATCGTCTTTTTAATTCGTTATAACTAGAAGAAAATGAGGCTGAATTTATGACGAATTTTGACTATTTTTGGACGAAAAAAGAGAGGAATTTGGGGAAGAAAAATATGAAGGATGAGGTATTTATAATGGTGGATACTACTAATTAAATACGACTAGGATTGGTTAATTTGGATAGGATTATGATGAATTTAAATAAGGATAGAATATGCATGAAGTTGATTTCCTAGTAGGTTCATGATTTGAATTAATTTAAAATAGAGTTTGAATTTATCTCAATAATTTATAATCTTAAAGATAATTAAAGATAATACCAATAATTTATAAAATCTTATTAATATCTATTAACACTAAATTAGTATCTATCTAATATTAAGACTATATATATCCAAATAAATCCTAAATAATTTTAAAATCTAAATAAATTTCTTAAAATTCTAAATAAATTACAAAAAAATATAATTAAATATTTTAAACTAAAATAAATATTTGGTAGGAACGACATGCAAGTATGGTCGTATAGTAAATCATAGAAGTCCTAAAAATTTATGTTTTCTAAGTTTTAATTACCAAAAATTCTAGAAAAATCTTCAAAAATCTAAAATAACCTAAATAATTCTAAATGAATATTTATATAAGTAAATATATCAAGAAATTTATTTTCTAATTAACTAAGAGCATATTCTAAATAAATTCAACATATATAATAAATATAATAATATAAAATATACACAAAGTACCTATTTTTGGTGAGGGAGTTTACACAACCTTAGTCAAACCAGTCAAACTTAGGTCTTGCACAAGCTTCTAGGTCCACACTAAGGTAATTAACTCATATTAATCGATAACAAGCTATCACTAACCAAAATTAGCTATTCTAGCTAAAAGCACTAACATCTATATAAATAAGATACTCTAGATAATAGGATACTCTATTTATCCATATACAAAATATAACTTATATACATTACTATATATAGTATCTTAATATGCTCTATAACTTGGTATCCAAAGGTAACCTAGTACCACACTCTAACTTAATACTTACCTTACACATATATCTAATACCTTAACTAATCTAGTCTTGACACTATCTATATCTTAGTTCAAGTCCAATACCTTAATACTAACTCAAGTTATCTCCTCGATACTCACTTAACTACTCTTCTCAAATTTCACACCACAATCCAATACTTTACTTAATAACCAATATCTTGATTCCAATACTTAGCATCAAAACCTTATCTCACTCTACTCACCTAAAATATCAGGTTCAAAATTCACACACACATGTATAAGAAAACCCCTTCCTCCTCTCTTGCTTCCCAGGTCATTGTCCCCACTAGCACATCTAAAACTGAAATTTCATGAACCCTACAATCAACACACCTCATCTTGTTGCTGCTCAGGTAAACATGGGTTGCTCCCCTCTCTACTGCTATATCTAATACACCTAATGTTATTACTACTTCTCAGATTCTCTCTTACCGCACCACTGTCACACACACTGATGCACATGCAACTTAGTGACACACTTGCAGGTCTGCACACAACATCCAAAAATTTGGGGCCAAAACATACTCCTATCCTCTAGTGTAAGACACCCCTACTTGCACAGACTAATAGGTACTCAATCACCAAGTACCCTACTGCTCAAACACCCCCGTTCACTAATACCTACAATAGTACACTCATAAACACCCTCAATCACTCCACACTAGATGTTAACACTTAAACCAATACACAAATACTATCACCTACAGCCAATGCACAATGGTAACCGACCCCTTGTATCACCTACAGTGACTGCAGTATCCTGCAGAACCTACACCCAAATGGACACACATCTGAACTAAACCCCAACCCCCCCCCCCCCCCCCCCCCCCCCCCCCCCTTCTTGGTCCTGCATAAGTCCCCATTACTTGTTGCCACTGGCCACTCGAGTATTACTCAACCCTCAAGTGTGCGGGAGTACACTGACATCTATCATTACACACCAAAGTGCACATAACTGTCACTTAATGTACAAGTATCCTTCACATCCAAACTTATATACCTGGACATACTAATAATACTAATTACTCATGCAAAATTACTGATACTCTAATTTCTCATCTCAGAGAGCTGATGCACTCACCTGCACTTAAGCCCCACTGGTGCACTGGCCTAACATCTCCCCTTCACTCAAGCACACTACTATTTTCCCAACTACAACCTAGATGAACAAAGAATTCTGAGTCATGTTCTATTCATTGAACATTTATACACCTCTAACACCACACAGGATCTAAGGAAGCATACACACACAGAATACCACTCATTAGACAAACACACACACACAGACTTGCCAACACAGTACAAAATACCTAACCTTACTAACTGCTAATAAGCAGCATCTGTTTATGTTGCTATGAAGGTCCAGATAATCCTACATATCCTCCTGACCCATAATCATATACCCCCAACACTTGCTCCTCACTGAGCAGATGGCATCCGAACATCTACCCGATCCTTCACTTACTTGGCCTGCACACAACCAATATGTCCCTTGCTTCCAATTGCCACTGACCTGAGCCACTAACCCATTTCACCCTCCTAGTAGATCGGGAATGCCACAAATCTATACACAGACCACACCCAACTCTCATAAACACTCTCACTGATACCTAAACACATACTCAACTGAATAATCTATCACCTTCACTCATCCTATACTCTGGACAAATCTTTCTCTTGTACTCATACCTGGGCATGAAGCTCACCCTCTGGCCTCACACCCAAGCCTCTATCAACTACCCACCCAGGAATACCTAGCTCCCCAACCTGCTGTGACTGAGCCTAAACTCTTACCACTACTGTAACAGACCAATACATGCTAACCTCAAACCATCATACTCTCACTGCAGTCACTCCCCACTCTATAACCCTCTTTTTGATCATTGATAGCAACCCGAGCCCCCACTCTGTATAGTTACACCCTTAATTACCCTCTGATATTACAATGCTCAGGGAATGCATCCCATAGAGATACACTAATGCGCACACAAGTTGCAGTGCACTCCCCTTCTCATCCTCACAACTTTAGATACTGAAACACCCCTAGTCTGAACTCATATTCTTACTCTAACCACCATGCAAATAAACCCCCAACCTTGCTGCAGCGTACCCATAGTAGGTACTGCTGCTACAATGCCTCCACTCTCTTGGCCATACACTCAAGCACCACTCACCAATAAACTATCCTAGCTGATACAAAATCCACACACTAAGTTAGGATACAAACTCTCCTCCTCTCATCACACACACTCAAGCAAAATACTTCACAAAATATACTAACACAACACATGAATCAAGTATCAAATACTTGGTAGTATAAACTCACATTTCCCCTAAATTTTGAGGTACAAATCAATACTCCACAAGAAAAATTTATAGACCTAGATAAATAAAGGCTTTTAGCACCTAGCTCTAGCTATAGAAAGCAAATTTCACATATAGGAGGCTTCCTATAGGTCCAATGGGTGTTCTTAATCATAAATAGAGTAAAAATAGAGAATTACCTAGGTTTTGAGTAACCTCCTTGAAGAACTCCGAATTTGGATACGAGAAAGACAAAGCAGATATAATCCTCAACACTTGGACTCCTTTTCAAGGTTCCTCTAGTTATCACAAGCTCCTTAGCCTCCTTGAAAAATAAAAATGAGAGGGATGAGATTTGGAGTGAAAAAATTAGGATTTTCTATCAAATTTAGAGATGAATAAAATGAAAATAAATGGAGGCTACTCATGAATGAAGAGGCTTACATAAGCTCCCTTTAGGGTTAGGGTTAGGTTGAGGAATGTTTGAATTAACACAAGTGTTCCTCTCATTCCTTCATGAATGGGATCTAACTAAACCATAGAAGAATTATTCTATTCTTGAATCTAAATAGGTTTAATAAATTTAATCTAGTTATCACTAAGTAATTAATTGTATCAATGGAACAAGTCAAGTCTAGTTAGGTCCATTAATGTCATGTCTAATTAGAATAGACTAATCAACTAACCAATAATAATATTAGTTACAATATATAAATATATATATATATATATATATATATATATATATATATATATATATATATGCATATTATAAATAAATAAAATATATACAATATTTATAATAATATGAAATAACAAAAATACCATATTCTGAAAATGCGGTAGTGACAAGTCTACCCTTCTTAAAATAATTTCGTTCTCAAAATTTAAGATACCTCATCTTTTTCTGGCCATTCATAACCAATTCATTATAATCTTTACTTTGATCAAACCTCCAACAATCATGGTCTAAGAAAGTCTTATCTACAATCATACAACATGCAATATAGAGAAAGAAAATAAACATGCATTGTTATAGTCTCTCTTTGTCATAATATTGCAGTCTCTGTCAGGGTATACTACTAATTACATTCTAGCATATAAATTACTGATACAAATTAAGGTACTAAAGAATCAATCAATCAATCAAAATATGAAAAGGAACAGAAGGAAGAACAAAACCTTCTAGCCCATTACCTGCAGTATCGGTCTCGTCGATCGTTATCGCAAATGCCTTGCCCTTCTGGGGTGGCTTCCTCCGCGGGTGCTAAGCAATTTGCAGTTCCATAGTTGGCCTAACTGGACCCCTTTGATTTGGATCTGCGCGTTGACCAGGAAGATAAGGAGCTAGAAGACAATCCCTCAATCGATGTCCCATAATGCCATAGTACAAATAAAGTCCTAGCCTCACCCTGTAGCTCTTCTAAAGGTGACCTGCCTTCTTGCAGAAATGATAAGAAGGTAAAGGAACAGTCCCTGCCACTCCCTGTATAGGAGGTTGAGAAATCACTGACCTCTCTGACACGTCAGCTACTCTTGATCGCTATAATTTGGTCTTCGACGGCATCTTGAAGATAGATCGAAACAAGAAAAAGTTATTAGGGTGCAAGAATATAATATCATCATGGGAGGACAAAAATATTCGAAGAAAGCAATATTCAGAAAGAATAAGGATTATAAAATCAGTAGATTAAAAATATTCCTAGTTGTGATTGAATATTCGCTCTCATCTAGTATACTCTATCCTAGATCCTATCACAGGCTCACAGTTGTACAACTAAGATGTTGTACTACCATAATATTCTACCAATTGCGAAGCCTGACCTGCATGGGCCACCACTAAAATGTGTCATAACCCGTACCCGATATAGGGGCACGAGTACACGAGTAAGTCCAGCCTATGCCGCAATATCGACGGTAAAACGTAGTCTATGTCACAATACTATCTAATCAATCTCACACAAATATCCAACTCCATAAAGAGACACAAATATAACAATATAATTTGAAATACCCAATAACAGAACTAAAACACGATAATATATTGAAAGAATAATCCAATCACAACCAAAAATTCTAAACAACAATAAAATCTAAACTTCAAACAATAACATCCAAGTCTCAATATGTGCTGGAGACAAATTCGGTACCAAAATCTGTAAAAATAAACTAACTAATATAACTAGTGATTCCGACTAGACCTTCCGACAATCACACCTGAGCTACAAGGTCCAAGGCTGTAGCTACTCTCCCTGTGGTCCATAATATGTCGGATACCAGTCCTCTAAGTCATCGTCTGAAAAATATATGCAGTCAGAATTGGAACGAAGTACAACCTAATAGCAGTTTTAATTAATTAACAAGGACTATCAAACAATAAATAAAGGATGCTATATACATTGAGAAAATAATAAACTAATGTAATAGCAAATAGTAAAGAGAACTGGCAATATAAGCAATGAGGTATAGCCAGTGCATATACAAAATAAAGAGAAAGGAACGACAATATAATATACAAGGTAATGTAATATATGAAACTAAATATAAAGAACTGCAACTATTTTAAGTATTTGAAATACTAGTATCGATATGTGATCGGCTTGGAAACTTGTACGATAGCTAAATGGCCTGGCTAATCATACGCGAGTTATATGGTTAACACTAACAATATTTTATAATTTATAATAGGAATATAATCACATCTCTTACTGGCATTTTTCTTCCCCAACTAGTAAAGTGGATCCCACCATGACACATTACGGTACATGATCAATGTCCAATGATAATACCATATACGATGTCTAATGTCGATATCGTATACGATATCAATACGATAACTATTATAATATCTCATGACTAAAGATCCAAGCTATATATCAGTCTGTGTACCATAGTATCAAGAATCAGATCTAATATTTCTAAATACTTGAAATATAGTAATTATCAAATAATGGAAACTATAAGAGAATATACTCGCTTCTGGTCCTAAGCAAGAGGTGTAACTCGATGTCTGAGCTGGTGTCACACACCTACATATGAATGGCATATCAATGTAAATAAGTGATGAAGGAGCTAAAATGCATTAAATATGCTTTCTAGGTCTTATCTAAGCCAAACTAGTCAAACTAGGTCAACCTTAGTCAAACTAGTCAAACTTAGGTCTTGCACAAGCTTCTAGGTCCACATTAAGATAATTAACTCACATTAATCGATAACTAGCTATCACTAACCAAAACTAGCTATTCTAGCTAAAAGCACTAATAACTATATAAATAAGATACTCTAGATAATAGGATACTCTATTTATCCATATACATAATATAACTTATACACATTACTATATATAGTATCTTAATATGCTTTATAACTTGGTATCCAAAGGTAACCTGGTACCACACTCTAACTTAACACTTACCTTAAATATTTGTCTAATACCTTAACTAATCTAGTCTTGACACTATCCATATCTTAGTTCAAGTCCAATAGCTTAAGACTAACTCAAGTTATCTCTTCGTTACTTACTTAACTACTCTTCTCAAATTTTACACCACAACCCAATACTTTACTTAATAACCAATATCTTGATTCTAATACTTAGCATCAAAACCTTATCTTACTCTACTCACCTAAAATGTCACGTTTAAAATTCATACACACATGTATAAGCAACCCCTTTCTCCTCTCTTACTGCCCAGGTCATTGTCCCCTCTAGCACATTTAAAACTGAAACTTCATGAATACTACAATTAACACACCTCACCTTATTGCTGCTTAGGTAAACAAGGGCTGTTCCCCTCTCTACTGTTATATCTAATACACCTAATGTTACTGCTACTTCTCAGATTCTCCCTAACCACACCACAGTCATACAAACTGATGCACATGCAACTCGGTGACACACTTGGAGGTCTGCACACAACACCCAAAAATATGGGGCCAAAACATACTCATATCCTCTAGTGTAAGACACCCCTACTTGCAGTGACTAATAGATACTCAATCACTAAGTACCCTACTGTTCAGACACCCCCATTCACTAATACCTACAATAGTACACTCATAAACACCCTCAATCACTCCACATTAGATGCTAACACTTAAACCAATACACAAACACTAGCACCTACAACCAATGCACATTGGTAACCGGCCCCTTGTATCACCTACAGTGACTGTAGTACCTGCAGAACCTACCCCAAAATGGAAACACATCTGAATTAAACCCCCTCCTTAGACCTGTACTCGTCCTCATTACTTTCTACCACTGACTACTCGAGTATCATTTTACCCTCAAGTGTGCAAGAGCACACTGACATCTATCATTACACACAAAAGTGCACATAACTGTCACTTAATGTACAAGTATCCTTCACATCCAAAATTATATACCTGGACACACTAATAATACTAATTACTGGTGCAAAATTACTGATACTCTAATTTCTTATCATAGAGAGCTGTTGTACTCACCTGTAGTTAAGCCCCACTGGTGTACTGGCCTAACTTCTCCCCTTCACTCAAGCACACTACTATTATTCTAACTGCAACCTAGATGAACAAAGAGTTATGAGTCCTGTTCTATTCAATGAACATTTATATACCTCTAAGACCAGATAGGATCAGGGGAAGCACACACACACAGAATACCATTCATTAGGCCTACATGTACACACACTTGCCGACAGAGTACACAATGTTTAACCTTACTAACTGCCAATAAGCAACATCTGTTGTTGTTGCTATGAAGGTCAAGACAATCCCACATATCCTCCTTACCAATAATCATACACCCCCAATACTTGCTCCGCACTGAGCAGATGGCATCACCCGATCCTTCACTTACCCGGTCGACACACAAACAACATGTCCCTTGCTTCCCACTGCCACTAACCTGAGCCTCTATGCCATTTCACCCACCTAGCAGACCTGGATCAACACAAATCTATACACAGTCCACACCCAACTCTCATAGACACTCTTACTGATACCTAAACGCATACTCAATTGAATACTCTAGCACCTTCACTCATCCTATACACTGGACAGATCTCTCTCTTGCACTCATAACTGGCAATGAAGCTTACCCTCTGGCCTCACACCCAAGCCTTGATCTACTACCCACCTGGGAATACCCAGCTTCCCAACCTTCTATGCCTGAGCTTAAACTCTTTCCACTACTGTAACAGACCTATACATGCTAACCTCAAACCATAATACCCTCACTGCACTCACTCCCCACTCGATCACCCTCTTTTTGATTACTGATAGCAACTCGAGCTCCCACTCCGTACAGTTACACCCTTAATCACCCTCTGATATTACACTGCTAAGGGAATGCATCTCATAGAGATATAATGATGTGCACACAAGTTGCAGTGCACTTCCCTTCTTACCCTCACAACTTCAGATACTGAAATACCCTTAGTCCGAACTCATCCTCTTACTCTAATCACCATGCAAACAAACCCCCATTGTTGTAGTGTACCCACAGTGGGTACTGCTGCTGCAATGCCACCACTCCCTTAGCCACACACTCAAGCACCACTCACCAATAAACCACCATAGATGATACAAAATCTATACAACAAATTAGGATACACACTCTCCTCCTCTCATCACACACACTCAAGCAAAATACTTCACAAAACGCACTAACACAATACGTGAACCAAGTATCAAACACTTGGTGGACTAAACTCACATTTCCCCCAATTTTGATGCATAAATCAATATTCCACAAGTAAAAATTATAGACCTAGATAAATGAGGACTTCTAGCACCTAGTTCTAGCTATAGAAAGCAAATTTTACCTATAGGAGGGTTCTTATAGGTCGAATGGGTGTTATTAACCATAAATAGAGTAAAAAAAATAGAGAATTACCTAGATTTTGAGTGACCTCCTTGAAGAACTCTAAATTTGGATATGAGAAAGACGAAGCGGATACGATCATCAATACTTGGAATCCTCTTCAAGCTTCCTCTAGTAATGACAAGCTCCTTAGCCTCCTTGGAAAATAAAAATGAGAGAAATGAGAATTGGAGTGGAGGAATTAGGGTTTGCTCTTAAATTTGGGGATGAACTAAATATAAATAAATGGAGGCTACTCATGAATGAAGAGGCTTATATAAGCTCCATTTAGGCTTAGGGTTAGGTTGAAGAATGTTTGAATTAACACAAGTGCCCCTCTCATTCCACTCATTCCTTCATGAATGGGATCTAACTAAACCATAGGAGAAATATTCTATTCTTGAGTCTAAATAGATTTAATAGACTTAATCTAGTCATGACTAACTAATTAATTGTATCAATGGGTCAAGTCAAGTCTAGTTAGGTCCACTAATATCATATCTAATTAGAATAGACTAATCAACTAACCAATAGGTATATTTTTTTATAATATATATATATATATATATATATATATATATATATATATATATATATGTACATTATAAAAAAATAAAATATACACAATATTTATAATAATATAAAATAACAAAAATATACCTATTCTAGAAATGTGGTAGTGACAGTCATCACGGCACCATTACTACTACTGTTGTTGTTGTTGTTGTTGTTGTTGTTGTTGTTGTTGTTGTTGTAAGGGCATTTTACCCTGTCATCAGTGATTATCATCTATATTCCTAGCAATTGGGCGTTCTTCACATTTTACTCAACAACGGTGACACTTATGATGAATACCGTCAAATCTTTGAATTGAGTGGCGCTTGTCCAGAGTCTTACAATTGAAAGTAGATTTTAGTGACACATGTCCATTATTATAGACTCATGATTACCAGGGGATAGTTTTAGCACAACTTGCCTGTATTGCTCTATATATTCTCGTACATGTTGTTTTTTCTCTGGGTGATGTCCGTAAGAGAGGACATCGTCATGTCATTTTCTTCTTCCTAGAGTCGGGTAAGAAAAAGAATTTTGAGGTCTTCAAATGATAAGATACAATTATTTGGAAGATAGCAGAACCAGTCGAAGGCTACTCCGAACAATTCCCCAATGAAGAGCTTGGTGAGAAGGGCATCGCAATGAGGTAGATGCCCCGTTGACGTCTCAAAATAACTCATGTATTAACGAGAGAAGTCTTTTCGTTAAATGGATTCATGGAGAAGGGTTTCTACTTTGGCAGGTACACCAAATCTTTTCACTCGAGAGGATACGGTTGTCTTATCCCCAGCTCGAGCAGCATTTCCCGGTTGTATATTGAGTCCAGATGGGCTCAAAGTTCTCGTATTTTTTGTATGGCCTCCCGGGCCTCATCTGTTGTAAGAGGAGTAGATGATCCTAGAAGAGTAGGATTTCCATCAGCGTGTGGGGCGATTGCGTTCGAATCTCCATTGGTCCCAAGGTCCTTGCTTGCTTGCGTAGAGGTCCTCGGCGGTTGTGAGACCATGTTTGCTTTGATCTCTAGTATTGTCTAGGTCAAGTCTTACATTGAGGCACTCATAGTGTGCATTATTATCCCCAGAGTGTCAAGGCGTTGGCGATCGCTGGTGCCCATAATATCCTCCCATGCCATGTATACTGTCCTGACATGGGGAAAGATATACGGGATGGTAGATCTCTCACTTTTCGTCTACGACTCTTGTATCGAATAGCCTCTAGGAAAAGCTGGCAATGTGGCATCCTCTTCGAACTTGGAGGGAATACTACCCCCGGCATCAAAAGGTGCTTCATTTTGATGATGGTGACTACTGTAAACCCCCTCACCCAAAATTAGGCCTACTTTGCTTAGATAATAAAATTAGGGCTAGTTTGAGCCCAAATAGAAATAGAATATTTTATTTATTTAATTTTACAATAATTATGTCACATAGTGCACCTTACCGTTGCTTTGATAATTGGAGCACTACACTAGCCATTGCCTTCCTACAAACTTTACACCCTTGTCCTAGACATGCCTGCCTGCTATTCTGACCATGGTGTAACTTATAATTATGCTCTCTTGTGCTATATTTTAGTCGCACATTAAACGTCGCGGACGTTGTTTTCTAATTCTAAATAAATTCCAACTTTGTACCCTTATGCGTTCCAATCAAAATTGGAGACACCATCTTGATCCATTTTGTGCAACCCAATTAATGATAATATTCTACTCTGAGCCCTCTATGTCCATGACACTTGTGTCTCACCTAATTTTATTTCCATGTACTTCTAATTAATTCCAGAATACCATGCGCAGTAATTTTAATTAAATTAATCTAATTTCTATCTTTATGGAATTTTCTCAATTATTAGGCACTTTTATGTAAAAATGCATTAAGGTGTCCACACCATTCGACAATACATGAAGAGATCCAACTTTTTCCTTCACATACATTTTTCTTATAATTTTCGGAATGTGCAAACGTACAGCATCATCCCCTCATTTAAACCCCATCCTTATATTTTAAACCATGTAATTTATAGCCCCACCATCCTCATGTAAGACCAAGGCCCACTCCAAGGAGAGTTGACCAAGCGCACATTGTCCTACGTCAAACCCTAAACCCAAATTTCATGTATATAAATAGCTTTTTCCCTTCCTTTCTTTATTTTCCTAAAACACCTAAACCTAACTACACCCCAGCCGATACGCACCCTCCCCTTCCTATTCATCTTCAACCTCCTCTCCTCTCACCGGAGCAGACCGGACCCCGACCACCGCTCTCACCCTCGCCAGCAACCCTGTCCTCCTCCTGCGCCACCGTGGCAACACCACGAACTCCTCCTAGTCCTCTTCCTCAACCTTCACTTCATCTTCTTCCTCGAACTCCTCTGCCTGTACTTCCTCTCCGCCGGAGCTGCTCGCAGCCCCGATCTCTGGAGCAGCCGACCAGACCCCTCTGCGATACCACCGACCCCATCACTATTTCCAGTCATCCACCCTCTTCCATCCTCGACAACCTCACCACCAGCAACGCAACCGTCATCACGACGACCACCGCTGTCCTCGTCTTTCTTCTTCCCGACCTCCAGTACCCACACCAGCAGTCCGTCCACTCGAGCACTCCGTCTCCCGTAAAACTCCTCCACACGACTTCCTCATCCTCTTCCCCATTCTCTATCTCCCCTTGCCTACTCACCGCCGGCAGCACCCACACCACCAGCAACACCCACACCACCAGCACCACCACCACCTCTCCTTCTTTCTTTCGAGCTCCTCCTTCCTGCTCCCTGTCCTTCTCCTCCTCGCTGGAGTTGACTGCACCATCACCACCCCTTTATCACCATAACCTCATCACCTTCCCTTTCGTCGGAGCCGTCAGACTCCGGTCAGCAGTCATCACCATTATCATTAGCACCATTTCCAAATCATCATCTCTAAATCATCACCATCATCATCATCCACATCCTCGATCCTCGTCATCACCATCATCCCAATCATCGATCCTCATCATCACATCATTCCAATTATCGTCCTCGTTATCACCATCGTCCATATCATCGTCCTCGTCATCACCATCGTCCATATCATCGATCCTCGTCATCACCATCATCCCAATCATCGATCCTCATCATCACATCATCCCAATCATCGTCCCCGTCATCACCATAATCCCAATCATCGTCCTCGTCATCACCATCGTCAATATCATCGTCCTCATCATCACCACCACTATTGCTATTAACACCATCATCCCAATCATCATCTACATCACCACCATTATCACAATTTCCATCATTATTCCATCATCATCACCATGGTAATCTTCATCAACCCCATTACAATCATCATCATTGACCTAATCACCCTCGTCCTCATGTTTATCATAGATCCGCCACCCTTGCCAGATAACCCGTAGTAGACACCCCCGATTCCCGTGCATGTGCACGCTGACCCCGAGTATATTAGATTTTTTTATGCAACTTTCGAAACAGGATATTGGGACTACATAGCTTCTTCCCAGGCAAGTATACTTTGCCAAATTGTTACAATACTTTGCATGCTATTTATATTTATATTTTTGCATATTCATTGCATGTGTAGTTTCTTTCAGTCATTACAATATATTAGATATATTGACACACACATGACACTTAATATCATAGAGGACAATCAGTAGGCGTATAGGCTATAACTACTCTGGTGAACCGTTGTAACTTAGCACACACTATGGTAGTCGTGTCCGATGGTCGCTACCCCTACGGTATGTCGATTGATGGAGTCACGAGGGTCGCTAACCCCGCTGTATGTCGGCTGATGATGTTCCCAACGTGTGTGTGAGTTGTGAGGCTTAGATCGAGTAGCCTACCCTTGCCCATACGTTGAAATGTTGTCCTCAATTGTATTCATATAGATTATCTTATACAGCATACTTATATATTTTCAAACATATTGTATGTTTACTGTATTCAATTTGCTTGCTTCTATGTATCTTGTTATCTCCCTCTGAGGACCTGGTCCCTTGCCAGGTATAGACGACCGTGAGTATCTGCAGGAGTACAAACCCGGACCAGACGTGTTACTTTCTGCCGAGGAGACCTTACCCACTGAGCATCATTGATTATCTCTAGCGATGGATACTTTAGCTGACACTCTTATATCGTTACCTATTTTATATTGGTGATTCTACCCTGCTCTCTCATTTTAGTTGATATAGTCATTGGTAGTGGATTTGTCTCCACCCGACTATCACTTATGGATTATTCAGACTCTTTATTATAGTTTAGTTATATTCTTTTCTGTGACTACTTGTGTGGATGAGATTAGTATTTCTGTGACTTGTGACAATAAATAGATACCACATGTAAGTTTTATTCATATTACAGCGTACATGTGTATTATGGTATCCAATAATTAGAGTTGCCACATATACACGGCTGGCAAACTTATGTGTTCCTAGTTCCTCATATTTTGGGACTAGGACATGACATGTTTTTGTGGTGGTCCATGCAGGTCAAGAGCATATTATCTCGGTTACGTTACTGTACCGAGCAAGCATGCACTAGGATTAGAGTATAGGATCTCATCCACAAGCGACTATTACTCATCTTCCTTCCCATCAGTTTTATCTAAATAATCGCATCCTGCTTAATTCCTGTGCTTCCCAAATAGCCCTTGAGTATAGCCTTCTCCTAGAACATAGGAACCTTTGTTGTTAGAATGATAATTAGGGTAACACACCTACTGAGAATACAAATAGAGTATTGACACATCACTAAGTTAGAATATCTAGTGAGCCCTAGTATTCCTTATCTATCGATTAGTCTACTATTATCCCTTGAGATATTTATGAATGACTTAAGATTAGTATAGACACTACTATGGTTAGTTAGAAATTTAACCATATTGTTTGACCCTAGTATTGAGGGACCACTAGAAATTCAAGGTGGAATATTAGGACCAAACCTAACTTTTATAGTGAGATAGTATTATAAAACTATATATTTAGATTCTTGTCTTGATAACTAGCAGGACAATATCTTAGGAAGCCAAGAGCAATAAAACAAACACTTCCCTAGATTATACCTTGAACACAGAGATTAGCATAGCATCTTCCCTTAGAAAACCATGATATTATTTTCTCTCTATTTTAATTTCATATCTCGTCCCCCTGAAACCTTGACGGTCGCTATTAGTGCGACGACTGAATTTTTCCTCTTATCTTTCAATTCACGCTGCCTGACCTTTCTGATTGTAGGACCAAGTGAATGCCTTATGTTAGGATATATAGCTCACTAGGGTTATAATTGTAATATTAAAATTTGAAATTAGGTGCCTTGTAGTTAGAACCTGGTAGTTGAATTGTTCATTAGATTGTGATATCCTCTAGTTGGAGATCACAAAATTTTTGCCTCCACCTCGATACGAGTTATGCCCTCTCTCCCCTGAAGGCCAGCAACTTTTCCATTTTACTATTGACACTTGTTCTATAAATACTATGATTAAGACCTGAGATGACCATTACCTATGGAGTTTTGTAATAGGATACCTTAATAAATACCAAGACCCTTTCTCGTAGACCTTAACATGAGTTTCTACTGTAACCTTAAGGCAGTACAGTATTAGTAATTATTTTAAGTTGGGTAGTGTGTCTCATAACATAGTATCACATAGTCCTATCGACCCATTGATAAAGTGCAATAGAATGACACAACTTTAGACTTGCATAAGAAGATAATGTTTATTCAGACGGTAGAAATTAGAGGTCCATACCCCTATTTGGTCGACTAGCAACTTAGACAAGGAGCTAGTATGACAACTGTAGAGACTGTAGAGTCTCACCTTCTTGTGAACTTGAATTAGTTTGCACATTCTTTTATCATAATCCAGCGTATTTATTATTTTCTAAACTACCTTGACTTATGCTGCTATTTTATAGCCTAGTTTTGCAAGCTTATTCTTTTATCGAGCTTGATCATGATGTATGTATTATTGGGGACACCTACTAATACATTGTCTAATCAGAATCAGTGTATTAAGGTCTAGCTAACCTTAGTACATTTGGTTCGCCCTTCATAATACTACTTCACGTGGATTGAGATATATAGTTGACTAGTGGACAAATATACTTGCCCTCTAGATATGTTTGAGCATATCGTATTGGTTACATAACTGTACTGATACAAGCATGCGAATAAAAAACTACCAAATAGGATTTCAATCCACAACTGCCTTGACAATTCTCATTGAATTCTTTAAGCGCCTTGATCCCCATACTTCTATCCTATGACCTCCCCCTTGAACTCTTTATTATTGCTTTTCGTCGTCCCTTATTTCGGAAAGACGAACGCTCGTGCCGGGTATAAGTTGATACACTGATAAGTACTAGATATCCCCCCATAGGTTAATCATATAACTTGGTAATTCTCTTTTATAATTGATTAAGGGCATATCATAGATGATATGTTGGTGTTAAAACTTTGAGGATTGAATAACATGATTAAAAGAATATTTCCTTAAATGTGTAGCCTTAGGTGATAGATGGATAAATTCTAAGTTGGGTAGAAACTACATTGTTAAACTTGAGGTAAATTCTTTTAGATTGTGACCAAGTAAGATTAGATAGAGACAAACCCTACCATATTTAAATTTTTAGGACAAAATTATTTTAGGTAGGGTAGGTTGTAAACTCCCTCACCCAAAATTAGGCCTACTTTGCTTAGATAATAAAATTAGGGCTAGTTTGAGCCCAAATAGAAATAGAACATTTTATTTATTTAATTATGCAATAATTATGTCACATAGTGAACCTAACCGTTGCTTCGATAATTGAAGAACTACACTAGCCATTGCCTTCCTACAAACTTCACACCCTTGTCCTAGACATGTCCGCCTGCTATTCTGACCATGTTGTAACTTATAATTATCCTCTCTTGTGCTACATTTTAGTCACAAAATAAATATTGCGGACGTTGTTTTCTAATTCTAAATAAATTCTAACTTTGTACCCTTGTGCGTTCCAATCTAAATTGGAGACACCATCTTGATCCATTTTGTGTAACCCAATTAATGATAATATTCTACTCTAAGCCCTCTATGTCCATAATACTTGTGTCCCACCTAATTTTATCCCTATGTACTTCTAATTAATTCTAAAACACCTTGTGCAGTAATTTTAATTAAATTAATCCAATTTTCATCTTTGTGCAATTTTCTCAATTATTAGGCGCTTTTATAAAAAAATGTATTAAGGTGTCCATACTATTCGATAATACATGAAGAGATCCAACTTTCCCCTTCACATATATTTTTCTCACAATTTTTGGAATGTGCAAACGTACAACATCGCCCCCTCATTTAAATCCATCCTTGCATTTTAAACCATGTAATTTATAGCCCCAACATCCTCATGTAAGACCAAGTCCACTCCAAGGAGAGTTGACCAAGCCCACATTGTCCTAGGTCAAACCCCAAACCCAAATTTCATGTATATAAACAACTTTTTCTCTTTCTTTCTTTATTTTCCCAAAACACCTAAACCTAACTACACCCCAGCAGACATGAACCCTCCCCTTCCTGTTCATCTTCAACCTTCTCTCCTCTCATCAGAGCAGACTGGACCTCGACCGCCGCTCTCACCCTCGCCAGCAACCCTGTCCTCCGCCTGCGCCATCGTGGCACCACCACGAACTCCTCCCAGTCCTCTTCCTCGACCTCCGCTTCATCTTCTTCCTCGAACTCCTCTGCCTACACTTCCTTCCCGCCGGAGCTGCTTGCAGCCTCGATCTCCGGAGCAGCCGACTGGACCCCTCTGCGACACTACCGACCCCATCACTATTTCCAGTCAGCCACCCTCTTCCATCCTCGACCACCTCACCACCAGCAATGCCACCATTATCATGACCACCACCACTGTCCTCGTCTCTCTTATTCCCGACCTCCAGCACCCACACCACCAGTCCGTCCACCCGAGCACCCCATCTCCGATGAAACTCCTCCGCACGACTTCCTCGTCCTCCTCCCTATTTTCCTTGTCACCCGAGCCGCCTGCAGGCCATCTCCCCTTGTCTGCTCACGCCGGTAGCACCCATACCACTAGCACCACCACCACCTCTCCTTCTTCCTCCCGAGCTTCTCCTCCCTGATCCCTGTCCTTCTCCTCCTCGCCGGAGTTGACTGCACCATCACCACCCCTTTATCACCACCACCTCATCACCTTTCCCTTTGCTGGAGCCGCCGAACTCCGGTCAGCAGTCGTCACCATCATCATTAGCACCATCTCCAAATTATCATCTCTAAATTATTACCATCATTATCATCCACATCTTCGATCCTCGTAATCCCCATCTTCCCAATCATCGATCCTCGTCATCACATTATCCTAATCATCGTCCTCGTCATCACTGCCGTCCATATCATCATCCTCGTCATCACCATCGTCCATATCATCGATCCTCGTCATCACCATTATCCCAATCATTGATCTTTGTTATTACATTATCCCAATCATCATCCTCGTCATTAGCATCATCCTAATCATCGTCTTCGTCATCACCATCGTCCATATCATTGTCCTCGTCATTACCATCACCATTGTTATTAATACCATCATCCCAATTATTATCTACATCACCACCATTATCACAATTTCTATCATCATTCCAACATTATCACCATGGTAATCATCGTCAACCCCATTACAATCATCATTATTGACCTAATCACCCTCGTCCTCATGTTCATCGTGGACCCGCCACCCTTGCCAGACAATCCGCAGCAAATACCCCTGATTCCCGTGCCTGTACACGCTGACCCCTAGTACATTAGATTTTTTTATGCGACTTCCGGAATAGGATATTGGGACTACATAGCTTATTGCCAGGTGTAGACGCATAAAAATACGCTGGAAAATTATACATGTAAAACCCCCCAACATTCATGAAGCCCGCGTAAAACAGAGCTTCAACGCTATGTGGCATAAAATATGACTTCAGAACAGCCTGCGTAAAGCAGCACTTAAAGGCTATTTTGGCGTAAAAATGTTGCTACACCTCCCTCCGGCGTAAAATATATTTGCTTTTAATGTAGAGTGAAGTTGTACGAGGAACTCTTCGTATTCCTCGAATGAACCTGTCAGACAAAATAATAAACCTGACTCCTGACAAAGAGTACTGTACGACGATCGAGAGGACGACTGTAATAAAGATTCTGCACAGAGATCCAAGCTGTCGGTTAGTGACATATCTTTGATACAAGTCATTTTTACGCATTCAAAGAATACGCTGCCTATATTTCATGGGCAGAAATGAGTCTTTACGCTCAACATGAGACAAAATCAGACGCCACGTCAAAAGCTGTCTCTCGTATAGAGCTCGAGGCATATCTTTGCATTTAATGCACGAGATGGGGGCAGATCTCTGCATTTAATGCACAAGATTTTGTTCTATTTTTTAATAACTGAGAAAGCTAAAAACTGTGACTAATACGCTCACATCACCATCCTTGAATGTTACGCCAACCAGGCTATTTTTAACTATAGGAGTACGCCGTATGCTATCTCCTCAAAATATGCCAACTCAGGCTATATTTACAAAGGTACGTGATAAGGCTATTAGGCCCAGAATACGCTCAAGACCTCAGTCAAGAAGGATAATTGGCTAGTTTTTCCTGGTTACCTATTTATGCAGCATCAAGCTTTACGTAGAATTTGGCTTTTACGCCAACAAGATAGCTATTTGGCTTTTATGCCAACAAGACAGCTATTTGGCTTTTACGCCAACAAGACAGCTATTTGGCTTTTATGCCAACAAGACAGCTATTTGAATTTTACGCCATCAAGATAGCTATTTGACTTTTATGCCAACAAGACAGCTATTTAGCTTTTACGCCAACAAGACAGCTATTTAGCTTTTACGCTAAAAAGATAGTTATTTGGCTTTTATGCCAACCATCTTTACGCAAGAAGCAGTTATCTACGTGGCTTGTATGTCGTGATCTTCGGTGAACGATTATACATGTTACCTTATAATGGGACACGCATCATACGCAGATTCAGGAGATCATTCAGACGTGGGTAGCAGTTATTATAACCGCCGCGTAAAGAGTGCAACTCTCTTCATAGTTTGGCTTCTATGCCGACTGGACAGTTACTGTGACTGAGCTCTATAAATAGAGACCTCCAGTCACAGGAGATCGGGGGAGGTCAAGATCAAGAAGGTCGAGGAGAGGATCAAGATCAGAGACCAAAAGATCAGAGAGAGAGAGAGAGAGAGAGAGAGAGAGTACATACAGAGAGTGTTGATTGACAACTTTGGCAACGAGAGTTCAATCCCTCCTGCAATCTTTGAAGCTTCTTCTTCTTCTACAGCACTTTTTCATCTATGTGTAGTCCAAGGGACAAAGTGATCGACCGCAGATCAGACTTCTATCGCAATATTTCTCCAGAATCATTTTTATTGTACTTAACATCCTCGTATAGGATTAATTGTACTCTTTTTTTTCTTGTTTGTAAACAAAGAAAGGGTTTCATATAAACCTACTTTCAATTTCTTTTGTTTATCATCAAACAAGAGATGGCGACTCTGCTAGGGGCTACTTTCTCATATGATGAGAAAGCCATTGTGCAACACAATGATGTATCCATCGGATCGACGAAGAAGACATTGCTCGTCCAGTTCGACTAATCTGCTTATGAAGACATGCTTCGTGCAGGGGGTAGCTCGCATTCCCTCTCTGTCCAGGACAACATGAAGCTGCATAAAGTGTGGATGCCCCACACATCCTCTACCCTTCCTGCAAGCTCTCATTGTCTGATCAACAAGGTTGTGACAACACAGCCTACACGTCCTGCGTGTAAAACTTCATCTCCTGTCTGTGATGTGGCAGATAAAACTTCTGGTAATTTTCCAGTGCCAATCCAGAAGTCTAATGCGCGTCCTGCGCGTAAAACTTCGTCTCTCGTCTGTGACATGGCAGACAAAACTTCTGGCAATGCTCCAGTACCAATCCAGAAGTCTAACGCGCGCCCTGCGAATAAAACTTCGTCTCCCGTCTGTGACATAGCAGAAAAAACTTCTAGCAATGCCTCAGTGCCAATCCAGAAGCTTCAAACGCGCCATGCGCGTAAAACTTTGTCTCCCGTCTGTAATATGGTAGATAAAAATTCTGGCAAGGCCTCAGTGCCAATCCAGAAATTTCAAACGCTTCCTGCGCGTAAAAATATATCTCCCGTCTATGATAAGGCATATGGATCCTTGGATCACATCAAGGGAAAATGAGTGGTGAATCTCCCAACCTCTAGGCTTGTACGCTCCCAAGAAAAGAAGTTGCCCACTCTTCAGATTATGCGGACTTTTCCTGTTTCACATGAACCTATGCTGAAATCCAAATTATGCCAGGATAGGTTTGTCCATGTAAAGAAGACTCATTTTACGGGAAGGTACTCTCCTCAGATAGATGATGGATCATATGCCATTCACATGGGTGAACTATTGTATTCCTATGGCAGAGAAAGGGTTATGGTTCATAATCTCCATGTAAAAAGGCAGAATAAGCCTTCTTTCTCTTCTTATAATTTTCCTGATAAGGTTTCCTGGTCCAGAAACGCAAAGACAGGGGTCAAAATCAAGATTTAGTGCCCCTAACCACCAAGCATGGGGAGATTATGTGGGACGTAGCATCAACATCTAATGTCGTCCTGATATATGGGCCACATGAAGAATCTATCTTTATTGTTCCACCTACTCGCAACGATCAGCATCAAATAATCTTCGGTCGAATGCGGAATAGACTGATTGTATAAGAAGATTCTCATGAGTCTGATACTGGGAAAATGCAAATCCACAGATATAGTCCACATGCTTTAAAGATTATGCAAAATATATGCTATAATTTAAGGTTGAAGCAAGGCCTCAATTATGGAAAAGGCAGACGAATACCGTTGCATGGTGATCCTTACTGTCAACGAACTCGTTTTGGGTTGGGATATACCACATCTCCTGCAAACTTCGAACCTCCAGAGTCTGATCCTGTAATACCAGAGGCAGGTCCTTCTAAATCAACTTCTGTAGACAAAGGTAAACAAGAAGAAGAAGAACCAGACAACGACATATCTGGGGGTAGTCTCCCTCGACAAAACAGAGCAGCTTCCAAAGCTGGGGGTAGAATTCTCTCTGTGTCTGAAGATGATGCAACTACAACCATCTTCCCTAAGGACCATACGACTCGGGTATCGGGAACCCGAAAGCCAAAGGGGACTTTCTTCTTCAATGATGAAGACATCATTGAAAACTTTAATATATTGATGAAGGAAAACAAACTTCGGCTACCCAACATCAGATACCCTGAAAGGACTGGCAAAGTCAATGACCCAGAATATCGTCTCTTTCATTGGTACATTCATCACCCTACAAAGGCCTGTTATGTACTAAAATGGAAAATCCAGGAGTTGATCGACGCCAAAGTCATCACTTTGCATTTATAAACAAGATGACGGTCACTGCAAATTGATCTCACTCCAACGTGGCAATTTGCTCCTCAAGAAGCGCCGAATGATGAGTCCTCAAAACCTCCCCAGTGGAGCAACCTTCAGGACTATCCCCACTCAGCAAATCACTCCCAAAGAATTTTTTTTCGGACATGGGTTCACGTTCATCTTACCTCTGAACTGTTGTCCAAACTATTTTTTCCAGCTGAATTTGCCATGTCTAAGGACCTCTGAGCAAACCTCCCGGGTTATTGCTTTCGATCAATTCACGTTCATATTACCTCTGAACTATGTCTTTCCACTTTCTCCAGCAGAGAGAATTTATCATCACAAAGATAGTCAATTCCATATTACCTCTGTCCGGTTTCTTCTTTATCCCCACAGAATCATATCTTACCACATCCACATTACCTCTGAGTAAGATATTTTCAGAACTTTTTTCCATGTCCATATTACCTCTGAGTAAAGTTCTTCTCTACGACTTTCTACTATCACGTTCGCATAGCCCCTGGTAGTGCTAGTCACTTCAGCATATTATCTGTACTTAAGGTACGCCATGGGTAATAAGTCCACAACCCGGATGTACAAATCGACTCTTAGTTTTTCATTCCCAACAAGTGCCTATGTGCAGCATTTTCTCGATCATCGAAGATCGAGAATCATATTCTATCATGTTCATATGACCTCTGGATAGATTATGTTCAGCAATTTGGTGTCCCCAACAAGTTCCTATGTGTAATATTTTCTCCTTCGTTACAAATTCTTGTAAAAAAACCATCATCCATATCCGAGAGTCCCGGATACGCAATTGATAACGGATCCTCAAAATTTTTCCAGCGAAGCAATCCTTAGGCCTACTTGTACACTCCCTTAGTGACTTCTCAAACCAATCTCGTTAAACTCTAACCATGTTCATATTACCTCTGAGTTATCGTCCCATCGGTCTTCCCCAATGGAATGATCCTTTGGTCTATCTTCATATTCGGATAAACCACACTCAACGAATCACTCCTCGATGAGTTTTTCGGACAGGGGTCCACATTCATATTACCTCTGAACTACTGTCATAATATTTCTCTCAGGCTGAGTTTGTCATGTTCATATTTACCTCTGAGCAAACCTTTATAGTTTTTGGCTATCGATTATCATGTCTATATTACCTCTGATATCTATTGTCATCTCAACTTAACACCCGTACTTAACTCTAAGTATGCTAGTGGTGTTAGTTCCATAAAAACTACCATATCCATATTACCTCTGAGCAGATATATACCTCCATCCCCAGTAGGAGTCATAACTCAAAAGTTTGTCATGTTCATATTACCTCTGAGCAAACCTTCCGAGTTTTGGCTATCGATTATCATGTTCATATTACCTCTGATATCAGTTGTCATCTTAATTTAACACCCGTACTTAACTTTAAGTACGCCAGTGGTGTTAAGTCTACAAAAACTACCATGTCCATATTACCTCTTGCAGGGCTTGTTCTAAACTTATTACTTACATTCTCGTGCACAAGAAGTAATAGGTCCACCAAAAACCCCCTGATGGGATGCCCACAAGAAAAACTGCCATGTCCAAATTACCTCTGGCAGGGTTTGTTCTAAACTTATTACTTGTACTCTCGTGCACAAGAAGTAATAGATCCACCAAAAACCCCTTGATGGGATACCCGTAAGGAAAACTGCCACGTCCATATTACCTCTGGCAGGGCTTGTTCTAAACTTATTACTTGCAATCTCGTGCACAAGAAGTAATAGGTCCACCAAAAATCCCCTGATGGGATTCCCGCAAAAAAAACTGCCACGTCCATATTACCTCTGGCAGGGCTTGCCTTAAACTTATTACTTGCACTCTCGCGAACAAGAAGTAATAGGTCCACGAAAAACCCCCTGATGGGATGCCCGCAAGGAAAACTGTCGCGTCTACATTAACTATCAAAACAAAAATATGTCTCTCCACTATCACCACAGAGTCATATTTTACAATACCCATATTACCTTTGGCAGGGCTTGTCTCAAACCTATTACTTACACTAACGTGCGCAAAAAGTAATGGGTCCATAAAAAATTCTCCAGCTGGATGTCTTTACTAGCCTCAAAACTTATCACGTTCATATTTGTGATTAGGCTTGTTTCGAACTTATTTTTTGCACTCAATGTGCACAACAAATAATAGGTCCACCAATGATTCCCCAGTGGGATATCCTCAACAAACACGGTATTGTACTACGTTCATATTACTTCTGGTATGATATCTGAAGTTCACACAAAAAATCATAAAGAAATGGAGGGCCCTTTCTAATTGAAAGAACATTCTCAAATGGCGCTTACAGATGAGCCAAGCCTAATGGAAATTTGATAATGGCTCCTATCAACTGCAAATTTTTGAAGTACTCTACTTGATCTCCTTTGCTTAACGGAGTATGATGAAGATCTCATTCTGGCGATACTACGTATAAAGATTAGTTGGATCATATTCCATCAGGTTTATGTGACCTCTTAATAGATATCCTTAACTAATTTATAAACCTATCATATTCATATTACCTCTGATAGTGTTTAGTATACAAATTTAGTTGGATTATATTCTATCAGGTTCATGTTAACTCTGAATAGATTTACATTCAGCTAAACCCTATTGAAAGTATATCATATTTATATTACCTCTAATATCGGTTTCATCCTAGCCTATCATTTGCATTCTAAAGTGATGGGCCCACAAAGTCAGAAGAAGTATCTTTATTATCTCTGAGAAATTACAAGAAGAAGCAAAAAGGTACATCATTAGGGAGGAGCAGTTAAATCCCTAATCTGTTGCACCAAGCAGCCATCCTCTCATTCCTGGAGTTTAAAATGTTAGTGTGAGCCCATTCCAGCTTTGCCTCATCATTGCTCAAGTGAGATAGTTCGGACAGAAAATCAATAAAACTTGCGTGGATGATACCCACATGTGTCAAGTTCTGTTGAGCTGTATCCACTTGGCCCTTCAGCACATTGCGGACTAACAATGCTTTAAGAAGCTTCTCCCTTGTCTGGGCTAGTTCAGCTTCCAATTCTTGAACTCTCACTTCGTAACCTTCACATTCTGCGCAGCACTTAGCTAGCTGAGGAATACTCTCCACCAATACTGCTTGCTCTTTATCCATCTCCTGCTGCTGTTCCTGGATGGATTTGTTTAGAGATTCTATCTGCTGAGCAAGTTCCGCAGTTAGAGAGTCATACTCAGCCTGAACCAGATCATTGATGCTACCTCGGGATAGTTACAAATATTCGTTAATGGGTTGTTCTAAACCATTAACTATTTGCTCTAGCACATCAGCTCTTTCAGTATTATTGAAATTTCTAATCGGTGCTATAATAAGCTTGGAGGACGTCTTTAGAGCATTAAAGCCTAGGTTCTTCTCCAGCACCATGGATATCAATTTTTTCAAAGTACGATAGAATATGCTAGTGTATTGTTCAACTAGCATAGCAAAGATCGGATGTACGCTGGAAGTAGCAGCAATATCGGTAAATCTCCCTCCAGGAATGACTGCAGAGGATGTTGCCATAGTCGTTGCTTCAACAGATGGTGCGACAAAAGAAGGGACACCAGCAACGGTTGAAATTGCTGGCATGCTCGATGAAGGAGGCACAGTCAAGATAATGGGCTCATCCTCCTCTGATGTTATTTGAACTGCTACTGGCGGGATAACACCCGAGAATGTTACGGATGAAAGATCGGCAGCTTCAAAGCATGCTTCTTCGACGTTGGGAACCGCCGTTTCATTAGCTGGATCCACAACAAAGTCAGAAGTTGTGTCAACTCTGCCCTCCCCCGAAAAGTCTTCACCTGAAAAGAAGACAAGAGAAAGTTAATATCAATTTGATGTTAATTTTCCTGAAAGAAGCGTAAAGACAATATTTACCCATGGTCGATGGTATATATGTTGCGTCTGCAGCCTATATAGCTAAATCATTTCTTAGATGCTAAACAAGCTGTTATACCTGGAGAAGAGGGTGCACCAACTGACGTTTGAGGGTAGTCATCCCAATCGTCACCCAGATCCACTCGAGGTTCATCGGGTGGAATCTCGCTAGAAATACTTACAGATAAAGGAGGAGTTATTCCCACTATTTGTCTTGATAAAGGTATATTGATTCTTATTATGCTCGGTCTCGAAGGCGATCTTGAAGCATTGCCAGTAACGGTGGTAGCGGCAGCGATCGCGAGCAAAGAATCTCCAGCACTGTCAACTGGAACTGTGGAGGTTCCCTCTCTAATAGGCGAAGGACCTCTGATCAAAGAATCATCCCCAACAAGAGAAACAATAGGCTCACTCCTAGAGGCCCTCTTGGTGGAAGTATTTTTAGGACCTCTGACAGTCTGCTTCTTCTTGTAGGGGGAAGGCTCTTTCAGAGTAGAAGCCTTTCGCTTATTAGAGATAACGAGAGGCTCTGCTGGCGGAGCTATTACGCCTCTCAGTATTATCAACAAGAAATCGTCTGCACCGGTAGTGTCTTCACCTTCATCAGAGGAAACATACGGTATCTCCTTCCTTCTAGTGGACCTATGGGAGGGCATCTTGAAACTTCCATACACATCAAAATCACGATAGAAGGTATTGATGGACGCATAAAACTGCGCGTATGAGTAAAAAATGTACAACTTCGTAGAGAGAGAAGTCGCGGGCACAACAAAGATTGCACCAGTACAACCCATGATGAAATACCGCCATCCTCTGGCTCCGTCGATAAGTCCACCTTTGGACCTGAAGCTGGTGATGGGATTTACCACATGCTAGGCAGATTGCACCAGTACAACCCATGATCATACCCAAATTGCCTGACAAAACGGCTAGGCAGATAAGGCTCCAAGTAGCAGGGGTCCTCACTTCTGTACAGCAGGTGGGAAGGTCTAATACAGACCAACCAGTAAAAGGTTTTAGGAGAAAGAATAGTCTTCCCTTGGCCCGCATCCTAAAGTTTAGTCCCCTGTTGATTGATATATACGGGGGGGACGGTACAGAAGAGCTTCCAACCATGGGCAAAATTTAATGCTCGTCGACAATCTATAACGCTAGTCACATTCCAAAGGGAATTCTTGTAATTCAACAAGAAGTTATTTCCCGAACCGTTGGAAGATCCGGGAGATATCACTCTAGTTTTGTGAAAGATTAACCATCCCATCAGATATAGGAATGGTAATTCTACTCTGGGATATCCTTCACGCTGTGTATCATCTGCAAGCAGCCCATCAGTAATGGCCCTCAGGCCAGCTTGTATTCTGCATACCATGGCAGGAAGCAGGTCCAATCTTGCTCCAAACACTAAACGCACTGCGGGCCATAAGGTGTTGCGATGAATGCGATCCATAGACGCGATGCCGGGAACCACCCATCGGCGTAACCAGATAGAGAGGAAGCCAGCCAGTTAAGCTTCCCTTGACAGAGGCTTTTGGTAATGCCTCATATAGCTGTAGGCCTTGGTTCTTGCAGGATAACCCTCTATCTCTTCATTGAGAACACTATCTTGAGCCCCTACATCTTCAATGAGATCATCGACTGTGTTGGCATTAAGCATACGTAGAAGGTTCAAAGGCTTATCTCTGCTATCTACAACCTTGTCCTGTTTGGCATTTCTGGCTAGATGGAAGAAGAGGTAGGATACCTATTTATTGATATGGGCCAAATCAGAGGGCTCTTTGTAGAAGGTGGTACATGCAAGATAGTGGCTCATCAGCTCTTGCTACACCAATACTGCCCGAGGGTTTGCATCCTTCATCTCCCTGTTTGTGGGAACTTACTCTTCATTCGGAGTGTCTCCTATTGGCAGCTTTGAGATATCTACCATCTCATGAAGGGCTAAGCCCAACTCACCTAGTGGAGTGGCAAAAGTCCCAGTAAGCGAGTTGTATCGCTCCATCAAAGCTAAGAACAAGTTGGGATTGACAGGCAACCCAACACTAGTGGCACTCACAGACGCAAATAAGCCAATACTCTCCAGCTCCATCTGGAAGTGCTTCAGGGCCCAGGCAGTTAAACTGGCCCATCGAAGATTCTGGAGGCTAAGCCATCCACTGGTGCGAGGGTTAACCTTGGGGTACACTCCTCCCTGCCCCATAAAGTCATTGCAGAAAGTCATTATTTGAATTGGCTGGATCAGTGAAGTATCTTCACTCGGGACGTTGCCCGACAGTAATCCTCTGAAAGGCATAACAGGGCCTGAAGGACTACTCACAAAGGCTCATCGGTTCAATCCTTTCTTATATAAGATCTTTCCTGGCCGTCCTTGAAGATTTGGAGTCAGAGTCCATACCATCTTTCTGGGATGTGTGGCATGGAAGAATATCGAGATAGGGTAATCTTTGGGCATCCTTGGCAGATACATGATCGTGCCCTCAGCAGAAAAAACCTAATCTTCCTTCTTGGGCTTTGTTTGGGATTGTTTATCGATAACATCCCTAAATAAGAAACCTGGTTTCTTATATTCAGTACCGTCTATATACGTCAGGGGCTCCCTACTGATCATACTCAGCAACATTCGTTCTCCTTGGGCCAAGATCAGAGTTCCCCTTTCTTGAGGATACTCATTTCCAGAGATAGGGAATGTCACATGGGACAAATCCTCTAAATAGTTAGAATTCAGCATTCCAACAGCAGAGCCCATCACTTCAGCCAGAGGAGGGATCTATAAGTCCACTGCAAAAAGCGAGAAAATAAGTCAATTTTATGCTAGACGCTACACTCTCGTAGTATACGCCAAAGCCTAACAGTTTGAGCTTTTACGCCAGACTGCAAAAACTTGAGTCTTACGCTGGAATCTATTTATAGTACGTAAAACTTAAGATTGGCAGTATACGCCAAAATTTAACAGTCTGAGCCTTTACGTCAGACTGCAAAATTTGAGTTTTTACGCTGGAATTTATATCCAGCGCGTAAAACTCAAAGTTTGCAGTATACACCAAATTTTGACAGTCTGAGTTTTTACGCCAGACTGCAAAAATATAGAGTTTTTACGCTGACACATTAGGAATGTGGGCGTATTATGGCGCATACACGTACAACGTGTGCGGAGGGTTCTTTATTCCTCTCGAAGTCTTTACCTGTGATGCTCGGAGTGCAGCTCGACGGTGGAGCACTTCATTCAGAACGGGGCTCGCTCAGCCTAATGGGGGTTGCTCGTGCTTGAGGAGAGGAGCGAGATGAGGAAGCAGCTTTCTTTCCCTTAGCAGTGGAAGCCTGTTTCAGTGCCATGGCGAAACTCTAAGTTCTCAGAAAAGAAACAAAGACGAAGAGTTCTTAGAAAGAAAGGGTTTTACAAAGACAGATGAAGGCTTTTTCTCTCTCAAGACCTTGGGCTATTTATAGAGTTCAGATAACTCTTCGAATCCCTAACCAAATCCGATTTTTAATAGTCGGTTATGATTGGGGACCACGTCACCCTATCATTTGAAAAAGATGATAGACAGTCATGCTGCGTAACGGATCCAGATTTTACGCGCAGAGCAAGGATCTATGATTTTACGCTCAGAAGCTACAAATCTACGGCTTTACGCTCAGAAGCTACAAATCTATGATTTTACGCTCAGAAGTTTTTACGCTCAGAGGCTACAAATCTACGCTTTTACGCTCAGAGGCTACAAATCAACGGTTTTACGCTCAGAAGTTTTTATGCTCAGAAGCTACAAATCTGCGATTTTACGCACATAAGCTACAGATCTATGATTGTACGCTCAGAAGATAACAGATGCTACGGATCTATTACTTTTTGCATATCTTAAAGACACACAGGACAGAGTAAGCATATATCTTGACAATTTGGGTCTTATACTCGAAAAGGCCAATTATAAGGGTTTACTCAGGAAATGCTCCTTTTTGGTTACAAAATATTGCAAGTGCCAAAAATACACAAATATCAGCGTCAAAGATGACTCTTCTTCTTGGGCCATTGGAAGTTCATTCGAAATCTAGCTGGAAAGTTCAAGCATGGCCTGTTCGGCCGACATTTCTTGCCCTGTTTCGAGGAACTTTCGGGAAGCCATTCTTGAAGATGATATTCTGAACAAAAATTCTTCGTATCAGAGAAGTGACAGTTTAGAATTCTATACGACTCCTCGTCCAAAAATAGCATGACAGTTGGATCTTCAAGACAGCTTAATGCTAAAGAGCTTTTTACGCATCTTCCGTTACGCGTAAAAGTTGGGACGTGATCGGATAAGCGTTTATCAGAGTCAGCATAAAAAATTACTCAGACATGCTGAAGTTGCGTATTATCAGACTTCCTCACAGCAATATGGCAAATCGACGATGCGTAAAAGAAGACAAATTTATTAATCATGATTACATATGATGGAAATCTATTTTATAAAGGATTTTTCATTAATATTCAAGATCATGATTACATATGATAGAAATTTACATTACAAAGGATTTTTTATTAATATTCAAGATCACGCCAGGAATCTACTATGCTAGGTTCTCGTCTGACGGAGATCTTCAGTTCGTCTTCTGCGGTACTTCATCGGCTTCTTCGGCCGATGAACAAGAAAATAGTGAATGGCTGGAGGATACAGAACTGGGCCTGTATAAAGCCACCCCTTTACGGCATTGGCGGCCATGCTCAGATTTGTGTTAGGGATTCATACCCAATACAATACTGGAAGACGTGGCCAAGATGCCCACCTGGGTCCAGCTTCATAGTAGGGGAAAACACAGCTAGCATGTTGTGTGGTCCGATGAGACCCTTCCTCTCTCCTTGGCGAGTTGCCATATAAATTACTGATTATCCCGAGCAAAGGAAGCTATGATATCCTTCCATGATCAATCATTGCAGAGGATATTTGCTCGAAGATGTCTCTTTTTACGGCCCCTTACATGCTGAAAGAGCATGATATTCTTCCTCAGGTCAGCCCAATGAATCTCAACAGCCATCTTCGTGGTAAAGGAAGTATGAAAAAATAGGTTCACTCGCTTGCATTTATATAGGCAGAAGAGAACATACCAAATCCCAACAAATTCCTAAATATCTCTGAAATATCAGCCTCGCAGAACGAGTCAAATTTGACCGTTTCATGCTTCATTCAAAGTATTCCAAATTACGAGAAATTTAAAAACTTTGAAGGGGGACTTGCAGAAGCATAAAAATACGTTGGGGAATTATATGCGTAAAATCTCCCAACATGTATGAAGCTCGCATAAAACAGAGCTTCAGCGCTATGCGGCATAAAATATGGCTTCAGAACAGCCCGCGTAAAGCAGCACTTAAAGGCCATTTTGGCATAAAAATATTGCTACACCTCCCTCCGGTATAAAATATGTTTGCTTTTAATGCAGCGTAAAGTTGTACGAGGAACTCTTCGTATTCCTCGAATGAACCTGTCAGATAAAACAGTGAACCTGACTCCTGACAAAGAGTACTGTACGACGATCGAGAGGACGACTGTAATGATAATTCTGCACAGAGACCCAGGCTGTCGGTTAGTGACATATCTTTGATATAAGTCATTTTTACGCATTCAAAGAATATGCTTCCTATATTTCATGGGCAGAAATGAGTCTTTACGCTCAATATAAGACAAAATCAGACGCCATATTAAAAGCTGGCTCTCGTATAGAGCTCGAGGTATATCTCTGCATTTAATGCACGAGATGAGGGCAGATCTCTATATTTAATGCACGAGATTTTGTTCCATTTTTTAATGACTGGGAAAGCTAAAAATTGTGACTAATACGCTCACATCACCATCCTTGCATGTTACGCCAACTAGGCTATTTTCAACTATAGGAGTACGCCGTATGCTATTTCCTCGAAATACACCAACTTAGGCTATATTTGCAAAGGTACGTGATAAGGCTATTTAGCCCAGAATACACTCAAGACCTCAGTCAGGAAGGATAATTAGCTAATTTTTGCTGGTTACCTATTTATACAACAACAAGCTTTACGCAGAATTTAGCTTTTATGCCAACAAGACAGCTATTTAGCTTTTATTCCAACAAGACAGCTATTTGGCTTTTATGCCAACACGACAGCTATTTGGCTTTTACGCCAACAAGACAGCTATTTGGGTTTTACGCCAACAAGACAGCTATTTGGCTTTTACGCCAACAAGACAACTATTTGGCTTTTATGCCAACCATCTTTACTTAAGGAGCAGTTATCTATGTGGCTTGCATGTTGTGATCTTCGATGAACGATTATGCATATTATCTCATAATAGGACACGCGTCATACGCGGATTCAGAAGATTATTCAGACGTGGGTAGAAGTTATTATAACAGCCGCGTAAAGGGTGCAACTCTCTTCATAGTTTGGCTTCTACATCGACTGGACAGTTACTGTGACTAAGCTCTATAAATAGAGACCTCCAGTCACAGAAGATCAGGGGAGGTCGAGATCAAGAATGTCGAGGAGAGGATCAAGATCAGAGACCAAGAGATCAAAGAGAGAGAGTACATACAGAGAGTGTTGATTGATAACTTTGGCAACGAGAGTTCAATCCCTCCTGCAATCTTTGAAGCTTCTTCTTCTACTACAACACTTCTTCATCATCGTGTGGTCCAAGGGACAAAGTGATCGACCGCAGATCAGACTCCTATCGTAATATTTCCCCAGAATTATTTTTATTGTACTTAACATCCTCGTATAGGATTAATTATACTTTTTTTATTGTTTGTAAACAAAAAAAGGGTTTCGTATAAACCTACTTTCTATTTCTTTTGTTTATCATCAAACACCAGGCAAGTATACCTTACCAAATTATTAAAGTACTTTGTATGCTATTTATATTTATATTTCTGTATATTCATTGCATGTGTAGTTTCTTTCAGTCATTACTATATATTAGATATATTAACACACATATGACACTTAGTATCATAGAGGACAATCAGTAGGCATATGGGCTATAACTACTCTGGTAAACTATAGTAACTAGCACGTACTATGGTAGTCGTGTCCGATGGTCGCTACCCCCCTCGGTATGTCGATTGATGGAGTCACGAGGGTCGCTACCCCTGTGGTATGTCTGCTGATGATGTCCCCTGACGTGTGTATGAGTTATGAGGCTTAGATCGAGTAGCCTACCCTTGCCCATACGTTAAAAAGTTATCCTCAATTGCATTCATTTAGATTATCTTGTATAACGTACTTATATATTTTCAAACATATTGCATGTTTACTATATTTAATTGGCTTGCTTCTATGTATCTTGTTATGTTCCTCTGAGGACCTGGTCCCTTACCAGGTTTAGATGACCGTGAGTATCCATAGAAGTACAGACCCGGACCTGACGCATTACTTTCTGCCGAAGAGACCTTACCTACTGAGCATCATTGATTATCTCTAGCGATGGATACTTTAGCTGACACTCTTATATCGTCACCTATTTTATATTGGTAATTCTACCATGCTCTCCCATTTTAGTTGATATAGTCATTGGTAGTGGATTTGTCTCCACCCGACTATCATTTATGGATTATTCAGACTCTTTATTCTAGTTTAGTTATATTCTTTTCTGTGACTACTTGTGTAGATGAGATTAGTATTTCTGTTACTTATGACAATAAATAGATACTACATGTGAGTTTTATTCATATTACAGTGTACGTGTGTATTATGGTATCCAATAATTGGAGTTGCCACATATACACGATTGGCATGCTTACGTGTTCCTAGTCCTATATTTTTTGGGACTGGGGTATGACAACTACCTCCATGAATCTCGACGTCTATTCCTTAAGAATCATTGTCTTCACAGAATAATGGATTATTGTAGAGTTTTGGAGAACTACTACCCCTTGCTTGTGGACTTATTTTGGATTTTGAGGAAGTACTAACCCTAGTTGTTGATAGTTCTTCCTTCGAGCAGGTGCTGTCACGACCCACACCCGGTGTAAGGGTACAAGTTGGAAATAACATGCAGCCTACATTGTAGAACCGGCGGTAGAATGCTGTCTGGGTAATCTATCTAACAATATAATGAACCACCAACAATAATAATATACTCAATCACAGATCTAAGATAAAAAAGAGCACGAATCAGATAAAAGAATAAAAAAATCACATATAACTCATGAGTCTAAAATAATACATCAATGAGTCTGAAAGAATGCTAACAAATAAGCTGGAGACAAATCCAGTACAGAAATGCTAAGAAGGTACTAAACTCGGGTCAGCTGTCTCAGTTGGGATAAGTCCTTCCTGAGCCAGGGTCTCAGACTATTGACCCATAACATCCCGAGGTCCATAATGTGTAGGGTACCAGTCCTCAGTGTCATCTGAAAAAAATATATCCACTCAGGAAAGGAGCAGAGTACATCTCTAATAGCAGTTCTAATCAATGATAAAGACTATGTAACAGTAAATAAATCTGAATATACAAGATACAAAATAGATATAAAGAGGTATGTACAATAAGGAATACTGGAATAAATATAATAATAAACAATATGCCAATAAACAAGAATACTAATGACTAAGTGTGTGAGCACTAGCTTTAACATGTGATCGGCTTGGGAACATGATACAAGATACAAGATTTATGGCTTGGCTAATCATACGTGCGGTGTATGATTAATACTATGCCAGATACAAGATGGATATGATCATATATCTATACTACATACTCTCCATCCCCGACTGGTATAATAGATCCAACCATGATACGCTATGGCACGAGATTCCCCAAGAAGGTAGCTAGTCTTCCCGAGAATCAGTGTCTGTACATGTACAAGATAATAAAATAAGGCTTGCACAAGATACACCAAATACCAAGTAATAATATTTTATGACGAGATCCGGATATACCAATCCGTGTAACTATCGTGTCAAGAAAATATGAATATCTACACTAGATACAATGAACATAGAGGATATCATAAATAAGAAACTATTAGAGAATGTACTCGTCTGAAGTCCAAAGAATAGTCTCACCGATGTCTGACACGGTGCCTCGAAGACCTAGATATGGAATACAACATCAATACAAGGTTTCAGAAAGAAAATAAGTCAAACTAATTAACTTCTAGGTCAACAAGTCAATTCTAAGTCAAAAGTCAAACTAGGTCAACTCTAAGTCAACTATGGTCAACTATAGTCAAACTATGGTCAACTACCTATTTCTAGGTTGTATTGTCTAACACCAAAAATATTGGTTCAAATACTAAAGTCTAGGTCACAAAACCATATCTTAAATATTAGGATACCGTATCTCCGGATACGTAAATCCATAGGTAAAACATCAATATATAAGTCAAACAATTATTAATAATATAGAATCCTAATTACAAATGTTAAATAGATACCGTGGTTTTAAACCAACTTGGTATCACAACATAAAACCATAATCTTAAAATCCCAAATCCAATACCTTGGGTATCCCCAATTACCTTGGTACTTACCTTGGTTTCTCAAGGTAATACCCAAATACTAGTTATACTATCTACCCGTAGATATATACATATACTACAATAATTATTATACACATAATATATATTAAATACTATTAGCATATATAAATATATTTATATATATTTTAAATACCATATACATATATATATACATATATATAATATCTAATATATAAAACTGCCAAACAGTCGCTAAAGACTCTGCCCGTTGTCGCTGAAGGCTGCTGTTGATATTGATACACTGCTGTTTTAGTGACAGTTTTTTGTAACTGTCGCTAAAATTGTCATAAAAACTCCTGATATGCTGCTGATACTGCTGCTGTTTCAGCGACAGTTTTCTAAAACTGTCGTTGGCCGTTGTCACTGCTTCCCTGCTGCCGCTGCCTTTCAGCGACGCTCGCTGTCGCTGTTGCTCTTGCGGCTGCTATTGCTGTTGACATTTGCTGTTGCTGTTGTGACGCTTTTGTCTGCTGTTGCTGAACTTATATATATATATAACCCACAATGTGTGTGTGTATATATATATATATATATATATATATATATATATATATATATATATACCATATGCATAATTACTACTAATAATTATACATACACCATCACATAGTATTATGTACATAATACACATAGTAACATACACACACACACACACACACACACACACACACACATATATATATATATATATATATAATCATTCACCATATATAACACACATTATATAATTATAATTATAACAACCCATAAATATCTATTTACATATGCATACATATACATGCTACCATATACAATTAGATATACATATATAAGAATAGTTATATACAATATACATAATAAATATATAGATCTAAGACACAAGAAGCATAATTATATATTCCATATTATATATATATATATATATATATATATATATATATATATATATATATATATATATATATAATTACATCTCCAAGAACACAAGAAATAGATCTACATATAATTTGTACAAACACATGGAGAGTTCATGCCGTATCCCACTAGATCTAGGATACACATGTGACACGAGTCTACCACATATCCAAATGTACCCCAAAGGACACGAACAAGTCATATATATTATTTATGAATAATACGAAGAGTCAAATATAAATCTACGTGTCCGTGTCAAAATATGACATGTACAAAGTCCCGTGTCGGAGAAAAAAAATCTCCAAATCAACACGTATCACCAAATTATTGGAATACGACCTACACGTACCTAATTATGGATACGACACTAGCTTGAAACACACAAGTACATGCCAAATTGATCTATAGAACTAATTGACACACACAACAAATGTCAATCTTGAAATTCTCCCAAAATTGATACAAAAAACACCATAAGTTTCTCAATAGGCATCCTATGAACATAAACTAAAATCCTATGGGCAGCCTATGTATATGGGTTGATTTTCCATGGTTAAATCTCAGATTTAGAAGCTAAATTAAGGAAAAAACTGAATTATACCTATTGGGAGATGGATTCCTAATGTAACCTCCAAATATGATGAATTGGCTCCAACTTATAGATCCTCCTCTTTGTAGATCCTTGTTTCCTTCTTCTAGATCCTTACTCCACTAGTCTCCAATGGTGATTTGAAAAGAAATTAAAATAAAATTTGGTAGGGAAATAAAGTGGGAATGAAGGAATTTGGTTGAGAAAAAATTCTAGATCTAGTTTTAAAATGAAAAGATGAGAGAGAATTTGCCCCCCTCTTTATTATAGGCCGGCCCCCTTGGGGTCTCTTATGAAGGAATAATTAAGGAGTGAAGCTTCTAGTCTAAAGGTTTTATTAATTTAATCCATCTTCTTAACAATGGGCCTTTTAAATGGGCTAAATTCTAACAATTAATTCATACTGGTCCATGAGTCTAAACTAACTAGTTAGGTCCACTAATGCAAGTCCAAAATAAATAACTAGAATCTAACATCAATTAAATAATATAACAAATAATTATTTATCATGCACAATATTTAATTAAATATAAAATTGCTAAAATACCCATTCCTAGAAAATATGGTAGTGACAGGTGCCCAAGGAAACATCTTCTGTAGGTACCGTTGCTTGCCTCCGGCCCCTCGATATACTGGCTGAGAGTGGAGGGTTGGAGGTGCTGAACTGTACAACTACTCTACTGTTGAACCTGTTTCACTCTTCGGAGAGAAAATTCGAGTAATTTAATGACACAGATTCTGAGCCCTTCGTAGAAAGAGACTTCCAAGTGGAACAATATGAGGCATGGGACAACTCCTCCTCTTCTGGTATTTGTACCTATTTTTTGGGGCAATGCAGGGTGGGTGCTCTTAGTTGTAGTTATTAAAATATCGACTACCTGTTTGCAGGTACTACTGCTTTGGCACAACAGTTGATGGTGATATGGGCACAATGGTATCCAGGAGGGGACATCTCGCATGTCATGGTGGCCTTTCTTGCCTTGCGCTTGTGATTGATCACATTACGCAAGTCAGACGAGGGATGAATCACCTTTATACCTTTCTTATGAGCACGGTAGAGCCGGGCGCATAGGTGTGTAGGTGATGTATTTGCTCCCTAACCTGGGGTTCGTACAAAAACTTTCCCCAAGTCATAAGTAGAAGACTTCTAAGATTAACCATGTCCTTGTGCCACTGCGGGATAGGCACACAGGCCAATTTTGTATAATTTTCTGTCAGGGGCATGCATAACAGTTAGTATCGTACGTTGACGATCAACTGACTTAGCAGTTGCTTTAGCTTGGCGAGCCTGCCGTGCCCTAGACTTCCTTATCTTAGCATGTACTGGTACGTTGTACGAGGAGTCCAAGTTTGAGGTTTCTTCTTTTTTATTATGGTGCATAGAGTCAACGTCGCATGAGAATATGTCAAAGACGAAACTTATATTGGCGTCGTGGCCGCATACTGGTATCTTCCTGCACCTGGAATTTTGTGCCGCATGCTTCTTCTTCTACGCCCCTTGATGTGGGCACATGGACCAAGCATCAGCACCCAAGCTTCTAGCATCGTAGTGTTTTCCTCTACCAGACCTAGAATGTTGATCGATCTTCTTCTCAGACATGGCTGCCATATGGATAGGGACAACCTGGGTAGACGCATGGTATACGTCTTCAGCAATAAGGAGAGAGATAGGGAGTGCATGCTCTGCAGCTGGGTGAGGCACATCGACCTTTGCTACCTATGTCCTGCTGGTCTTCATAAGCTTTTCCAGCCTGGGCGAAGGACTTGCGCTTCCCTCAAAAAGTATTTCTTTAAACGTTTGCTGGTCGAAGCGTACAAGGAGAGAGACATGGTTGAACCCAATTTTATCATAATAGACTCCATCACAACCTTCTCATCAGAGGAGAAGGATATCCCCAGTAGAGTTGCCACTTTGTTTGCCATTGATTCAAAAGTTAAAACAAACTTTGTGTATTTAACAAACAAAAAAGTACAAAAAAAATCCTATAATGAAAAGATAGGTATAATTATTTTTTATTCTGGATAGTATGACGATGAAGATCGAGTACTATAGTGACTCATTTACTCTGTTGACGGTCCGACAAGGGAATGAGAATGCTTTCCTCTATTCTCTCTCTTGTACCTCCCTGTGTGTATGTTTTCCTTCTGTGCTTCTGTTTGGAGGCCACATGAGACTCCTTCAACAAAATACGGTTGCAACTGTGGACACATACCATATGCAGTTCATAAGATCTCGGGGTTGTTTTCAACCCATTTTGTGCATGACTTGGTCAACTAGACACGTATTCAATACTGATTGTGTGAAGATCTTTTCGGTTGTAATGGAAAGATCTTGCAGACTGATGGTCATATTGGATGCATGGCGTAGTGGTAGCATATGTTCTCTCTCATCTTGCCTAGGTATGACAGATACTTTGCCTGCATGATGATAAATACACATATAGGCATGGCTGCATGCGAATAAACACATAGCACTGCATGCCTGACAAAGTAATGAATGTGCTGACGTAGTTTTCTATCTTTTTGTGTGTCGCTGCCTATTTTATGATTCATGAAGCGATCAGGACAATAAGTGTCATGTCAGAACTTTATGATAAGAATTGAATGATGTGTTAGGGGATCATATGCGGTCCCCAACGCTATGGTTGTTTGAGCCGCATAGATGACTCTTGCAGACTATGCGTCTTACCTTAATTTTAAGGGTGCTTGGCTTCTATGCGGCCTTCTTGCATGGCTTCATATTTTCTATGCTTCTATAGTTACCTCAATAAGTTTCCAAATCTCGTATGACGTGGCACATTTAGAAACTCTATTGAATTCAGTTCTATCTACTACACAAAATAAATCATTAATAGCCTTAGCATCAAGACTGACTTTTTTTTTATGGTTTATATATTTATCATAAGGTTTCTCAACAACCATTTATAACAATTCTAGCAGGTTTCTTGTAGCCATATATAATAATAGATAATAAATTAGAATCAAGAGATTTGAGATAAAAACTATTATGTGTCTTCCAATACATGTAGTTGGTACCATCAAATAGGGGTGGCCTATTTGTGGACTGGCCTTCACCATTGTTGGTGTTCATGGGTTTCATGGTTTCCATACTCTATGAGGTTAGTCCAAATTAAAAAGAACAAGTCCCTAATACCAATTGAAGGATCGTTTAAATAATTTAGAGGGGGTGAATAGAGTATAGCGGAGTATATATCCTATTCAAAATTAAAGACTATATAAAGGCAGTAACCAACTAGCAAATAATGCAGTAATATAAATAATCCAAATTTAAACTGGTGTTCCTCGTAGAGGACTTGTCCAGATGAACTCTTGCTCGGAGTTAACTTTATTATCATTAAAAACACAAGCTTTGACCGAAGGGCTTGCGACTTCGTACAGACACAAGCTTTGATCCGAAGAGCTCAAAGACTTTAGACACATTGAGAAGTAGCTTTGAATATCCAAGCTTGTACAACTCGAACACTTCTAATCAAAATCGCACTGGTACTTAGAAGAATGGGAGTTCTCTTGGATATTGAGAAGGTTTAAAGCTCTTTAAAGAATAAAAAAGATGAAGAGTGAATAAAAATGAAAAACTCTTCTCTATTTACAGGTTTTTTTGGGACAGAGTTCGGGCAGAACACGGATGCACAATGTTCAAAAATTTAAACATTAGAGCCATGAGAATAGGTCTAGCATTCTGATTCAGGAATTAGCTTTGGGTTACCGAGTTCGGACAGAGTTCAGACCAAGCTTGATTGTCCAGTTTTAAGAATTAATCTGGTCAGATTTAGTGTAATTTGGTTTGTGTTTGAGTGGTGTAATGGGTTAGTATGAGTCAAGAGTTGGTTTTGGTTTAGGTAGGCTTATTTTGAGTGGACTTTGGGTTGGTATTCAACTAGTGCCAAAGTGCGATCCAACTTAAATAAGTCCTAGACTCAAGAAAGCAAAAATACATAATAAATGTAAAAATAGTAAAACCAAAATGAACATCAAAGAAGCAATCTCCACTAATGATTACTGAAGGTGTAGTCTTCTGTTGTAATGTTTTTCCTTGTATCGACTCAGAGTTTTAGGTTAATTATCAAAATCAGGTTGACTGAGACCGGATAGGTCAACATGAAATTTATTAGTATCGAGTGGGTGAGGGTGAATATAAGAATGTAAACAAGTATTAAACACAATAGTAGTAGCAGTATATAGCAGTGAGAGGGTTCCAGGAGTTAAATGAGTGTCAGGGTTGGCAGCAGTAGGATTTTGATACTGTAATTGGTAAGAGGCAACTTTGTAAGTTGTGTGGTTTCAATAGTATACAATGGTGAAGTAGGAGGGAAACTTCCTGTCTGTGTCGAGTTACAGAAACCATAGCATGCTATTTTCAATCAGCTAGAGTACACTGGGCCAAGTGTTTGAGGGAGGTGTGTGTTGTGTCCAACCCAGAGTTGCCTGTGTACTTTATGTATTGTAGGGTGATCAGCATGCCGTGCATAATGGTAGGTCAGTATCAGCAGGAGGAGGAGTCTGGGCATGGCACTATAAATTTGTGGGCTGTAGTCCATCGAGCAATAGGTTATAGTATTTGAATTCCATATTTTATGTATCAGGGAGAGATACATGTATTTATGTTTTGTGTGTCAGTGAGGGGAGGTATCAATTAATGTGAGAGTGCCAAAACTAGTGTATGTCTAAATATAGTAGTGTATATTGGTGTATATTAGTGTCTTGGTACCCAAATGAAGTGTAGTATCCAGTAATGTGTTGTGCATGTATTCAAAAAAAACTCAGTGTCTTAGATGATGTGTTAATATAAGGTAACACAATGGATACGTGGGGGTGTATACACTGTGCCATCTTATATATCTGAATATGTATAAGTGTGCACTAGGTTGTAAAGTATATCGGTGAGGAACATGGGATATGAGAGTATCAACAGGAAGTGCATAGTAGAGTGTAAGTATCAGGTATTTGGATATAAGTTATGTATCTGGGTGAGTTATCCTAGCTAGGATTTGAGTGTATAAGGTAATTGAGTTAAGTATTAGAGTTTGAGTTAGGTGCATAAGTATGTATTTTAGTATGAAGTGTAGGTAAGTGTAGGTAATTGAGTTAAGTATTAGAGTTTGAGTTAGGTGATTAAGTATTAGTATGACCAAATATTAGCTAGTATAACTATATAGATCAACTAGATAGGTAAATTGGAACCCAAAAATAGGTATTGACCTAGTTTCAACCTAACTACCTAGAATTGACCTAGAAACCTTAAACAAGACTAGTTAAGCTTGTATTTGATTTCAATTTCTTATTGACATTGTAAACTCATAATATAGGTTTTGGGCTCTATTTCAGTATTTGGCTTATACCACCGGCTACGAACGACAGGAAAGTGCTTTACAATTATAAATTTACCTTTATATGATAAATATTATTATTCCTTCTTACTAGTTGTCTTGACACTATGATATTATGCACAAGGATGAGTTATTATGATTCATGATTAGTTTTAAAACGTGTTGTACATTGTGATTATCTAAGTTTTTATACGTGAGCCTGAGTTGTGATGTGAGTTATCGTGTCATAATTTCTTTAACTCCGTGTTGTGATTTGAGACTATCTATATTTGTGACATATGTTTATCCATATCATGGTTCATGATTATCCATTTTTTGAGAGTGTAATTTTTTATTCTTGTTCGATGACTGTGATTAATGGTCTTCAATGATCATATGAGAGGGAGTCAGGTAGGAGAATACACTAGTAGACATGTGCTAAACCCTATTTTTTTATTCGATTCGATAGATAGCAGTCATATACCTCACGTACATCATGCCGAATTCAGCCTAGCCCCACATATCGAAACATGTATTTTATGCCATACGGTATATTCAATTTATCAGATCATGTACTATTTTATTGTTTATATGTTGATAGTTCTTTATTTTACCTGTTTACATACTGTCAGGTCATCTTATTACCTACTTACATTATTGTAAGTTCTATATTTATAGTTTTGTACTCTATTTGTCTCCATTTATTTCTTTTACTTGAGTACCTTACCTATACAGTTTCGGTAAAACCCCTGATCCTAAAAACCGTATTAATTATTTAATTATATTAGTTATGAGCTAAATAAGAGATAATAAATTTTATGAGATTTTATTTTGAGGTATTTAAGCATTTAGAGGATTTTTGGAGCCATTATAAATTTTTCCTAATTTATTCCATGTAGGATACCCTTTGGACAGTTACTAGCTTAACCGTATGCACTAATATAAATTTTGGAATTTTTTATGTATAAATATGTGTGTATATATATATAGATAATTAATTAGATTAGGAATTCTTATTGAATCTCAAACCACAAAACCCTACCCGCCGGAACCTAACCAAAACCCAACTTGGCTTTCCCTACTCCGCGCGTGTAAGAAAAAATATCAGCAGCCCCCCACCGCCTCTTTATATTTGTTTATTATTAAACTCTCCCAAAACTGAAACAAAGAAAGAAAACCAACAGCAGCAGTGGTTTTGAAACCACTAAATAACTACCCCTCTCTCCCGCGTAACCGACTTCATTCCCTATATATATTCCTTGCATTACACCCCAAAACCCTAACTCCAAATTCTTCCACTAATAACAGAACCGGGTTGAACGCTTGCACTATATGGATCTCTTACACGGCAAGTATACCTTGCCAAATTTTACTGTTTAAATTATAAATTGTTGTATGTTATCTTGTTGCAATATACATATAACTGTGCACGCTCGAGGTTGACTCGAGTATGGTCGATAAATCTGTCAATACATAGTGTAACAGACTTAGACATTAACAGACTCACCTATAGATACGAGGGTATTCGGATATCCTCCTAGACCAAACACTTGTATACACATCATAATTATAATTTATGTTGGGATGCGGGTTCGCGTACTCGATTAGCTACCGGTGCGTGAGACACACATCATGGTTTAGCCCAAAATCAGGATATCTAGTAAGCTGTGACTTGGCATATAGCTACGTGGTATGCATGTTGTGTACTCGACTTGTATACCCGCATTGGGCGGGAAAGACAGCTAGTAGGCATATGGGACACCCACCTCCTTTATACAGATACCGCACTTGACGGAGTGATACGGACGTATATGTATATATTACAGATACAATGCTCCTCGGAGATGGACGATTGTAGTGTGCCCATGTTCTGGGGGCATATGTGGCATATACTAGCCAGTCACGACGATTGGTGAATTAAGTCAGCATATGTCTAGCCTATACTTTCCCATATGTACTAAGTTGTCTTCATGAAATTGTATATACTTAGATGGTTAGCACACCCTTCCTTATTTTGTTCAGTATATATATATGGCATGCTTTTATGTATCTTGTTATTTCCCACTGAGGACCTAGTTCCCTTCCAGATTTAGATGAGGCGTACTATCCCACGGTGTACGGACCTGGGCAGGAGACGAGGTACGCATCCGAGGAGGAGCTAGAGGTGCTGCCATCAAAGTTCCCTTGATCTTGGGCAGACTTACCATCTAGAGCTGGAGCCTCTTTGTCTAGATAGATGATGCTCTAGTCTTGCTATATTTCAACACTTTTATCTTAGCTTTGTAGTGGGTTTGTTCCCACCAGTCATATCTAGATTGTACTATGATGTTTCAGAATCAGCACTTATATTCCAGTACTTATTCAGTATTCCTTGATACCTTGTGGATGAGATATAGATTGTGTATGACTTGTTGTAACAGTATATTACCACTGGTGAATTTGATATTCATGAACAACATACGTGTATATATATTTTCCATATATTGGAGTTCCTATACATACGGCTGGACGTGTTTCGTATTCCTAGTCCTACTTATTTTTGGGACTGGAGCATGACATATTTTTAGTGGTGGCCCATGTAGGTCTAGAATATATTATCTTGGTTACATAACTGTACCAAACAAGCCTGCGTATAGGAATAGAACATAAGGATCTTATCCACACTTGACTAAAATTTTATTCTTCCTTTCAAACATCTTATATTTGGATAAACAGAGTTTTACACCAGAAACATTTTATGCTGTGACCAGGGGCCTCTATTTATAGAGATCAAGCAAGTAACTATTGTTGGCATAAAAGCCAAATAACCGTTGCTGGCATAAAAGCCAAAATGACGATTGTTGGCGTAAAAGGCAAAAAATGAAGAAGATTGCCTACTTTACGCTGCAGTTATAACAACTGCTACCCACATTCCCTTAGTCTTCCTAATCCTGCGTATGACACATTATACAAGCCACATAGGTAACTATCCCAGCGTAAACTTGAGGATTCATGAATAATAGATAACCAGCGAAGAGTAGCCTGATTAGGCGTAAAATATAAGGATGGTGAAGTAAGCGTAATTATCACAAGCTTTAGCTTTCCCAGTCAAGAACGAATCTCTTGCATTAAATACAGAAGTTATGCCTCGAGCCCAGTGCAAGAAACAGCTTTTGACATAACATCTAATTTTGTCTTGTCTTAAGCGTAAAAGCTCATTTATGCCAATATAGCATAGGCAGCGTATGCAGAAGACTCAATTTTTCTCCCTTTGAGTGGTGTATCAAACATGCCACTAAACGACAACCTGGGTCTCTGTGCAAATTTATCATCACGACCGCCCTCTCGATCATCGTGTATGTACTTTTGTCAGGGGACAGGATTACTGATTTGACTGACAAACTCATGAGTTCCTCGTACAACTTTATGCTGCAACGTATTTTAGACTTAACGTAGTAAATTTTACGTGCAGAATTTACGCACAGACCTTTTATGCAGACTTTATACAGACAGATTTCCGTGCAGATTCTACGCACGAAAACTTTTATGCAGACTTTTACCAAACAGCTTAAGATCCCTACTTTACGCCACACTCCCTTGACACTCTGTTATACGCCAGACAAGCTCTGAAGTCATGTTTTACGCCAAATCATTTTATCTCTGATTTACGCCAAATTATTTTGAACCTCTACTTTACGCAGACAGTTCTGAAGTTTTGTTTTATGCCAAACTTCCTTGAATATTTGTTTTACGCTAAACTTCTTTGAACCTCTGTTTTACACGGACGACTTAGCCACCTATTTTACGTACACAACCTTGAAACCCTGTTTTACGCAGGGAAGGACTTCATGTATGTTGGAGATTTTGACTGTAAAATAGGCAGATAATTCTCCAGCATAATTTATTCTTCTAAACTCTATTTAATAATTGCATCATGTTTGTTTCTTTTTATATATTTTTCCACTTGTTCTATTTCCCCCAGACTAGACAAGGGCCAGTAGCACCAGTCTAGAGGATGCTACCCCCGACTGGAGGTCAGCATCCATCAGCCCCCGGAGGATATCAGAAGGGACCACCCTTGGCCCCACAGGAGGTTCAGTTTGACCGAGCCAGGCAAAGGCACGGACAGGCCTTTACCTTAGCCGCAATTGCAGAGGAACCAGAAGGGGAAACTATCATAGGTACCATTTTAGTTGCGTCAATACCTGTAACTGTATTATTTGATTCTGGCGCTATGCTATCTTTTATATCTAGTAATTTCATAGCCATGCATAAGGTAGCTACTTCCCCCTTGCCTAAGAGTTGGAAGATTCTTACCGGAGGAGGCATAGTACCAGTTACCAGTACTATTAAAACGTGCTTAGTAGTAGTGTGTAGTAGGGAGATGAGAGCACGATTTTTAGTACTCCCAATGCCAAACTTTGACGTTGTCTTAGGCATGGACTGGTTAAGCCAGTACAATGCTATACTAGACTATCGGAGGGGAAACGTTATTTTTAGAATACCAGATCACCCAGAGTTCGAGTACATACGGGACACCATCGAGCAAGGAGTAGGTCAGACATCTGGAGCTTACATGGCTATAGAGACAGCTCCCCCAGAAATTGTTGCAGAATTCGAGGATGTATTTTCGGAGCAGTTGCCAGGCCTACCGCCTGATAGAGAGGTAGAGTTCACTATTGAGTTAGTACCCAGAGCACCACTGGTATCTTCAAATGTGTACCGGTTGGCAAAGAAAGAATTGGATGAGCTAAAGCTACAGCTTGAAGAATTACAGATCAAGGGATTTGTTCGTCCTAGTACATCACCCTGGGGAGTACCAGTGTTGTTTGTACCAAAGAAGGATGAAACATTCCGTATGTACATTGATTACAGATCCCTTAATGCTTTAATAATAAAAAACAAGTACCCCCTGCCATGGATTAATGATATGTTCGACCAACTGACAGGAGCGGTGGTGTTCTCAAAGATAGATTTGAGATCAGGTTATCATCAGGTAAATATACGGAGAGAAGACATTCCAAAGACAGCATTCAGGACTCGTTATGGTCACTACGAGTTCTTGGTGATGCCTTTTAGACTGATAAATGCACCTGCCATATTTATGAACCTAATGAACAGAGTCTTCCACCAGTATCTGAACCAGTTCGTGGTAGTCTTCATCGATGACATCTTGGTGTATTCAAAAAGCCACGAGGAGCACGACGAACACTTGTGGCTAGTATTAGAGACACTGAGACATGAGAAGCTTTATGCAAAATTGAGCAAGTACGAGTTTTTCCTAGATCATGTCACTTTCCTTGGATATGTTATCTCAGGAAATGGTATTTTGGTAGACCCCGCGAAGATTTTATCAGTAGAGATATGGCTGACCCCTACCAACGTCTCAGAAGTGAGGAGTTTCCTAGGATTTGTCGGATATTATCGAAGGTTCGTAGAGAACTTCGTAAGGATCGCAGAGCCAATGACTCGCTTGACCCGCAAGGAGCAGGAGTTCATCTGGTCAGAGGAGTGTCAGATAACGTTCGGTGAGCTGAAAAAGCGTCTGACTACGACTCCTATCTTGACCATACCTTCCGGATTCTGAGGATTCGTAATATATAGCGATGCATCCAAAAAAGGATTAGGTTGTGTCTTGATGTAACATGGGAAGGTTGTGGCCTATGCCTCTAGGCAACTAAGGACCCGTGAGAAAAACTACCCCACTCACGACCTGGAGCTTGCCGCAGTCATTTTTGCCTTGAAACTTTGGAGACACTATCTATACGGAGAACGAGTAAAGATATTCACTGATCAAAAGAGCCTGAAGTACGTCTATACCCAGAAGGACTTGAACTTGAGACAAAGACGTTGGCTCGAGGTATGATGACAGACTTTAAGATTGAGCTGCAATACCATCCAAGAAAGGCCAACGTAGTAGCTGACGCATTGAGCAGAAGACCCCTGGCATTCTTTTTAACTATCCAACAATATCTGTTGAAAGATCTAGAACAGATGAGTATAGAGGTCATTATGCCAGGAACTGACGGCCAGTTGTCCAGTTTTCAGTTACACTCAACATTAGTCGAAAGGATCAAGACTGCCCTGCCAACAGATACCAGATTTCAGAGGCTTCGACAAAGAACTGAGGCCGAAATACAGACAGGGGCGCATACATGAGGACGAGACTTTAAGATGTGGAGATCGTCTCTATGTCCCGAATGGAGAACTTCGTCAAGAGCTGATGACAGAGGCACACAACTCAACATACTCCATTCATCCAGGAGGTACAAAGATGTATAGAGACCTGAGACAGTACTATTGGTGGCATGGAATGAAAAGTGAGATAGCCCGCTTTGTGGTAAAGTGCCTGGTGTGCCAGCAAGTTAAGGCTGAACATCAAAGGATCGCAGGCTTACTTCAACCACTCCCAATACCTGAGTGGAAATGGGAGCACATCACTATGGACTTTGTTACATGCTTTCCAAGGAGTCCTAATGGCTGTAATACGGTATGGATGATCGTAGATTGACTCACCAAGGCTGCCCACTTTTTACCCTTCAGAGTTGGGCAATCTACAGAAGCCTTAGCAGATATGTATATGAGAGAGATCGTGAGACTACACGTTGTACCAGTTAGTATCGTGTCTGACAGGGATACAAGGTTAACGTCTTACTTTTGATGAAGTATGCAAGAGAGTCTTGGTACCCGCCTAAAGTTCAGCATATCGTATCACCCACAAACAGATGGCTAGTCCAAACGCACTATTCAGACACTGGAAGATATGTTGAGAGCATGCATGCTTGATTTCAGTGGATCGTGGGAGGACCATTTATATTTGGTCGAGTTTTTCTACAATAATAGCTATCAAGCGAGCATTCAAATGGCTCCCTATGAAGCATTATATGGTAGGAAATGTCGTTCCCCAGAATGTTAGAGTAATGTGGAAGAAAAGAAAATTCTAGGACCAGAGCTGGTTGTTCAAACAGTCGAGACAGTCAAAAAAATAAGGACACTTGCGAGCAGCACAAGACATACAAAAACAATGGGCAAACCTTCATCGTCGTCCCTTGGAGTTTAAAGAGGGCGATCAAGTTTTCTTGAGAATATCACCCACCAGAGGCACCATTCAATTCGGAGGGCGCGGCAAGTTGAGTCCAAGATATATTGGACCATTTAACGTATTAGAAAGAGTGGAAGAAGTAGCGTATCGACTTACGCTACCACCTTCACTTGAGGAAGTACATGACATATTCTATGTGTCATAACTCAGATGGTATGGGGCAGACAACAGTCATGTCCTCGACCATTCAGAGATCACCATTGGGCCGAGCTTGTCATATCAAGAGCAACCCGTGGAAATCCTGACCGTCGAGAGAAAGTATTGAGGAACCAGTCTATTCCCTTGGTCCGCGTAGTATGGAAGCATAGCGCACCAGGAGAATCCACCTGGGAAAGCGAGGATGACATACGCGAACGTTATCCGAACCTATTCGCAGACCAAGGTACAAAATTGCCTTGTTAATTTGCATATCTTATACCATCCTTGACTTTCTACCATGACTTAGTTTTAATTTCGAGGATAAATTTTTTATAAGTTGGGTAGAATGTAAAACCCCTGATCTTGAAAATCATATTAATTATTTAATTATATTAGTTATGAGCTAAATAAGAGAATATATTTTATAAGATTTTATTTTGAGGTATTTAAGCATTTAGAGGATTTTTGGAGCCATTATAAATTTTTCCTAATTTATTCCATGTAGGATACCCTTTGGACAGTTACTAGCTTAACCGTATGCACCAATATAAATTCTAAAATTTTTTATGTATAAATATGTGTATATATATATATATATATATATATATATATATATATATATATAAATATAGATATAGATAATTAATTATATTAGGAATTCTTATTGAATCTCAAACCACAAAAACTGACCCGCCGGAACCTACCCAAACCCGCGTAAAAATATCACCAGCGGTAGTAGCAAAACCCAACTTGGCTTTCCCTACTCCGCGCGTGTAAGAAAAAAATATCAGCAGCCCCCCACCGCCTCTTTATATTTGTTTATTATTAAACTCTCCCAAAATCGAAACCAAGAAAGAAAACCAACAGCAGCAGTGGTTTTGAAACCACTAAATAACTACTCCCCCCCTGCGTAACCGACTTTATTCCCTATATATATTCCTTGCCTTACACCCCAAAACCCTAACTCCAAATTCTTCCACTAATAACAGAACCGGGTTGAACGCTTGCACTATACTGATCTCTTACGCGATAAGTATACCTTACCAAATTTTACTGTTTAAATTATAAACTGTTGTTTGTTATCTTGTTGCAATATACATATAACTGTGCACGCTCGAGGTTGACTCGAGTATGGTCGACAAATATGTCAATACATAGTGTAACAGTCTTAAACATTAACAGACTCACCTACAGATACGAGGGTATTCTGATATCCTCCTAGACCAAATACTTGTATACACATCACAATTGTAATTCATGTTGGGATGCGGATTTGCGTACTCGATTAGCTATCGGTGCGTGAAACACACATCAAGGTTTAGCACGAAATTAGGATATCTAGTAAGCTGTGACTTGGCATATAGCTACGTGGTATGCACGTTGTCTACTCAACTTGTATACCAGTATTGGGTGGGGAAGATAGCTAGTAGGCGTATGGGACACCCACCTCCTTTATACAGATACCGCACTCGACGGAGTGATACGGACGTATATATATATATATTACAGATACCATGCTCCTTGGAGATGGACGATTGCAGTGTACCCATATTCTGGGGGCATATATGGCATATACTAGCCAGTCACGATGTCACACGCCAGTCCCAAAATATTGAGGGACTAAACACGTGGCAATGGCCAGCAACACACACTGATGGACAAACCCAATTTAATGGATCCATCAGGGCGTACATAAGCTGTAAAATAACATCTACTAAAATAGGCCACAACTAATCTCATCCATACAAGATAAATATGATCAACAATAATAAGAATAAAAAGCAACAACCCGATATAAATATGATACAATGGTTCAACAGACCAAAACATAAATGACTGAATAAAGTAGATACTGAGTACGGAACACAGATACTCAGGAAAAGTCTACAGCTAACACCTCGAAAGTCGGTACAACTCTTGTATCACTCCTGCTCCTGCTACTGCTGTTGTCCCGTAAACCTCGGGATAGAAATCGTCTGCTAATCCTGGGGACATAATCCAGATCCAGGTCCTCAGGGGCCATAGCAAGGTACAGATAATATAAGCCAAAATAAATGCAGGACAATAGTAAATAAAATAAATAGGGTAAGTATGTAACCATCTATATGAAATACAAGAGAGAGCATCACTAGTACTCAGACTGAGACCACTACAAGCTCTGTGTCGGGGAGCCGGTAGCTGTAATAACACGTAATGTGCCTAGCTCTGCTGAAGAGTCAACGACCTCACAATAATAATAGATATATATAAAACAGCCTGTAGCCTGTGTGTCTCTCCCAACCCAATGTAACCACGCGTCTCATGTCCATAACGTCTCATGTCCATGTCACGCGAGATCATAGCTAATGCAACAAGTCATATAATATCTATGAATATAATGTCTATGCCATAAATCCTGTAACCTATACAGAATCACCATGAATATCTCAGGAAGATTCTGTCTCATGAATAGTGTCAAGTGTCCTGGGTTATGATATACTTGATAAGACAAGTACGAGAATGTAAAGGGTCACGATATCCATCTCTAGGTGACGTTACACAACTCCGCGTACGGTGTTGGTACCCGACTATTAATCGGACGCTAAGTAAGTCACATGGTCCTAGGTTAAGCATGTACAACATATAAATAAGGCAAGAAAATATGTAACAAGAACTGCAAGATTTGGCAAGGTACACTTGCCTGGGGTTTGAATACCAACAGCTGTCCCTATATCAGTGGATTCTGCAGGTACTCCTCCAAAAGCTGAAATAAACATCACCATCAGATTCAAAAAATATCAAATAGCTAGAAACGTATGTCCTTGAGTCCAATTTGGACACAAGAGCAAAAATCACAGTTTCTGGTCAAAGCGGGGTTCACATGTGGCCCGCTTCGCACCAAAAATTGTATCAGAACCAATGGTCTCCAAATTCGTCAAACTTAGTGTCAAAAAGTCCAGAACGATGATACGAACCCAACGGAACTTACAGAACTGGATTCCGATGAGTCGATCACAAAATCGCCCGTCAAATAGAGCCGCGGGGCCCACGATACGATATTTTGTCAACGTTCTCAGAATTGAACCAAACTTGGATCACAGGACCAGCGTATTGCTACGAGTCCGATGGCACAAGTTTTGTTTTGATCCGACGTGTGTACACAAAGTTACAATGTATTCCAAAATAGGTGGATATGGGACATTGTCGGCGGATACGCGTTGATTCCGGTGTGCACGCACATCCAAATCAACTTTTGCAAAATTTTGCACGTCCGTATCAACGGCACGCACCTTTCGGTAAAGACCGCGCGCGACCAAGTTGTCCCGTTTGGCGGGACATACTCAGTTCCGGGGGAAAACGGGGTGTTGTTTTTCCTGTTTTTGGATCTCGGTTCGCGATCGCCACAGGACGCGACACACCGAGCGGGTTATACGGGCATCGAGAGGGTTACACAGCCAATGCGTCATAACTGACGGAACAAAAAATGGAGCAACGAGGAGAGAGAACGGGTTACCTGAACAGGGCTCCATGGAAACTGAATTTTCCCGTGTCTGTGAGGTAACACGACACGAACTGCACAGTGCTGTGCTGTGTCCGGGTCAGGGTGCTGCTGTGTCCGGGTCAGGGTGCTGCTGTGGGAGACTCGCCGGAGGAGAAAAGCGTCATCGAAGTTGCTCGTGGAGGAAGGCGGAGGGCGACGAGGTCGTGGGGTGACAGGTGGTGGTGGCTTATCGTCGGAGAAGATGGCTGGGTGGCAGCGGGTTACGTCGAGGTCAGGGCGCTGGGGGTGAAGGCGGTGGAGTGAGGCGGCCGTGGGGTTGGGAGATTGACGGGGCTGCGGGGTTTGTCATCGAGGGCTGAGGAGGAAGACTGGGTGGCCGGGGTTCGGGTCGAGCGAGGTGCTGCAGGTCGGGGATGGGCGGAGGACGGCGAGGGGAGAGGGTCTGATCGAGGCGGAGGGGTTCGAGGCTCGTCGGGAGAGAGATGGAGGGGTTAGGGTTCAGGCGGTGGTGGTCTAGGGCTGTGGGGGCCGTTGGGAGAGATGGTGGAGAGGGAAGGCGAGGCAGCAGGCTAGGGCGGTCGGAGCGGCGCGCTGCGGGTTGGGCTGAGGAGATTAGGTTTTCGGCGTTGATGCGGGGGTTTCGAGGGGGTTATAAAGGGCGCCGGAATAATAAAGTCGGTAGGATTAGGATTAGGGTTTCGGCGGGGTTAACGGGTCCGGGTCGAGTTCAATTTGGATCCGACCCGACCCGTTAAGAGCTGGGTTCGGTTCGGTTCGGTTCGATTTATTTTAAAATAAATCGGGTTTAATTCAGGATTTATTTTGGTTTAAATACAACTTAGTTTCTAGGTCTTTAAAAATGTTTTCGGGGTCCAATAAATTCCCAAAAAATTATCCTATGTCTAGTTTTTTTATTTTACACTAGAAAATATTATTTTTATAATATTTTAATATTAATTAACAATAATTAAAAAATCATTTAATTATAAAAACCTTAGTTTTAATCCCAGAAAATTACAGAAAATTGTTTAAAAATTTGTTTTTAAAAACTTTAAAAAACTCAGGGGGTTTATAATCTACCCAACTTAAAACAATTTCATCCTCGAAATTAAAATTAAGTCATGGTAGAAAGTCAATGATGGTATACGATTTGCATTGTTTAAAATGCAAGGCCAGGTGTAAAGGAGTGGGCGATGTTGCGCGTTGTACATCCCGAAAAAATTATGGGAAAATTCGCATGAGCGAAAAAATAGGTTTCTTCATGTGTCATATCCAATAGTATGGACACCTAAATGCTCTTTTGCAAAAAAGTGCCCAACAATTAGAAAATTGCACAAAGATGAGAATTGGATGATGGGCATGTCTACGATAAGGGGGTGGAATTTGTAGAAAGACAGTGACTAGTGAGGTGCTCCAATTATCGAAGCAATGGTAAGGTGAGCTAAGTGATACCATATTGTAAAACTAAATAAAAATACCGTATTCTATTTCTAAGTGGATTCGAGCTAGCCTTAGTCTCACTATCTAAGCCAAGTAGGTCTAATTCTTGGGTGAGGGGGTTTCACAATCCAGCCAACTTAGAATAATCTCGTCCTCAAAATTATAATAAGGCATAATTTGTTAATCCTTCATATACATAAGGCAAGTCAATTGCAATCTTCTTGCGATAATTAAAATCCTAATCATATCCATCGCAATTGCAATCGCTTCAAGGTTAAGATGATCACTGTTCCAATCAAAATTCAACCTATGGTTATCTCTTCTTACTTTCTCAAATTACCCACAGGCAAATTTAAATTAAACAAAATTCAACCTATGGTTATCTCTTCTTACTTTCTCAAATTACCCACAGGCAAATTTAAATTAAATCCATATAACATCTTCAAGATTTAAATACACATATAAATTTGCCTCACGATATCCAACTATTATAATTTCCTCTAGAAGTAATTCGAGTCCAATATTATTCTTATTTTTACTTATAAATTTTTGTATTCTCCAACTTTTTAAATTCTATTCACATCCTCAATATTTTAAATAGGTAGTCCAACCATTAAATTTTAATTCTTAATTTAAATCATTAAATTAAAAAATAATTTAAATGCAGTCCACCAATGTTCAAGTCTAAAATTCTATATTTATCCTCCAAATTCAAGTTGATGCTTTTACCTTCAATACTAAAAAATTTAAATTATGTACTTAAGGTATAAATATTGGGTCCTTAGTATCAAGATTTTTTTTTTATCATTAATCCTCATCATCTTAGTCATTCTTCTAAAATTCTCAGAATTAAAATGGCTTGAACCTCTCCCAATCTAATCTTACTCGATCACAATCTAAAAGAAATTCCTCTCGAGTTGACAATGCACTGCTACCCAACTTAGAATTTACCCATCTATCACATGAGGCTATATACCTTACGAAAAATATTCCTTAATTTATTTACTCATGTCATTCAATCCTCGAAACTTCAACGCCAATTATATCACATATGATATGTCCTTAATTACGAAAGAATAATCCTCAAGTATGTGATCGGCCTATGGGGTATATCTAGTACTCTCTGTGTATCAAACTTATACCAAGCACGAGGTTTCGTCTTTCCGAAATAAGGGAAGACGAAGATCAATAATAAAGAGTTTAAGGGAGAGGTAATAGAATAAAAGTATCAGGATCAAGGCGTTTAAAGAATTCAAATAGGAATTGTCAAAGCAGTTGTGGATTAAAATCCTATTTTGGTAATCCTTTGTTCGCATGCTCGTATTAGTACAGTTATGTAACCGATACGATATGTCAGACATTTCTAGGGCAAGTATATTCGTCTACTAATCACTACATATCTCAATCCACGTAAAGTAGTATTACGAAGGGTGAATCAAGCGTACTAAGGTTAGCTAGACCTTAATACACTGATTCTGAAATGTATTAGTGTACGCGTCCAATAATACATATGTCGTGAACAAGCTTGATAAAAGAATAAGCTTACAAAACTAGGCTGTAACAGCAGCATAAGTCAAGGTAGTACAAAAATATAAGTACGCTAGATGATGATGAAAGGAGGTACAAATTAATTCAAGTTCACAAACAAAACAAAAATAAGACTCTACAGTCTCTCTACTTGTCATACTACTCCTTATATAAGTCACTAGTTGACCAAATAGGGGTACGGGTCTCTAATTTCTACAGTCTGAATAAACACTATCTTCTTATGCATGTCTAAAGTTGTGTCATCCAAGTTCACTTCATCAATGGGTCAATAGGGCTAGGTGGTACTATGTTGTGAGGCATACTACTCAACTTAAAACAATAAACTAATACTGAAATTGTCTTAAGGATACCGTGGAAACTCTTGTTAAGGTATATAAGAAGGGATCTTGGTACCTATTAGGGTATCCTCCTATATTATATAGGTCATGGTCGTCTTAAGCCTTAGTCTTAGTCCTTATAGAACAAGTGTCGCTAGTGAGGATAGAAGAGTTACTGGCCGTCAAGGGGAAGGGATCTAACTTGTATCGAGGTGGGGGTACTAATTACGCATCTTAAAGCTAAGGGGTAATCATCAGGTCATAATCTACAATAATAACTTAAACTGTCAAGTTCTAATTACTAATCACATAATTCAAAAATTCAAGAGTAACAACCAAAATCCAAGCAAACTATATATATCCTAACATAGAATAAAATTACTTGGTCTATAATTAGAAGTATCAGATGGCACGAGTTGAAAGATGAAGAAAAGAAGAAGATAATTTATTCATCGCGTAATTAGCGAACATTAAGGCCGTAGAGGAACAATATATAAAATTAAAATAGAGGGCTCTAGATAGCATCATGGTTTTCTAAGGGAAAGTGGTATGCTAGTTGCTATGTTTGAGGTATGATTAGGAAAATATTCTATACATTGCTCTTGGCTTTCTAAGGCACTGTCTGCTTATCTCAAGACAAGAATCTAAATTTATAGTTCTCCAATACTTATCTAACTGCGAAGGTTAGGTCTAGTCCTAATATTAAATTTTGGTTTCCTATTGGTTTCTCAATACTAGGGTCAAACATTATGGTAAAACTTCTAACTAACTCTAGTAGTGTCTATACTACTCTCAAGTCTTCATAATACATCAGGGGGTAATGATAAACCAATTATAGAGATAAGGAATTCTAGGGTTCACTAGATATTCTAGACTTAGTGGGGTGTCAATACTCTAGTGGTACTCTTAATAGGAAGGTTACCTTACTTATCATCTAACAACAGGAACTTATATATTCTAAGAGAGGCTATACTCAAGAAACTAATAGGGAAGCACATGAATCAAGCAGGATGCAAATTATTCAAATGGAATGGATTGGAAGGAGGATAAGTCGTAACCAATATGGATGACATCCTATACTCTAGTCCTAGGTGCAGACTTGCTCGGTCCCTAAGTTAAAACCGAACGATTTAGTGGTAGACCTGCATGGGCCACCACAAAAACCATGTCACGTGCCAGTCCCAAAATATCGAGGGACTAGACACGTGGCAACGGCCAACAGCACACACTGATGGACAAACCTAATTTAATGGATCCATCAGGGCGTACTTAAGCTGTAAAATAACGTCTACTAAAACAAGCCACAACTAATCTCATCCATACAAGATAAATATAATCAATAGCAATAAGAATGAAAAGCAACAACCAGTCCCAATAAAGTAAATCGGGGAACAACCCGATATAAATATGATATAATGGTTCAATAGACCAAAATATAAATGACTGAATAAAGTAGATACTGAGTACGGAACACAGATACTCAAGAAAAGTCTTCAGCTAACACCTCGTCCTCGGAAGTCGGTATAGCTCCCGTATCAACTCCTGCTCCTGCTACTGCTGTTGTCCCGTTAACCTCGGGATAAAAATTGTCTGCTAATCCTGGGGACATAATCTGGATCAAGGTCCTCAGGGGACATAGCAAGGTACAGATAATACAAGCCAAAATAAATGCAGTACAATAGTAAATGAAATAAATAGGGTAAGTATGTACCATCTATGTGAAATGCAAGAGAGAGCATCACTAGTACTCAGGCTGAGACCACTACAAGCTCTGTGTCGGAGAGCCGGTAGTAGTAATAACACGTAATGTGCCAAGCTCTGCTGGAGGGTCTACGGCCTCACAATAATAATAGATATATATAAAATAGCCTGTAGCCTGTGTGTCTCTCTCCACCCAATGTAACCACACGTCTCATGTCCATAACGTCTCATGTCCATGTCACGCGAGATCATAGCTAATGCGATAAGTCATATAATATCTAAAAATATAATGTCTATGTCATAAATCCTGCAACCTACACAGAATAACCATGAATATCTCAGGAAGATTCTGTCTCATGAATAGTATCAAGTGTCCTGGGTTATGATGTACTTGATAAGACAAGTACGAGAATGTAAAGGGTCACGATATCCATCTCTAGGTGACATTACACAACTCTGCGTACGGTGTTGGCACCTGACTATTAATCGGACGCTAATTAAGTCACACGGTCCTAGGTTAAGCATGTACAACATATAAATAAGTAAAAGGAACTGCAAGATTTGGCAAGGTACACTTGTCTGGGGTTTGAACACCAACAGCTGTCCCTATATCAGTAGATTCAGCAGGTACTCATCCTAAAGATGAAATAAACATCACCATCAGATTCAGAAAATATCAAATAGCTAGAAATGCCTGTCCTTGAGTCCAATTTGGACACAAGGGCAAAAATTACAGTTTCTGGTCAAAGCGGGGTCCACATGTGGTCCGCTTCGCACCAAAAATCGTGTCAGAACCAATGGTCTCCCAATTCGTCAAACTTATTGTCAACAAGTCCAGAACGATGATACGAACCCAACGGAACTTCCAAAACTGGATTCCGATGAGCCGATCACAAAATCGCCCGTCAAGTGGAGCCGCGGGCCTACGATACGCGATTTTGTCAACGTTCTCAGAATTGAACCAAACTTGGGTCACAGGACCAGCGTATTGCTACGAGTCCGATGGCGCAAGTTTTGTTTCGATCCGACGTGTGTACACAAAGTTACAACGTATTCCAGAACAAGCAGATACGGGGCGTTGTCGGCGGATATGCGTTGATTCCGGTGTGCACGCACATCCAAATCAACTTCTGCGAAATCCTGCACATCCGTATAAACGGCGCTCACCTTTTGGTGAAGACCGCACGTGACCTAGTCATCCCGTTTGGTGGGACGTACTCAGTTCCGGGGAAAACGGGGTATTGTTTTTCCTGTTTTTGTATCGCGGTTCGCGATCGCCGCAGGACGCGACGCACCGAGCGGGTTGCACGGGCATCAAGAGGGTTACACAGCCAATACGTCACAACTGACGGAACGGAAAATGGAGCAACGAGGAGAGAGAACGGGTTACCTGAATAGGGCTCCGTGGAAACTAAATTTTCTCGTGTCCGTGAGGTGACACGACACGAACTGTATAGTGCTGTGCCGTATCCGGGTCAGGGTGCTGCTGTGTCCGGGTCAGGGTGCTGTTGTGGGAGACTCATTAGAGGAGGACAGCACCGCCGGAGTTGCTCGTGGAGGAAGGCGGAGGGCGGCGAGGTCGTGGGGTGATAGGTGGTGGTGGCTTGTCGTCTGAGAAGACGGCTGGGTGGCAGCGGGTTACGTCGAGGTCGGGGCGCTGGAGGTGAAGGCGGTAGAGCGAGGCGGCTGTGGGGCTGGAAGATTGACGGGGCTGCGGGGTTCGTCGTCGAGGGCTGAGGAGGAAGACAGGGTGGCCGGGGTTCGGGTCGAGCGGGGCGCTGCCGGTCGGGGATGGGCGGAGGACGGCGAGGGGAGAGGGTCTGATCGAGGCAGAGGGGTTCGAGACTCGTCGGGAGAGATGGTGGAGGGGTTAGTGTTCAGGCGGTGGTGGTCTAGAGCTGTGGGGGTCGTCGGGAGAGATGGTGGAGAGGGAAGGCGAGGCAACAGACTAGGGCGGTCGGAGCGGGGCGCTACGGGTTGGGCGGAGGAGATTAGGTTTCCGGCATCGAGGCGGGGGTTTCAAGGGGGTTATATGGGGCGCCGAAACAATAAAGTCTGTAGGATTAGGATTAGGGTTTCGGCCGGGTTAACGGATCTGGGTCGGATTCAATTCGGATCCGACCCGACCCGTTAAGAGCTGGGTTCGGTTCGGTTCTCCTTGGTTCGGTTCGGGTCGGTTTGGTTTATTTTAAAATAAACCGGGTTTAATTCAGGGTTATTTTGGTTTAAATACAACTTAGTTTCTAGGTCTTTAAAAATATTTCCGGGGTCCAATAAATTCCCGAAAAATTACCCTATGTCTAGTTTTTCATTTTACACCAGAAAATATTATTTTCATAATATTTTAATATTATTTAAGAACAATTATAAAATTATTTAATTATAAATACCTTAGTTTTAATCCCAAAAAATTGTTTAAAAAATTGTTTTTAAAAACTTTAAAAAAATTAGGTGGTTTACACATGACGATTGGTGAATTAAGTCAGCATATGTCTAGCCTACACTTTCCCATACGTACTAAGTTGCCTTCATAAAATTGCATACACTTAGATGGTTAGCACACCCTTCCTTATTTTGTTCAGTATATATATATGGCATGCTTTTATGTATCTTGTTATGTCCCACTGAGGACCTGGTTTTCTTCCAATTTAGATGAGGCGTACTATCCCATGGTGTACGGACTTGGGCAGGAGACGAGGTACATATCCGAGGAGGAGCTAGAGGTGCTACCATCAAAGTTCCCTTGATCTTGGGCAGACTTACCATCTAGAGCTGGAGCCTCTTTGTCTAGATAGACGATGCTCTAGTCTTGCTATATTTTAGCACTTTTATCTTAGATTTATAGTGGGTTTATTCCCACCAGTCATATCTAGATTGTACTATGACATTTCAGACTCCACTTATATTCCAGTACTTATTCAGTATTCCTTGATACCTTGTGGATGAGATATAGATTGTGTATGACTTGTTGTAACAGTATATTACCGCTGGTGAATTTGATATTCATGAACAGCGTACGTGTGTATATATTTTTCACATATTGGAGTTCGTATACATACGGCTGGGCGTGTTACGTATTCCTAGTCCTACGTATTTTTGGGACTGGAGCGTGACAGTTTCTATCATAATAGATTATACATGCATTGTGTATTTTTATGGTTGTAATAGTACTTGCTTCGCTCTTGACTGGATATGTTGACAAATATTATGGAAGCTTTGTCACACTTGGACCTTCAGGCCATGATATAGTCGAGACTGCTTTTGCCCCATTGGACTTCTCTGGGAGAGTTCGTTTAGTACTTCTTAGCTTTGATATTTTTTATTAGTTTCACAATATTAGATAGTTGACCCGATTTTTCTTCGGAACTTCTTGGCTTGTATTATGATATTGATATTAGATTGTGACTTGGTTAACCTTTAAAATATTATATTTGGTTTGTCTCTTCTCATTCATATATTCCTTTAGTTGTTGTGATTGAGTACTTATTGTTATTAGTTAGAATTGTATTGATCTTGAGCTCTAGATAGCATTCTACCATCGATGTTGTGGCATAGGTTGGACGTACCCACGTACGCGTGCCCCAATCATCTGGGTGTGGGTTGTGATATCAGATAACATAGCTCAGATCTAGCGACCATTACCTGATATACGGACCAGCATATATACCCATAACCAGGTAACTATGATGTCTATAACTGGATAATTATGAGGCTCATGACCCCGTAGTTTACTCTGAAACAACGGTAACAAAATGTTTGTCCCATACGCCTACTAATTATCTTTTTTGCCCAATAATAATGTACAAGTCTTGAGAATGATGTGAAGATCTCATAACTATAATGCATGTCACATAGATCTATACAACTATACTAAGTGTTATAATACGTACTACTTGCACCGATAGCCAGTCAAGTGCGTAATCTCGTGTTGTAACATGAACTCCCTCTGTGACGTAAAATGATACGTGAAAAGGCCTCAGAGTTATAATGATAACTCCTCAACTTTAGGTACATCGACTATAAACTATGTCAAAAACTGGTCCTAACATTGACGCCTTCGTCGACTGCAACCGAGGCATTCTCAGATGCACACAATTATTTAATATTCAGAACAGAATAAATAACTGAATTTAAACAGTATAACAAGTCAAGATATACTTTCCTATATCTTCACGCAGATAATACAAATGTCCTGCTCCCGAATCTACGCTCGTGCAATCCCAAGAGCCTAGATATATAATAATATTAAATCAGTTACTACGCTAAGGTACATTAACCACGTACAAGTGTACAAATAACACAATGTCATAACTTTGGTTCATGGGGTTGGTAAATTTCTTCTGAACACTTAGGTACTAAGTGTTCTCACACTAGGGTTCTTGTACACAAAGTATGTGTCATACCCCAGTATCAAAATACGGAGATGGACATGGCCAGCTACCCAGTACAAGGTACTACACGTTGTACGGCGATTACGGTTGTAACTAGATAAGGGGGTGCATGCTACAATCAAGTCACTTAGGGTCATAAAGAGCATATATTATCTCAATCAGTCAAACAAGAATAGTAAATATGGAATATATATGACAAGGAAATAAGGTGTCCCAAATGCCCTATTACAACATTCTGGAAACTAGCTATATAAAATAAAAAGTTAGCAGAGTAGCAAAAGTACATGACCATGATCAACTACAGTCTGATTAATTACAATAATATAAATAAAAATAAATGTCCAGATTTACGGCTAATGAGTGTCGGTGGCTAAATACCCAAAAGAGTAAAATATATGATAACGAGCAGGAAAGAAGAAATCTACTCGTGCCCTTCAGCAACCATCCGCCTGGTGCGCGCCATCATAAAGGAGCAAGTAAGTTGGATCCTCTGAAAATAGATCAAAACCTTGCCATACAAAACCAGTAGGGTTAGACCCCAAATAGCAAGTACAATAAAGGAAGTACAAAAATGGAGAAACAAAACCCAAAGCAATAGATAGGGTATAAAAATAGATTTTGTGTCATAGTTTTGGTCCATAGATTATCTTATTATAATAGTCCGACCCTACAACCAAACAAGGACAAGAGTTGAATCATCACACTATGATAATCCATGTCCCTAGACTACTAACAGAATAATATAATAATAAAAAAGTCCATTTATATAATGGCCAATCATTTGTACAGCTTGCTACTATGGAGTCTGAGTTATCTCAGATTGGATGCATAAGAGAAATCCTTATATCGTGAGGTATTTAGCGGGGCTAACCGAGCCATAGTATCGCATAACATATTATATATTATGTATCGGTCCCTTGTAAGGCAACCGTGCTAAGATCATATAGAACGTATTGTACAATATAAGTATTCAGATATTGTCGTTTACTAGTGCGGACATGACCAATATGTATGGGGGTCAGTCTTGCACGTCATGATAATTGTCTGAGGTGGCTAGTGTGAACGATCTCGGGATTTTATCACTCCTAATGCTCTACCAAATTTTAGTTGCCTAAATTAACTATATGGTTATGTTAGGAATTCCATGGCATGGTCAAATATTAATACTCATATATGTCGTACCATACTACGGTCCATGCCAGATACGAATCCATTTTTTTACTTGATGGCTCAAACTGGATTTACCAGAGCTTGATGAAACAATAAATCAAGCCCTAGCTACGCTTTGGTAGTTAGCCCACATACCATGCATGTGCTAGTAAAAATAATATAATAATATCATATGTCATGTAGTATAGGAGGCATTCTCGAATCACAATCTGAAATATGTAATATCATATAATATAGCAAGTTATGTCGTACCTCAGTGCACCTTATAACACATGTACACGTAGCACGTAGTATTTCTATCAGCATGGATACAAGAAATTGGGTCAGATTACCAAACTTATAGTTGGTCATATGAGCCATATCATATTGGGACACATCGCTCATGTTATGCACATAGCAGGTTAGTCACTTATGACATAGTCAATTCTTGCACATGGTCATGTCTAGCACAAGGTCGGGTTACTAGGTCCATTCTTTCTTAGGATCAATCAGAAGCAATTCTCAAAACCCATCACATAGAACAAAGAAATATTCTAAAGAAAATAGCTAAGCCGCATGCACAACTTGGCGCATGAGACGTGTGTCGCATGGACTGTTGGCCTCATGCCACCTCAAGCCGTATACATTCCCAAGACGCATATGATCCCAGGTCACATGCTCTTCTAAGTCTTATGCTCCGGACAAAAGTCTACTCTATGGGAAAAGTGCCAATGTGATATGTCAGAGAAGTGACTAAAGTGATGAATGTGACAAGCCATAAAGTGTCAGAGAGAAAAGACAAAATTATAGAAAGATATACAAAATCAAAACAGGGTCATGCGTCCATAAGAGAAGAGGCGCATAGTCGTTGCTGCAAGAGTCTGCTTGCCGCATGCTATCATTGCCACGTAGATGTCTCTTGGACTTAGTAAATTTTTTATTCGTTCAGCGAGCAAAACACAAGGAGTCCGGTCACTTAACTTTAGAACACTTTGTGTAATGATCAGTCATGCTTCCAACAAAATGGACGCATGCTGGTTGGCTATGCGGGAAAATGTCCAGGCAGCATAAGGATCATGCTGCATGGTAGTCTTGATCGCATATGATGCTGGCTGCATAAGAACTTCGTCTTCTCTAGACAGCAAGTTCATCCATGGCGGAAAAGCTCCAAAAACTCAAAAATTATTTTCTTCATAAAAGTTTTATTTTAACTCCGAATCAAGTGAACCAAAAGAGAAAATGCTCGAAATAAAGTGCTCCATCAACCATAAAAACTAATTTTCTAAAATATCATATTTTATTATATCAAAACTATGAAAAATACATGGAACCCATAAAAGCCTTAAACTTCAAGTGTAGATCTACTTATATTTATCCATCAAAACCGAAAACTCCAAGTATTAAAAGTGTCAGAATCATAATACACACATATTAGACTAATAAAATTCTAGGAAAGAGCAAGAATAAAAAATTAACAGGTTTCTCCATCTAATGCAAGGTGTACTTGCCTAAAATAAAGGAATAAAGAAAATAAGAAAATGAGGGAAGAGAAAAATAAGTTGGCTTATATATGCTAGGATTGAGGTTTAGACCAAGGGTTCACTCATGACCAAACTAACCCAATAATTAAACCATGAGTCTAATTGAACCAAAGAATAGGTCTAGTCTCCATAACATGGAATCTAAGCACTATGCAAGCACGAAATAATATAAGCAGGAAAAAAATATGTCACAAATGCGTATCTCGGGAACGGGAAGTGACATCTCTACCAACCTTAGAAAATTTTTGTCCTCATAATTCGAATTCAAGTATTATTAGAGAAGTAAGGAAAAGCACGAAACTAATCTACAAGTTAATCTATACATGCAAGCAATCATACATAATGAAGCAATGCAACATCATAACACATAAGTGATTGATGATCAAAGAATCAGAGATATGAAGTCGTAAGAAAGAATATACCTTCGTAATCTAATAGGTACGGGTACTGGGATTAAATATCGGCCTCACGCTCCCATGTTGATTCCTCCAGAGATTGATAGCCCCAGACCATCCGGACAAGAGAAATAGTCCAGTTCTTGAGCACCTTCTCCTTTCGGTCTAATATGGATATGGGTTGCTCCTCGTAAGATAAGTCGATAAAAAGATAAATTTAGAGTAATCGAGGATATAACTCGATCTGGAACATACCTACACAAGACACATAAAATATATCGTGTACCTCATGTAGTGAAGGTGGAAGGGTAAGACGATAAGCAACATCGACTACCCGCTCAAGAATATCGAACAGACCTACGTATCGTGGACTAAGCTTTCCGAGAACTCCGAATCTATTGACTCCATAGGTCGGTAAAATCCACAATAATATGTGGTTGTTGAAACAAAACTCTAAAGGCCTACGATATTGATATGACCAATGCCTATGCCTATCTTATGCAACCCGAAGTCGCTCTCTAATCTTCTTGACAACTTCTACTGTTTGCGTGATAATCTCAATGCCTAACATCTTTCGCTTACCTATATCATCCCATGCTAATGGTGACCTGTACTTTCTCTCGTATAATGCTTCAAAGGGTGCCATCTGGATACTAGCCTGATAACTTTTATTGTACGAGAACTCGACGAGATAAAGGTGATCCTCCCAAGACCCTCCAAAATATAAAGTATAAGCTCATAGAATATCCTCCAATGTCTGGATGGTTCTCTCTGATTCCCCATCTATATGATGATGATAAGCGGTAATGAATCTCAACTTGGTACCTAAACTCTTATTCAAGATTTTCCAAAAATATGAAGTGAATTGGGTGTCTCAATCTGATACGATACTCACTAGGACATCATACTGTCTTACTATTTGTCGTATATACAATTCTGCCAATTTATCTATGGATTATCCTACCCAGAAGGGAAGAGAATGAGCTAATTTCGTAAGATGATCTGCTATCACCCAAACTGCTTCATGACCAGTCGAGGATCTAGGTAAATCGGTTATAAAGTCAATAGTGATATGTTTACACTTCTACTCCAGAATATGAAAGAGTTATAATAATCATGCCGGTCTTTGCTGGCCGGCCTTCACTTGCTGACATAACAAACACTGAGAAATAAATCATGCTATCTCCTTCTTCATCCCGTTCTACCAGAAATATTGTTTGATGTCATGATACATCTTGGTACCTCCTGGATGAATTGAATACTGGGAACTGTGTGCCTTAGTCATTACTTCTTGACGAATATCTCTACTTGGTACACATAGACGATTTTTAAAACTAAGTGTCCCATCTTCATGAATCGTCAACTCCTTCCTGAGACCAGACTCACATTCGGCCCGTAGCTTTTGAATCTTCGGGTCCTTTTTGTGAGCTATCTTGATTCCCTCTACCAAAGTAGACTGTACTTGAAAGCCAGCCAAAATCCATGTGTCCTGCAGAAGTACTAGCTTAATACCCATTTCTAAATGATCATATAATATATGTCGCTGCGATATCAACATGAATGTGTTGCCTCTCCTGCTAAGTGTGTCTGCTACTATATTAGCTTTACCCAGATGATACTGAAGTTCCATATCATAGTCCTTTATCAATTCTAACCACCTCCTCTGCCTCATATTCAAGTCCTTCTGAGTGAATACATACTTTTATGGTCCGTAAATATCTCTACCCTATCACGATATAAGTAGTGCCTCCATAGTTTAAGCGTAAATACCACTACTGCCAATTCCAAGTCATAAGTTGGATAGTTCTTTCCATGATCTCGAAGAGGCCGAGATGCATAAGCTATCACCCTTCTATGTTGCATCAATACACACCCTAGTCCTTCGCCAAATGCATCATGTATAATGTAAACTCTCTAAAATCTACTGGAAGGGTGAGAATCGGTGCTGAAATTAGTCTCTTCTTCAATTCTTTAAATACAATATAAAAATATATTGAACAATCAAACTTAGCCTCCTTGCATGTCAAACAAGTCAACGGTGCTTAAATCCTTGCAAATCTGACATAAATCTTCTGTAGTATTCTACCAAGCCGAGAAAACTATGTTCTTCTGCAAAAGTCTTAGGAACTAGCCAACTCTCTACGGCCTCAACCTTTTTTGGGTCTACTGCCACTCCTGTTCCATATTTGATGTGACCTAAGAATGACGCGTGATCCAACCCAAACTCACACTTGCTGAGTTTTACGTATAACTGTGCTCCCTCTCAGTCTACAAAATTTTTCGAAGATGTTCTTCATGTTCCTCCTCGTTAGTAGAATAAACCAAAATGTCGTCTATGAAAACTACCATGAACTGGTCTATATACGATATAAAGATGCGGTTAATCAAATCCATAAATATTACTGGAGTATTTGTCAGTCTGAATGGCATAACTAAGAATTCGTAATACCCATATTGTGACCTAAATATTGAGTTCGGTATGTCTTGCTCCCAAACTCTTACTTGATGATAACCTGATCGAAGATCGATCTTAGAGAAAACCTTGGCCTTGCTCAACTAGTCAAAAAAATTATCAATTCTTGGTAATGGATACTTGTTCTTCACTATCACTACATTCAGCTGTCTGTAGTCGATACATAATCGGGATCACCCATCATTCTTCTTCACTAGAACCACTGGAGCTCCCCAAGGTGATCCACTAGTTCGAATGAACTTCTTTGCCTTCAGCCCTTTTACGTGTTGGTACAGTATGTGTAATTCTGATAGTGCTATTTGGTAAACTTTATAAGATATTGGCCTTGCTCCAGGGATCAACTCTATACAAAAATCTACGTCCCTTATTGGTGGTAACCCTGGAAGTTCATCAGAAAAGATATCTAGAAATTCTTGGACTACCCTGGGAATCTGCTCTTCTTCTACTACTACTACTACTACTACTGCTGCAATTTTGTCTTCACATTGGTCTCTCAAGATTCTTTCAAGGACAAAATTTTCCATTCCTGGGATACTAAATAATACTCTACTCCTATAAAAATCTATCGTAGCATGACTGTCTCTCAGCCAGTCAATACCTAGAACTACGTCAAAGTTACCCATAGGAAACTCGATCAACTTGGCGAGTAATAAATGCTCGAATACTACGATTGGATATGCCACACATACTCTACTCAATTCTACGAACCCATTACCAGTGAGTATATTCAACCTCTCTAGCAATGCCCCAAACTCAAATCTAATACGTTTTACAAAATATGCAGATACAAATAAATGCGAAGCTTCTGAAGCAAATAATGCCATTGCAGGAAAAGATGCAATAGAAATTTTACCTACCACTACATCTCCTGATGCTAAAGCCTCCTCTAGCGATAAAGTAAATGCCTGCCCTTGGCCTTGTTGTGCTCTTTGTTGTGGCCTTCCTTGGAAACACTGTTATGGCCTCTCCTGGCCCTGCTGCTGGTCCCTCTGTCAGAACATCTATGCCAGCATCAATAATGGACGCTGAGCCACCGGTCGTGCTACTACTACTGGTCCTTTGTAATGCACTGCCCCTAGTACTGGTAGTACCGGGAACTGCTGAGCCGGTCCTCCTTGCCTCTACAATATTGGGCAATTATAAATCTTGTAGTCCAGATCACCATACCTTATTCAAAGCCCATTCATCGCTTTTCACAAATCTCTAGTATGGCCTCCCTTGGTACAGTAGGTGTAACCCACTTGGACCCCTTGACGCTGTTGCTGCTATTGTTACCTTGGCTATTGCCGAGCTGGAACTGTGGTTGAATTCACCGTCTTTTGTGGTATAGAGTCATAGATATGAATGCCAGAGGATGGTGCTGACGTTCAGGGTGCTGCCCCTCCTCTAACCTGAGCATGAGACCTCTTCTGGCCTCCTGTCCTTTCTAAAAATCTTTGTATGGTCAACTCGTGCCTTCTGGATGCTAACAATACTTTCTCATAAGTCTGGTAGTCGTGCCCCTCTACCAATTATATAATCTCCAGGTGAAGCCCCCTATTGGAACCTTATTCCTTTGTCCGACTTCATAGCTACCATATTCGGAGCAAACCTACTCAGCCTGCAGAATTTTGCTGCATATCCATCTACAGTCCTACCGGCCTAGATAAATCTCTACTGGAGCTCATACTGCGCTACAACTCCAAAATACTAAGCCATAAATCGAGCCCTAAAACAGTCCTAAGAGATAGGATGCCTCAAGCCGACTTTCAGTGATTCCCACCAATCACAGGCAAGGTCCTGAAGCTGTAGTCGGACCTGGTCAACTTGCTCATCATCCGGAACCTTTGTCGTTACCAAAATAACTTTGATGACTCGGAGCCATGCATCTACCGTGATGGCATCCTCTGTGCCGTCAAAGTATCTCGGGTTAAGTAGACAAATCTGACCGACGCTCCCAAATCAGTCCTTCTTCCTCTCTCTAGAGTCGTCTGTAAATCCTGACTTAATAAGACATTATGATCTTGTTGTTCAAACTGCTGATGTTGTTGCATTGTCATCTAATGTTGCTACATAGCCATCATTCCCCAAAGAATCTCTAGTAATGTCAGAGTGTCTAGTACCAGTGGTACTGCTAGTACTACTGGAGGTATAGAGATCTCAGGGGATTATGGCTCAACATGCCCAACTTCTGGTTCCACGGTGCCAACTTGCCCAATTACTGGCTCTACCCGAATCTGACTCAGAGTAGGTGTTATCCCCCATTGTTGCCTAAGGGAACCCTTTACGACCATGCATGCTGCCCCAGCAACTGAAGAAGCCCTAAATAATGGACAAGAAACATCAAGAATATGACATAAAGGATCAAGAAAATAATTGATTCAATATTCAAGCAAATCTTCGAGAAGAAGGAATTCAGGATTTCAAAGGCACATGTTTGATTAAGACTCCTATGACCATAACACCCCACAAGTCTAAAAATATAGACCGACATGAGCCACCACTAAAACCTTGTCATGCTCCAGTACCATAATACGGAGATGAACATGGCCAGCTATCCAGTACAAGGTACTATACGTCGTATGATGATTATGGCTATAACTAGACAAGGGGGTGCATGCTATGATCAAGTCACTTAGGGTCATAAAGAGCATCCATTGTCTCAATCAGTTAAACAATAATAGTAAACATAGAAGATATATGATAAGAAAGTAAGGCGTCCCAAATGTTTTGCCATAATATTCTGGAAACCATCTGTACAAAATAAAAAGCTGACAGAGTAGCAAAAATACAAGGCCATGATCAGCTGCAGTCTGATTAATTATAATAATGTAAATAAAACTAAATATCAATATTTACGGCTAACAAATTTTGGTGGCTAAATACCCAAAGGAGTAAAATATATGATAACGAGCAGGAAAGAAGAAACTCACTCGTGCCCTTCACCGACCATCTGCCTGGTGCGCTCCATCAGGAAGGGGAAAGTAAGCTGGATCCTTTGGAACTGGCTCAAAACCTGGCCATACAAAACCAATGGGGTTAGACTCAAAATAGCAAGTACCACAAAGGAAGCAAAAAATGGGGAAACAAAACCCAAAGCAATAGACAGGGGATAAATATAGGTTCTGTGTCTTATTTTTGGTCCATAGCTTATCTTAGCATAATAGCCCAATCCTACAACCAAATAAGAAAAAGGGTTAAATTATCACACTATGATAATATATGTCCTTAGACTACTAATAGAATAATACAATCACAACAAAGTCCAGTTATATAACGACCAATAATTTGTACGATTTGCTACTGTTGAGTCTAAGTTATCTCAAATTGGATGCATAAAAGAAATTCTTATATCGTGAGTTGTTTAACAGGGCTAACCAAGCCATAGTATCGCATATCACATTGTATATTATGCACCGGTCCCTCGTAAGGCCACCGTGCTAAGATCACATAGAACGTATTGTACAATATAAGTATTCAGATATTGTTGTCCACTAATGCGGACGTGACCAATATTTATGGGGTCAACCTTGCACGTCATGACAATTGTCTGAGGTGGCTAATGTGCACGATCTCGATATTTTATCCCTCCCAATGCTCTACCAATTTTAGTTGCCTAAATTAGCCCTATGGTTATGTTAGGAATCCCATGGTGTGGTTACATGATCAATCCTCCTATATATCATACCGTAGTACGGTCCACGCTAGATACGAATCTACTTTGTTACTTGATGACTCAAACTGGATTCACCAGAGCGTGATACAATAATCAATCAAGTCCTAGCCACGCTTTGGTAGTTGACCCACATACCATGCCTGTGCGGGTAGAAATAATATCACATGTCGCATAGTATAGGAGGCATTCTCGACGCACAATCTAAAATATATAATCTTATAGCACATAGCAAGTTATGTCGTACCTAAGTGCACATTATAATATGGTCATACCTTAGTGCACCTTATAAAATATGTACATATAGCACGTAATAATTGTATCAGCACAGATACAAGAAATTGGGTCAGATTACCAAACTTACAGTTGGTCGTATGAGCCTTATCACATTGGGACACATAGCTCATGTTATACACATAGCAGGTTAGTCACTTATGATATAGTCAATTCTACCACATGGACATGTCTAGCACATAGTCGGGTTACTAGGTCCATTCTTCCTTAGAATCAATCACAAGCAATTATCAAGACCCACCACATAAAATAAAGAAACATTCCAAATAAAATAGTAAAGTTGTATGCACAAGTTGGGGCATGAGACGGGTGCTGCATGGATTGTCGGTCGCATGCTACCTCAGGCCGCATACGTTCCCAGGTCGTATATGATCCCAGGACACATGCTACTCCTAGTCGCATGCTCCGGACAAAAGTCTAATCTATAGGACAAGTGCTAACGTAACATGCCAGAGAAGTAACTGAAGTGATGGATGTGATAAGCCATAAAGTGTCAGAGAGAAAAGACAAAATTATAGAAAGATGTGCAAGAGTGAAACTGGGTTATGCATCCACAAGAGAAGAGGCGCATAGTCATTGCCGCATGAGTCTGCTTGTCGTATGCTATAGTTATCGCATAGACGTCTCTTGGACTTAGCAAATTTCTCATTCGTTGAGGGAGAAAAATACAAGAAGTCATGTCACTTAGCTCCAGAATACTTTATGTAATGATCAGTCATGCTTCCAATAAAAATGGACGCATGCTGGTTGGCTATGCAGCAAAGAGTCCAGGCCACATAAGGATTATGTCGCATGGAAGTCTCGGTCTCATATGATGCTGGCCACATGAGAACTTCGTCTTCTCTAAACAGCAAGTTCAGTCATAGTAGAAAAGTTTCAAAAACCTAAAAATTATTTTCTTCATAAAAACTTTTTTTTTAACTCTGAATCAAGTGACCAAAAGCCAAAATACTCAAAATAAAGTGTTTCATCAACCGCAAAAACTGATTTTCTAAAATACCATATTTTAGTAGATAAAAACCACAAAAAATACATGGAACCCATGAAAATCCTAAATTTCAAGTGTAGATCTACTCATATCTAGCAATCAAAACCAAAAACTTCAAGTATTAAAAGTGTTAGAATCATAATACACACATATTAGACTAACAAAACGTAAGAAAAAAATAAAAAATAAAAAATAAAGAGGTTTCTACATCTAATGCAAGGTGTACTTGCCTAAATTGAAGGAAGGAAAAAAATAAGAGAATGAGGGAAGAGAGAAAAGAAGTTAGCTTATATATGCTAGGGTTGAGGTTTAGACCTGGGTTCACTCATGACCAAATCAACCCAACAATTAAATCATGAGTCTAATTGAACCAAAGAATGAGTCTAGTCACCATGACATGCAATCTAATCACTATATAAGCAAGAAATAATATAAGCATAAAAACTAATATGTCCCAAATACGTATCTTGGGAATGGGGAGTGATAATATGTCATTAATATTAGAAATCACTAAGTGTCAAATAGGTCAACTAACCCAAGGTTGCTTACCTATGCATACATGAATATATGAGCATCATCTAAAGGTTAAGTAGGGTTATCATCATCACATATTCCATGGTTCAAGTATACCCATCCATACAACCAATTATAACACTCTATGTAGTACAAAATATCAAGTACAACATCCTTGGTCAAATCTGAATTTATAAACTAAACATGGCATATACCTCATTCCAAGCTTGTATTTTGTCATGTAACATGTGTGCAAACACTACCTCAAATAGTACACAATCCTATCATAACATTTTATACTCTCTAACATAGTATTTATATACAATAATTCCAACTAGCATAAAACCTAGGCAATATGCTCTACAAGTTGCTCAACATTTAATCAACTCTCCACCATGCAATATATATAGAAAATATAGAGGGGATATGAAGAAAATAAAGTGGTATATGAAGAAAATGTAGAGGGTGTTGAGGATAAAGAGGAGTTTGGTTACTTACCAAAGTGAAATAGGGGGAGAAAGTATTGTGTGCACAGCTTGCACAAAAACATATTCATCTTGGACACTTCAACAAGTTGATGTTGTTAGGGAATAATGTTGGGGGAGTTTGAGGTTGGGTTGTGTCACACCCAGTATCGGAATAAGGAGACAAACATGACCAGCTACCCCGAATATGGTATTATACGTCGTACGACAATCACTGTTGTAACTAGACAAGGGGGTGCATACTACAATCAAGTCACCTAGTGTGACGAAGAACATCTATTGCCTCAACTAGTCAGTAGTAAAAATAGAATATATATGACAAAGAAGTAAGGCATCCCAAATGCCCTGCGAAAATATTCTAGAAACAAGCTATGCAAAATAGGAAAAAAAACTGGCAGTGTAGCAAAAGTACAAGATCATGATCATTTGTAGTCTGATTAATTATAATTATGTAACGGGAACTAAATATCCATACTCGCTGGCTAACATGTGTTGGTGGCTAAATGCCCAAAAGAGTAAAATATACAATAACGAGCAAGAAAGAAGAAACTCACTCATGCCCTTTAGTGGCCATCCGTATGGTGTGTGCCATCATGAAGGGAGAAATAAGTTGGATCTTCGAGAACTGGCTCAAAACCTGGCCATGTAAAACCAGCGAGGTTAGACCCCAAATAGAAAGTACCACCAAGGAAGCACAAAATAGAGAAACAAAACCCAAACAATAGATAGGTATAATATAGGTTTTGTGTCATGGCTTTGGTCCATGTCTACCCTAGCAAAATAGCCCAATTCTATAACCAAATAAGGATAAGGGTTGAACCATCACACTATGATAGTCCATGTCCCTAGACTACTAACAGAATAATACAATCACAATCAAATCAAGTTATAATGGCCAATCACTTGTACGGCTTACTGTTGTGGAGTCTGAGTTATCTCAGAACATATGCATAAAGAAATCCTCGATTGTGATATATTTAGCGGGGCTAACCGAGCTATAGTATATATATAGCCAATTGTATATTATGAACTGGTACCTCGCAAGGCCACCATACTTGGATCACATAGAACGTATTATATAATATAAGTATTCGGATATTGCCATCCACTATTACGAACGTGACCAATATCCATGGGGGTCAGCCTTGTACGTCTTGACGATAGTATGAGGTGGCTAATGTACACGATCAAATTCTATCCCTCCTAATATTTTACCAGTTTTAGTTGCCTAGATTAAACCTATAGTTATATTAGAAATTATATGGCATTGTCACATGATCAATCCTCCTATATGTCGTACCGTAGTACTGTCCATGCTAGATACGAATCTATTTTCTTAATTAATAGCTCAAACTAGATTCACCCAAGTGTGATGCAACAACCAACAAATCCTAGCCACGCTTTGGTAGTTGACCCACAAACCATGCCCGTGTTGGAGAAATAATATAATGATATCACATGACACGTAGTATAGGGGGCATTCTCGATGTACAACCTAAAATATGTAATCATATAGCATATAGCAAGTTATGTCGCACCTCAGTGCACATTGATCATGTAACACATAGTACGTAAAAATTTATATCAGCACAGATACAAGTATTCGAGTCAAATTAGCAAATAATCAATGGGTCACATAAGTCTTGATCGTATTGGAACACATAGCTCATGTTATGCACCTAGCTGGTTAGTCATTTATGACATAGTCAATTACTAGCATATGGTCATGTCTATCAAAAGATTGGGTCACAAAATCCATTCTTTCCTAGGATCAATAAAAAAATAATTGTCATGGTCAACCACATAGAACAAGAAAATATCCAAATAAAATAGCTAAGTCGCATGCACTAACTTGGCGCATGAGACAGATGTCGCATGGATTGTCGGTCGCATACTAATCCAGGCTGTATGCCCCTCCAGGTCGTATGCTACTCCAGGCTGCATGCTTCTCCAGGCTACATGCTACTCCATGACGCATAGCTCGCTGGCCGCATAGAACTCCGTCTTCTACAATAGCAGATTTCGGCCATGGCAGAAACTCAGAAATCTAAATATTGTTTCTTCCATAGAAACCTCGTACGAACCCCAAATCTAACAAAGTAAAGTTTCTAAATCACTTAGAATTAAATGCTCCTCAAGATAGAACAAATATTTTTCAAAAAACAACAAGTTTTTTAAAAACCAAGAAAACTCACAAAACTCATAAAAGCTCTAACTAAAAATATAGATATAGGCTAATCCATCCATCAAAACAAAAAAATTCCAAGTACTAAATATAATGAGAATCAAACAACAAACAAAATGGACTAATAATATGGTGGGTTTCTATATTTCTCATGCAAGATGTACTTGCCTATGAAGAGGGAGAAAAAAATCTAAGAAAGAGAAAAGAAATAAAAGAATGAAGAGAGAGAAAGGTTTTGGTATATATATATATATATATATATATATATATATATATATATATATATATATATATATATATATATGGTTCAAACCATAACCAAGTCAAATCCTCATATTAAACCCATGAACCCAACTTCTCAAAAATTTGGTTGGTCTAGAACCAAACAAACAAAAATGCCAACAAGCAGGAATACGTTCCAAATACGTATATTGGGAACATGAAGTGACATCTTCACTCACCTTAGAAAAATTTTGTCCTCAAAATTCGGACCCAAGTATAGCTAGAGAAGTCAGGACAAGCACGATACCAATCTACAAGCTAATCTACACACGCAAACCACTACACATAATAAAGCAAAGCAACATCACAACGCATAGGTGATCAATGATCACATAATCCAAAATACGAAGGCATAAGAAAGAATATACCTTTCGAATCGAATAGGTGCGGGTACCAGGATCGAATGTTGTCCTCATGTTTCTACATTAATTCCCTTAGAGAGTGATAGCCCCAATTAACCCGGATAAGAGAAATAGTCCAGTTCTTGAGAACCTTTTTTCTTAGGTCCAATTATGGATACGGGTTGCTCCTCGTAAAATAACTCGGTACCAACGACTAATTCATAATGATCGAGGATATGACTTGGATCTAGAACATACCTACGCAATAGAGACATATAAAATACATTGTGTACCTCATATAACAAAGGCGAAAGGGTAGTATGATAAGCAATATCGCCTACCCACTCGAGCATAACGAACGGACCGACGTATTACGGACTAAGCTTCACGTGAACCCCAAATATATTGACTCCATAGGTTGGCAAAATCTACAAGAACACGTAGTCGTTGATAGAGAACTCTAAAGCCCTACGATACTAATCTGTCCAATACCAATACCAATCTTTCGCAACCCGAAGTATTCTCTAATCTTCTTGACAACTTCTACTATTTGTGCGATCATTTTTGGGCCCAATAATTTCCTTTCATCGATGTCATCATATGCCAATGGTGACCTACACTTTCTTCTGTATAGTGCCTTAAAGGGAGTCATCTAAATGCTTGCTTGATAACTGTTATCGTATGAGAGTTCGACTAGATAAAGGTGATCTTCCCAAGATCCACCAAAGTCCAAGGTACAAGCTCGTAGCTTATCTTCCAATATTTGGATAGTTTTTCTTGATTGTCCGTCTGTTTGAGGATGGTAAGCAGTATTGAATCTCAACTTGGTGTCCAAACTCTAATACAGGCTCTTCTAAAATTGAGAATTGAATAGAGTGTCTCGATCCAAAACTATGCTTACTGGGATCCCGTGCAGCTTCACTATTTGTCATATGTACCTCTCTGCCAACTATTTTGTAGACTGTCCTATCCAAAAAGGAATAAAGTGAGCTACTTTAATAAGATGGTCCACTATCACCCAAACTGTATCTTGACCAGATGATGCTCTGGATAAACCAGTTATAAAGTCTATTATGATATTCTCCCACTTCTACTCCAAAATAGGAAGCAATTATAATAATAATACTGTCTCTGCTGCTCGGCCTTCACTTATTAACATATTAGACATCGAAAGACAAATCGTGCTATCTCCTGCTTTATTCTATTCTACCAAAAGTGTTGCTTGATGTTTTAATACATCTTGGTGCCTCTTGGTTGAATTTAGTACTGGAAACTATATATTTCGGTTATAACTTCCTGTCGAATATCTTTACATGGTATACAAAGATTTCTAAATCTTATTTTTTCATCCTCATGAATTGTTAACTCCTTCCATAGACCGGACTCACACTCTGCCCGAAGCTTCTGGACCTTTGGATTCTCTGCATGAGCTGCCTTAATCCTCTCAACTAAAGTAATTTAATCTGTAAACTGGCCAACACTTTTACGTCCTGTGGCAATACTATTTTTACATCTATTTCTGAAAGATCTTCTTGGATATGTCTCTATAATGTCAACACGAATGCACTGTCTCTCTTGCTAAGTGTAGTACCCCGCTCCACGTAGGCACTATATATAAGTGATATCGCTTTGCTTGCTCGAGCTAAAGTCTTCTCGGAGAGTTCTCTTTCGAACCCCAAGATGAATGATCTAGGTGAGTGGATAGAACTGCATTCTCTGATTCTTGCACGCCTTAATAATAAATCTGAGTTTTTGAATGCTTGTTCTAAGAAGATAGTTTCATAAGAAGAATGATAGAACCTGCCTTTGTATGCTAATAAGAGAACTCGTATAGCTTGTCAATTAAACGAATCTGCTAAGAGAACTTGTATGCTTGTCTAAAGAGATGGAACCATTGCCATGCTAGTTAAAGATAAAAATATTTCTTGCTTAGTTACACAGACACTGCTATCGAATAAACCGCTGCCATGCTAATAGAAAGAGTAAAAGATTGCATGAACTTACCCTTATATTGTATGCTAAACTATAATACTTGAATGCTTGTCTAAAAGAGATAGAATTGCATGCTAGATTTATAGAACCATTCTTGCTTGTTACTTGTTAAAAGAGTTAGATTGCTTGAATGTGTTTCATTGATTACTTATAAAGAGATAGAACTTCATGAATAGCTTGAACTTATGCATCTAGACTAATAGTCCGTCCTGAGGCTTGAAGTCCTTATTTACGGGAGGGTGTGGCTATTAGGCAAGAGTATTGAAGCTCCGGCTCTATAGCTTGATAGATATGCTTGCTTCCTTGTTCTGGATCATATGCATCATATGGTATTTATCTGATAGAAGTGCATTTATGCATTGGTTTGACAATATGTGCACAAGGTTTATCTCTCGAGTGGTTCCTGGGGCACTAGGGATTGTTCTGCCAAGGAGAGATCTGGAACACCCTGAGGCTAGAAGTCCTTATTTACCGGAGGGTGTGTTTTTTAGTGTAGTATTGAACCATTTATCCCGGCTGCTATTTTGAGCATATTTTAGTGTATAGCAAACATGCTTTTCAGCAGCTATCAGCCAATCTGTCATTAGTAAGATAGGCTTGTACGTCCCACTTGCTAATCCCGTTGAGGGTAATATCATGTAGTTAAGGTGCATGCTAGGCTAGCCTTCTTGCATATCTAACTATTTGATGCAAGACGAACAAGGAAAGAGAACCTCATTTGTATATATATGTATATGCTGCTAACTTGTATGTCTGCTGCAGGGATAACCGTTCAACAATGGGTAAGGATCACTGAATAAGTGATCACTTATATTTCATTATGTCCCTTATCATTTATGTAAAATAGGATGTATCTGCTTTACTTGAATATGCTGTCGCCCCTATGCATTAAATTGAAAAGTCCACTTGAAACACTCGCCTTGATATGAGATGAACAGTCCACTAAAGAACCTTTGTTCTTAAGAGATCGAATATGGCTCACAATACATGTTGTGTACTACACGATAGAACACTGTCTCAATAGCTTGCTCGTATGTATTGAATATGCAAACTAGTTTGAAAGCTATGTTTTGGAAAAGATATAAACTGACTATAATCCTGAGGTGCATGAAATGAACATAGGTAAAAGTAATAAGATCACTAGTAATATAATATTTTGCCACAAGCTTACTTAGTATGGGTTTCAGGGGGTGTTGCTTCTGTTCGTTAATTTTATACTCACTAGTACTTTCTCTAAAGTGCTGACCCACCAACAGTTTGCTTGTTCTCAGGTGCTGGATCGTCCGAGGATAGCTGTGCTTCATCCCAGGGAACTAAAAATCTGGAATCGATGCCTTGAGTCGTACCGAGATTACTTTGAGCTACTTTTGTATAGAGGGATATAATATATGGAATAGTGTCATTGTAATCGAGAGAAAAAGAGTGCTTAAGTGATTTGTAACCTCAGCCATGTGCCGCTTGTAACACTTTTGATTATCAATAAAGATCTTGTATTTATATTCCATTGTGTTTTTTACTTTTCTGTAATATATATGTCTCTGCTCCTGTCTTGAATAGCTTACTTGCCCTTGTTCAAAGCTTTATCCTTGTGCAAGCACAAATTAGGCTTGTACGGCATCACGCCCGTATGAGGACGATCGGTTCTGTAGGGACCGTGTGAGGACGAACGGCCAATGCAGGATCATGGCGTGATATAATGGTATCAGAGCGACTCGATTCTTTGACCATTTCGTTGCCTCCGACTCTGAGACATGCCCAATATTCTGCTACAATGAGCGTTCAATATAATAAGTCCATAGATATTCTCAAAGTTGTCAGCAAAACTTTTTAGATTTTTTTGTTGCTTGAGAGGTAATTTATGATTTTTGATGGCTAGAGTTATTAAGTTCTGGTTTGCTAGAGTTTTCAATTGAGGATGGTGAGGGATGGGGACTATCGCTGCTTGGGATATCGAAAGTTTCTCCTTGAGTTTTAAGGACGAAACTCCTTATTGGTGGGTAAATATATTATGCCCCGCTCTATGTAGGCACTATATACAAGTGATATCACTTTACTTCCTCGAGCAGAAGTCTTCTCAAAGAGTTCTCGTTTGAACCCCAAGACGATTGATCTAGGTGAGTGGGCAGAACTGCATTCTCTGATTCTTGCACACCTTAATAATAAATCTGAGTTTTTGAATGCTTGTTCTAAGAAGATAGTTTCATTAAAAGAATGATAGAACCTGCCTTTCCATGCTAATAAGAGAACTCGTATAGCTTGTCATTGAAACAAATCTGCTTGCCTAACTAAGAGAACTTATATGCTTCTCTAAAGAGATGGAACCATTGTCATGCTAGTTAAAGATAGAAATATTGTATGCTTAGTTACACGGACACCACTATCGAACGAACCGCTGCCATGATAATAGAAAGAGTAAAAGATTACTTGCACTTACCCTTTTATCGTATGCTAAACTAGAATACTTGAATGCTTGTCTAAAAGAGATAGAATTGTATGCTAGATTTATAAAACTGTTCTTGCTTGTTACTTGTTAAAAGAGCTAGATTGCTTGAACATATTTTATTCATTGCTTGTAAAGAGATAGAATTTCATAAATAGCTTGAACTTGTGCTTCTAGAATAATAGTCTGCCCTGAGACTTGAAGTCCTTATTTACGGGAGGGTGTGGCTATTAGGCAAGAGTATTGAGAGCTTCGGCTCTATAGCTTGATAGATATGCTTGCTTCCTTATTCAGGATCATGTGCATTATATGGTTTTTATCTGATAAAAGTTTATTCATGCATTGGTCTGACAACTTGTGCACAAGGTTTATCTTTCGAGTGGTTCCTGGGGCACTGGTGATCGTTCGGCCCGGGAGAGATCTGGAACACCCTGAGGCTAGAAGTCCTTATTTATAGGAGGGTGTGGCTTTTAGTGTAGTACTGAACCATATGTCCCAGCTACTATTTTGAGCATATTTTAGTGTATAGCAACCATGCTTTTCAACAGCTATCAGCCGATCTATCATTAGTGAGATAGGCTTGTACGTCCCATTTGCTAATCCCGTTGAGGGTACCATCATGTAGTTAGGGCGCATGCTAGGCTAGCCTTCTTGTATACCTAACTATTTGATGCTAAGACGGACAGGAAAAGAGAACATTATTTATATATATATGCATATGCTGCTAACTTGTATGTCTGCTACAGGGATAATCGTTCAGCAATGGATAAGGATCACTGAATAAGTGATCACTTGTATTTTCTTATGTCCCTTATCATTTATGCAAAATGGGATGTATCTGCTTTACTTGAATATGTTGTCGCCCCTATGGATTGTGTTGAATAGTCCACTTGAAACACTCTCCTTGACATGAGATGAACAGTCCACTAGAGAACCTTTATTCTTAAGAGATCGAATATGGCTCACAATACATGTTGTGCACTGCACAATAGAATACTGCCTCTATAGTTTGCTCGTATGTATTGAATATGTAAACTGGTTTGAAAGCCATATTTTTGAAAAGATGTAAACTGACTATAATCATGAGGTGCATGAAATGAACATAGGTAAAAGTAGCAAGATAACTAGTAATGTAATATTTTGTCATATGCTTACTTAGTGTGGGTTTCAGGGGGTGTTGCTTTTGTTCGTTGATTTTATACTCACCAGTACTTTCTTTAAAGTGCTGACCCACCAACAGTTTGCTTGTTCTCAGGTGCTGGATCGTCCGAGGAAGCGATAGTCGTGCCTCATCCCAAGGAATGAAAAATCTGGAATCGATGCCTTGAGCCGTATCGAGATTGCTTTGAGATACTTTTTTATAGAGGGACATAATGTATGGAACAATATTATTATAATCGAGAGAAAAAGAGTACTTAAGCGATTTGTAACCTCGGCTATGTATCGCTTGTAACACTTTTGATTATCAATAAAGAGCTTGTATTCATATGCCATTGTGTTTTTTATTTTTCTGTAATATATGTGTCGCTGCTCCTGTCTTGAATAGCTTACTTGCCCTTGTTCAAAGCTTTGTCCTTGTGCAAGTGCAAATTAGGCTTGCACGGCATCATGCCCGTGTGAGGACGATCTATTCCGTAGCGATCGTGCTATGACTATCGCTTCTCGGGATATCGAAAGTTTTTTCTTAAGTTTCGAGGATGAAACTCCTTATTAGTGGGTAAGTATGTAGTGCCCCACTCTGCGTAGGCATTATATACAAGTGATATCGCTTTGCTTCCTCGAGCGGAAGTCTTCTCGGAGAGTTCTCGTTCGAACCCCAAGGCGATTGATCTAGGTGAGTGGGCAGAACTATATTCTCTGATTCTTGCACGCCTTAATAATAAATCTGAGTTTTTAATGCTTGTTCTAAGAAGATAGTTTTATAAGAAGAATGATAGAACCTGCCTTTGCATGCTAATAAGAGAACTCGTATAGCTTGTCATTAAAACGAATCTGCTTGCCTAACTAAGAGAACTTTTATGCTTGTCTAAAGAGATAGAACCATTGACATACTAGTTAAAGATAGAAATATTGCATGCTTAGTTACACAGACACCGCTATCGAACGAACCGCTGTCATGCTAATAAAAAGAGTAAAAGATTGCTTGCACCTACCCTTGTATCATATGCTAAACTAAAATACTTGAATATTTGTCTAAAGGAGATAGAATTGCATGCTAGATTTATAGAGCTGTTCTTGCTTGTTACTTGTTAAAATAGCTAGATTACTTGAACATATTTTATTGATTGCTTGTAAAGAGATAGAACTTCATGAATAGCTTAAACTTGTGCATCTAGACTAATAGTCCGCCCTGAGGCTTGAAGTCCTTATTTATGGGAGGGTGTGGCTATTAGACAAGAGTATTGAGAGCTCCGGCACTATAGCTTGATAGATATGCTTGCTTCCTTGTTCTGGATCTTTTGCATCATATGGCATTTATCTGATAGAAGTGCATTCATGCATTGGTCTGACAACTTGTGTACAAGGTTTATCTCTCGAGCGGTTCTTGGGGTACTAGGGATCATTCGGCCAGAGAGAGATCTAGAACACCCTGAGGCTAGAAGTCCTTATATACGGAAGGTTGTGGCTTTTAGTCTAGTGCTGAACCATATATCCTGGATGCTATTTTGAGATTATTTTAGTGTATAGCAACCATGCATTTCAGCAGCTATCAACCGATCTGTCATTAGTGAGATGGGTTTGTATGTCCCACTTGCTAATCCTGTGGAGGGTACCATCATGTAGTTAGGGCACATGCTAGGCTAGACTTCTTGCATACCTAACTGTTTGTTGCAGAGACGGACAGAAAAAGAGAACCTCATTTGTATATATATGTATATGTTGCTAACTTGTATGTCTACTGCAGGGATAATTGTTCGACATGGGTAAAGATTACTGAATAAATGATCACTTGTATTTTCTTATGTCCCTTATCTTTTATGCTAAATGGGATGTATTTTCTTTACTTGAATATGTTGCCGCCCCTATGCATTATATTGAATAGTCCACTTGAAACACTCGTCTTGATATGAGATGAACAGTCCACTAGAGAACCTTTGTTCTTAAGAGATCGAATATGGCTCACAATACATGTTGTGCACTGCACGATAGAATACTACCTCTATATCTTGCTCGTATGTATTGAATATGCAAACCATTGTTTCAAAGCTATGTTTTCAAAATGATGTAAACTGACTATAATCCTGAGTTGCATGAAATGAACATAGGTAAAAGTATCAAGATCACTAGTAATGTAATATTTTGCCACATGCTTACTTAGTGTGGGTTTCAGGGGGTATTGCTTCTGTTCGTTGATTTTATACTCATCAGTACTTTCTCCAAAGTACTGACCCACCAATAGTTTGCTTGTTTTCAGGTACTGGATCGTCCGAGGAAGCGATAGCCGTGTCTCATCCCAAGAAACTGAAAATCTAAAATCGATGCCTTGACCTTATCGAGATTGCTTTGAGATGCTTTTGTATAGGGGGACATAATATATAGAATGGTGTCATTGTAATCGTGGGAAAAAGGGTGCTTAATCAATTTGTAACCTTGGCCATGTGCATCTTGTAACACTTTTAATTATCAATAAAGAGCTTATTTTCATATGCCATTGTGTTCTTTACTTTTCTATAATATATGTGTCGCTGCTCCTGTCTTGAATAGCTTACTTGCCCTTGTTCAAAGCTTTATCCTTGTGCAAGCACAAATTAGGCTTCCACGGTGTCATACCCATGCGAGGATGATTGGTTTTGTAGGGACCGTGCGAGGACTAACGGCCCCTGCGGGATCGGGCTATGATACTAAGGGCGTCTGCTATTACATAAGCCTTGTCCGGATGGAACTGGAGTTCCACATCATTGTCCTTTATCAATTCTAACTACCTCATTTGCCTCATATTCAAGTCCTTCTGAATGAATAAATATTTCAAACTTTTATGATCCATGAATATTTCCACCCGATCACCATATAAGTAGTGCCTCCACAGCTTAAGTGCAAACACCACTGCCACCAACTCTAAGTCATCTGTTGGATAGTTCTTCTCATGATCTCGAATCTGTCGAGATGCGTAAGGTATCACCCTTCCATGTTGCATTAATACACACCTAAGTCCCTTGTCGAATGTATCACAATATAAGATAAACCCTCCGAAACCTACTGGAAGTGTGAGGATTGGAGCCAAAATTAATCTCTTCTTTAACTACTCGAATGCTACCTAGCATTCCATTAACCAATCAAACTTAACCACCTTACGTGTCAACCTAGTCAATGGTGTTGAGATCCTTGCAAAATCTGACAAAAATTTTTAGTAGTATCAAGCCAAGCCAAGAAAACTACGTTTCACGACCCGCACCCGGTGTAGGGATGCAAGTAATAAACAACGTCCAGCCTATGCCGCAGCATCGGTGGTAGAACGCTGTTTGGGTAAACTATCTATCTAATAATCAAGACATAACAATACCACCAATATAATAGAATATACTCAATCATAGATCGATAGATAGAATAAGCACAAATATGATAAAAGAATGAAAGAGTCACAAATATAACTCACAAGACTAAAATAATATCCAATGAGTCAAAGAAATACTAAAACAATATGCTGGAGACAAATCCAGTACAAAGTCTAACTACTACGCTATGAGTCCCGGGTCGTTTGTCTCAGTCGGGATGAGACCCTCCTGAGCCAAGGTCTCTGGCTCTAAGCCTACCACATCCTGAGGCCCATAGTGATTAGGGTACCACTCCTCAGTGTCATCTGGGAAAAATATATCCAGTCAGGAAAGGAGTGCAGTACATCTCTAACAACAGTTCTAATAAATGATATAAACTATGTAACAGTAATAGATATAAAATATATAAGATGCAATATATGGATACAAGAGATATGCAATAAAGAAAATACTGGAAATAAATACAAGAATGAGCAATATGAAAATAAACAAGAAATACTAATGACTAAGTGAGTGAGTACCAGCTTTAACATGTGATCAACTTAGGACTTGATATAAGATATATGGCCTGGCTAATCATACATGCGGTATATGATTAACACTATTTAATGAACAAGACTTCATACAAGGAGGGTATGATAACAGATCTACATAACATACTCCACGCCCCCGAGTGGTATAGTGGATCCAACTATGGTACGTTATGATACGGGTTTCCAGAAGAAGGGCGCTACTCTTCTTATGAACCAATGTCTGTATTTGTACAAGAAGAATAAGGAAACAAGGCTTACACAAGAAATACCCATAAATACTAAGGAATAATATCTCATGACGAGATCCAGATATACCAATCCGTGTAACCATCGTGTCAAGAAATCAAGAATATCTACACTAGAGATAAGAAACATAAAGGATATCATAAATAAGAAACTATTAGAGAATATACTCGTCTGAAATTCGGTGAACAGTATTACAGATATTAGGTATAGTGCCTCGAAGACTTAGATAGGGAATATTACATCAATACAAGATTTTAGAATAAAAATAAGTTAAACTAGTCAACTTCTAGGTTAAAAGCTATTTCTAAGTCAAAACAGTCAAAATAGGTCAACTTAAGGTTAAACTGGTCAAACTAGCTATTTCTAGGTTGCATGAATCTATCTCTAAGATATTGGGTCCATATACTATGCAACTAGGCCACACTAACTATACTAAGATACTAGGAAACCCTTAAGATATCGTATCGTAAGATACACAAGTTAAGATATGAAAATATCATAATATGTATATACAATCAACAATATCTAATATTCCTAACTAAACTAATACTAAGTGGATACCTTGGCTTTGAACCAATGCGGTATCATACCACTACACAACCATCTTGTTACTCAAACCCAATACCTTGAGTATCCATCAATACCTTGACATTACCTTGGTATCACAATGTAATATGAATCCTAACATATAACTAACTACCCAAAACTCTAAACTATAATCTAACATATATTGACTAATACCATACTACTAGCTATACTAACTACTAAAATACCATTACATTTATATATATATACATACATAGATACATACATATATACATACATACATACATACATACATATCTCTAACTAGTAACAAGTATATATGATATATGTATATATATCTAACTATTAAACTATTAAGTAAATAACTAGATAACTACTCACTACACTAACTAAACTATCTACTAAACTATATACGAACCAACTAGCTAACTTACCTAGTTGTGCACACTAACCCATGCTCTGCACTTGATGTTGCTGCAGAGTTTGCTGAAGCTCTTGCTACCACTGAACTACTTCTAGCTAAACTGTTGCTGCAGTCGCTGCTGTATGCAACTGCAGTGCTGCTGCATGCTACTAGCTGCTGCTGCTGCAAAATACTGTTGCTGCTACTTGCTGAATGTTGCTGCACTGAGCTAGTTGCAGCTGCTACTGGATGATGAGTCTCCTCGAGCTGCTGCTACTGCAGTTTTGGTTATGCTGCTACTGTAGCTGCTTTGTTTTTTAACTTGAGGCTTGATGTGTTGCTCGATTCTGCCCCCCTTCACTTCACACTACTACACACATCTATAACACACAACTATACACTCTCATATATATATATATATATATATGACACTCTCACTCACACACATAAACACCTATGAACACACACATATATATATATGAACATATATATATATATATATATATATATATATATATATATATATATATATAACCATTAGAGTTACACATATATCATATACAACTGATAAATATAATATTTCAATAGCTATACACATGGCAACAAGAATCTAAGAAATGACATAAAATAAATACGTAGAGTGCATCACACCCGTATCATACTAGATCTATGATACACTCTCGATACGAGTCCACCACACAACTAAACATGCTCTGAAGGACACGAGCAAGTTTAAAATAATAATTATGAATAATACACAGAGTTAAATATATATCTACGTGTCCGTGTGAAAATATGGCATGCTCAAAATCTTGTATCAGAGAAAAACTGTCATGACCCGCACCCAATGTAGGGATGCAAGCCGAAAACAATGCCCAACCTACACTGCAGAATCGGCGATAGAACGCTGTTCGGTTAATCTATCTAGCAATATAATGAGCCACAAACAAAACAATATACTCAATCACAGGTTTAAGATAGAAACGAGCATGAGTCAGATAAAGAATCAAAATAATCATATACAAGTCATGAGTCTAAAATAATATATCAATGAGTCTGAAAGAATACTAACAAAAGTGCTGGAGACAAATCCAGTACAAGAAATACTAAGAAGGTACTAATCCTAGATCATCTGTCTTAGTCGGGATAAGTCCCTCCTGAGCTAGGGTCTTTGACTCTAAGCCCACAACATCCTGAGAGAATTTCTAGATTTAGTTTTCAAATGAAAAAAGAAGAGAGAATAATTTTCTCCCTCTCTATATAGGTCGGCCCCCTTTTTCCTTCCTTAAGCTACTATAAATTGTCCAATATACCCCTTGAGGTCTCTTATGAAGAAATAATTAAGGAAGGAAGCTTCTAGTCTAATGGTTTAATTAATTTATTCCATCTCCTAATCAATGGGCTTTCTAAATGAGCTAAAATCTAATAATTAGTACATGTTGGTCCATGAGTCTAAACTAAACTAGTTAGGTCCACTAACACAAGTCCAAAATAAATAACTAACATCTAACAATAATGAAATAATATAATAATTAATTATTTATCATGCATAATATTTAATTAAATATAAAATTACTAAAATATCCTTTCCTAGAAAATGTGGTAGTGACAAAATCTCCCAAATCAACCAGTATCTCCAAATTATAGGGATAAGGCCTACACGTATCTAATTGTTGACACGATACTAGCCACACAAACATATGTCAATTTAGTCTAATTGACCTATTGACAAACACAAGATGTGTCAATCTTGGAATTCCCCCACACAACTTTCTCTATAGGTCTCCTATGAACCTAATTCTAATTCCTATGGGTAGTCTTAGCATATGGGGTAGTTTCTAATGATTAAAATATAGATTTAGAGTCTAATTGAAGAAGAAAAACTGAATTGTACCTATTGGAAGATGGATTCTCAATAAAACTTCCAAAATTGGTGAAAAAGCCTCTAACTTGTAGATCCTTGCTCCTCCTTATAGATCCTTGCTTCTTTCTTATAGATTGTTGCTCTATTAGCCTCCAATGATAATTTGGAAAGAAATTAGGAAGAAATTTGGTGTGGGTATGAAGAAATTCGAAAGAGAAAATTCTAGATCTAGTTTTGACATAAAAAATGATGAGAGAGAAATTCCCCCTCCTATTTTATATGGCCGGCCCCCTTAGCCCCCTCCCCAAGATACTATGCAAAGTCTAAAATATCCCTTGGGACCTCTCATAAGAAATAATTAAGGAGGGAAGGTTTAACTTAATTAATCATCCTCCTAATGATGAGCTTCTAATTGGGCTCAATTCTAACTAGATTTAAATGTTAGTCCATGGATCTAATCTAAGCTAGTTAGGTCCACTAACACAAGTCTAAAATAATAAACTAACATCTAATAATAAATAAATAATATAATAAATAAATATATAACATGCATAAAATTTAATTAATTATGAAATAACCAAAATACCCTTTCCTAGAGAATGTGGTAGTGACAAGTCTACCCCCCTTAAAATAATTTTATCCTCAAAATTCAAAGATGAAACTACTCTCAGAAAACAAAATAGAACAGAATAGAAAAGAATATTACAGAATCAGGAAAGAACATATCTCAAGGCACAAACAAATATGGGTAACGCTCTAGCATTTAATCCTCTCTCTCACAGGTAGACTCCCCCGGAGAGTGATGCCTCCATACGACACATACCAAGGGAATAGTCTGGTTTCTTAGCACCTTCTTTCTCTGATCCAGAATCTTAACTGGCTGCTCTGGATAGCTAAGAGTAGGGCCCACCTTTATCACCAAGTGATCCAACATATGACTAGGATCCGTCATGTACCGTCTCAACTATGATACGTAAAACACGTTATGCACTCCCTCCAATACAGGCGGTAAGTCTAGTCTATAAGAAAGTTTATCGACCCTCTCGAGAATAGTGAATGATTCGATGAATCGCGGACTAAGCTTTTCGCCACCACCAAAATGAATCGTGCCTCGTGTCAGAAAAATCCTTAAAAATACCAAACCACCTACCTAAAAAAAAAAAACCTTAAGAACTTAATCTATAATAAACAACCAATAACAAGCACAAAATAAAATTCTAAAATTATACCTCAAACTCCAAAATTCTCTGGTAGCTATCGACCCAATGCCGCTATCTGTCATGTGCCACTCGAAGTCTGTCTTTGATCAGCCTTATCCTTCTCCGCTGCATCCACAACCATCTCTGGCCCTAATAAAACTCTTTCTTCAACATCATTCCATGACAAGGGAGTACGACATCTTTGACTGTACAGAGCCTCAAATGGTAACATTCTTATACTAGCCTGGTAGCTGTTGTTGTAAGCAAACTCAACCAAATTGAGATGGTCCTCCCAAGATCCCCTAAAATCTAGTACACAGTTACACAGTATATCCTCGAGAGTCTGAATAGTCCTCTCTGACTGCCCATTTGTCTGGGGATGATATGCATTGCTGGACTTGAGCTGGGTGCCCAAACTCGCCTGTAAACTTCTTCAGAAATAAGAAGTAAAATGACTCTTCTGATCTGAGACTATGCTGACGGGAACCCCATGTAACCTGATAATCTTTCTCACATACATCTCTACCAGCTTATCCGTAGACAAACCCACCTTAAAGGACAAAAAGTGGGCCGACTTGGTCAACCTGTCGACGATGACCCAAATTGCGTCTTTTCCTCCTGGAGATCGTGGAAGTACGGATACAAAATCCATAGTAATGTGCTTCCACTTCCACTCTGAAATGGGTAATGGCTGAAGTAAACCACCTGGCCTCTGTCTCTCGGCTTTCACTTTCTGGAACACTAAGCATCTGGATACAAACTGTGCCACTTCCCTCTTCATGCCATACTACCACACACTCTTTCGCAAATCCTGATACATCTTATTGGCACCTGGATGTATGGAATACCGAGAGCGATGTGCTTCCTGTAATACTTCCTCAAGCAGCTCCCCACTAGGCACACACAATCTAATACTATGCTGCAAAGAACCATCCTCAGCAATAGTAAAATTATCCTCCAATCATACTCTCACCTGAGCTTTGACGCTCTTCAGAGATACATCCTCATACTGGGCTGCCTTGATCATGTCCATCAACTCTGAGTGTATCTGCAACCCCCATATTTGCATAGCAAAACCATAAACTATCACCTCAATGCCTAAACTCTCCAAGTACTCCAACAAATACTGATCCTGCGTTAACAATATAGCTACCAGATACCTGCTCATGGTATCGGCAACTATATTGGCTTTCCCAGGATGATATTGCAAAGATATGTCAAAATCTTTTATCAGTTCCAACCATTGACATTACCTCATGTTTAACTCCTTCTGAGTGAAAACATACTTCAAGATCTTGTGGTTTAAATAGTGTTTCCACAACTTTAGGACAAAGATGACAGCTGCCAACTCCAAATTGTGGATAGGATAGTTCTTCTCATGATGACAAAATTGCCTGGATGTATGGGAAATTAATTTTCCATTCTATTGAAGAACACAACCCAAGCATTTTCCCGATGCGTCACTATAAATAGTGAAACCTCTAGACCCTGATGACAACGTCAAAATAGGAGCAGACATAAACCTCTTCTTTAATTCCTCAAAAGTAACCTAGCACTCATCTGTCCAAACAAACTCTACATCCTTCCTTATGAGTCTGGTCATTGGCTCGGCAATCTTCAAAAAATCTTGCACAAATTTTCTGTAGTAGCCTGCCAAACCGAAAAAACTCCTGATTTCTGCTACTGAACTCGAGGTCTTCCAAGACTCCACTGCTGCAATCTTCTTTGGATCTACTAAAATTCTATCACCAGTCATAACATGTCCTAAGAACTCCATCTTGCCCAGGAAGAACTCACACTTGGACAACTTCCCATATAACTTCTCCTTCCTCAGCACATCCATCATAATCCGTAAATGCTCCTCGTGCTCCTCCGGTGTCTTCGAGTATATGAGTATGTCATCGATGAATACCACTACAAACTTGTCAAGGTACTGGTGGAACACCTTGTTCATCAAACTCATAAATACCGTCGGAATATTAGTCAACCCAAATAATATCATCATAAACTCATACTTGCCATACCGAGTCCTAAAAGCAGTCTTCAGAATGTCCTCTAACTTCACTTTCACCTGGTGGTAGCCTGATCTCAAGTCTATCTTGGAAAATACCTTGGCACCACTTAACTTATCGAACAAGTCATCAATTTATGGCAACGAATATTTATTCTTAATAGTAAGGTTATTCAATGTCTAGTAATCGATGCACATGCGCACCGATCCATCCTTCTTCGGTACAAACAATACCGGGGCTCCCCACGATGAAAAACTGGATCTGAAAAACTCGTTATCCTGTAATTCATCAATCTGCTTCTTCAGCTCGACCAGCTCACTGTTGTTTACTCTATAGGCATGTTGTTAAATTGCATCTGCACCTTGCACCAAGTCTAAAAAAAATTCAATATCGATCTGGCGGCAATCCTGGCAATTTCTCAGAAAATATATCCAAGAACTCTGCTATCAATGGATGTGGCAACTCCTTGTCTTCAACTATAGCTCCATAGATAATGCCTTCTCCCTACTCTACAGATCCTGTAGCAAACTCAAACTCTGGCTCCCCTAGCGGGCTAAACAAAACTCTACCTCCTCTATAATCTATACTAGCATGGTGCCTACTCAACCAATCCATCACGAGTATAATGTCATAGCTCAAAAGTGGCATTACAAGTAGACACGCACTCAGTTGTCAGCCTCCTAGAGTAACTCTCTGATCCTTACAAATATCATTAACTAGGATAATGCCTCCCCTGGTCATGATCTTGCAAGTCCTAAGCAAAGACTCAGTTACCAAATGATACTTCAGAGCAAAAAAAATAGATACAAAACTATGGAAAGTACCACTATTAAATAAAGCTAAAGCTGGAATATAATCAAGAAGAATAGAACCTACGATGATATCTCCGGTGGACTCGACCTTCTTGACTGTCATAGCAAATACTTTTCCTTGACATGCACCTCCCTGATGTCGGTGCTGGACATAACGCTGTTGCTGGGTCGGAAGCGACGATCCCCTTGGCTGGACTCCAGGTGGCATCGCATGTATCCTCTGAGCTAGAGTTGCTCCCTGAACTGCACGACGAGGATTAGAAGGATACTCTCGCAGCTGATGCCCTTCGGTACCTAATACAGACAAACTCCCAACCTCTTTCGATAAACTTATCAGATATGGACGGGCATCTTGTAGTAGTGGCAGAAAATTTGTTGTGACTGTCTCTGCTGCTGAGGTACCTGGTGAACTGGTACCCTAGCTGGAGTATGGTGCTGCTGCGGCAGATGAAAAGTCCTGGACTAGAAATGAGGACGCTTAACAGCCACTGTGCTGTTATTAGCCTCCAGAAAAGAATTACAATCTCTCTTGGGCTTCGAACACAACTTTTGCTCAGCCTTGTATGCCTTCGCAAGTATCTCCGAATAGGTCTCATAAAAAGATGGAATGAGAATATTTACTACCCAGTTCAGACCCTCGCAAAAATGGATAGCGCAAACCTCTGGCTCCCTCACCAAATACTCTGTAAATTGGCACAACCTACCAAACTCTATGACATATTCCTCCACAGACATGCTCTCCTGAATAAGGCTCCCAAACTGCCTCCCCAAGTCTAACCTGTCTGCCCGAGAAAAGAACTTTCTCTTGAAGATTTCCTTAAATACCTTCCAAGACTGCCCTGCATCAGCAAGAAGTTGCCCATTACTAAACCAAGTACGGGCAAGGTCGAATAGCTGAAGTTTTACAGCCTCAACCTTTAAATCCTCAGCAAGACGGGACACCCTCATGAGATGCTCAATATCCTTGAGCCAATCATCAGTGTAGATGATGCCCTTCGTCCCCTTGTAGACCAAAGGTTCCAGTTTTTTAAAGTCCTGAATATTGTGGGGCGAAGTTGGGCAACCTACGGAGCAACCTGCTGCTGGTCTGAAACTCCTCTCTCTACTACGATAATGGCAAGCTGATGATCACTCTCAATGCCCTGCCCCAAGATGTCAGTCTGCCTCTGGTGTGCCTCAGACTGAGCACTCTGAGCCTCCAACATCTCGTAAAACAGTGTGAACATCTAAGTCTCATCTGTCAGCCTGAAAGGTGGAGGTGAAAGTCCCTCTGATACAGCCGTAATAGTCCTCCGAGTTGGAGGTAGACCCCCAAACGTAGCTGATACGCCAATCACCGGAGAAGTGACTGGTGCAAGCCCTCGGAAAGTCACAGATCTCTCATAAGCTGCTCTCCCTTGCTGTGATCTAATCTTAGGTAGCATCCTGAGGCAAAGCAAAAAAAAAATTAATATAGCATATGATATAAGGCACTCAAAGAAGGACAGTTAAAGATCAAATATTAATATCAAGGAAGAACAGTTGAAATAAACAATAGAGTTTTTCCTAGATGTGATTGAGTATTCTTAGCCTATAGCCTATAGCCTATATCCTGAAACAGGCTTGTAATAGTACTTAAATAAGAGCACCACTACGAATCGCACTAATTACGACCTCGAAGAGACCTGCATGAGCCACCACTAAAAATATGTCATGACCTGAACCCGGAGTAGAGATGCAAGTAGTGAACAACGCACAGCCTACGCCGTAGCATCGGTGGTAGAACTTTGTTTGGGTAAACTATCTATTTAATAATCAAGATATAACAATATCAACAATTTAATAGAATATACTCAATCACAGATCTATAGATGAAATAAGCACGAATATGATAAAATAATGGAAGAGTCACAAATATAACTCACAAGACTAAAATAATATCCAATGAGTCAGAAAAATACTAAAATAATATGCTGGAGACTAATCTAGTACAAAGAGTCTAACTATTGTGCTACGAGTCCCGGTTCGTCTGTCTCAGTCGGGATGAGACCCTCCTGAGCCAAGGTCTTTGGCTCTAAGACTACCACATCCTGAGGCCCGTAGTGAGTGGAGTACCACTCTTTAGTGTCATCTGGAAAAAATATATCCAGTCAAAAAAGGAGCAGAGTACATCTCTAACAGTAGTTCTAATAAATGATATAAACTATGTAATAGTAAATAGATATAAAATATACAAGATGCAACATATAGATACACTATATAAAACCCCTAATCCTAAAAACCGTATTAACCAAATTTTTTAATTAATTATTAATTAAAATATAGTATTTAGTGGCTAATTAGGAGAAATAGATTTTATTTCATTTAGTATTTTAGGTGTTTGTAAATTTAGGAGATTTATGGAGCCAGTATAAATTTTTTCAAATTTATTTCATGTAGGAGACCCTTTGGACAGTTGTTAGCTTAATGGTATACATTAATACAAATTCTAGATTTTTTTATACAAATATATATATATATATATATATATATATATATATATATATATATATATATATATATATATATATATATATATATATATTTAAAGGAAAAAGAAAGAAAAATAAATAAATAAAAAAGGAAAGAAAAAGAAAAAGAAAAAAAAGAAAAAAAAATGAATAAGTTAATGGATCTCTAACCCTTAAACCTACCTACCCGCATCCCCTTAGACCCGCTACCAATTTAACATGCAAACTGCAGAGGAGCGCCCCCTTCCGCGAACATACTCGCCCCCCCACTCTCTCTCGACATATCTCTCTATATATATAACTTCTCTACAATTCAAACTCTAAGCCTCAATCTCTCATCCTCTCTCTCCTCGTCTCGACGCTGCCGACACAGAGCCGCCCGCGCCGCCTGGAACCGTCGGCCAGCCGCTCGTCGCGCGAGATCCCTCGTGCACAGCAGAATTTAACTGCAGCGAAGCCCTGTTCAGGCTCTGTTTCTTGCGCCCCTGCTCGACCAAACTCGACCCCATCTTCACCGGTATGATCCTCACCTATCCCCCTTCCATATATGTATGTTAATTGATCTCGAACAACGTACAAACCTAGGTGAAAATTGATGCCAAGTCGATGAAAAACTACGACATTTTAAATTCCAAAAATTCTGTTGCGATGACCCAGGTTCCCGGATTCGTATCTCCCACCACAGAGATCCAAATTCGATTATTCTTTTTGTTATACGAAGACCACTTAACCTAGTTTAATTTTTATTACTTACATTAATTTATTAACTGTTGTATGTAGAATTAAATTCGTTAGAAAACCCCAAAAATCTACTTTTTTCAGATTTTCAAAAATTATGAAACGGAACGTGCCCCGCCAAACGGGACTGCCCCGTTATGTACTAAGTGTACCAAAAGGTGCACGCAGCATACCCGGACGTATGAGATTTTACAAAAATTGATTTGGACGTGTGTGCGCATCAAAATCAGCCCATATCCGCGGACAATCCCCGTATCGTAACTTTTGCGAAAGCCCTACGTATTTTGTGCACGCTCGTCAGATTGCGACAAAACTTGCGCCACTGGACTCGTGGTAACGCGCTGGTCCTGTGACCTAATTTTTACGCAATTCTGAGACAGTTGACCAAGTCGCCAATTGGCGGGCTATACGGTTGACTTTTGGGCAAATTTGTGTTCGGCTCACCAGAATCCAAAATTGGAAGTACCGTTGAGTTTGTACTGACATTTAGAGTTTTTTTGACCTATAATTTTTCTGATTTACAGACCTTTACCCTTTGCACACTTTTCAGTGCAACGTGGGCCACACGTAGACCCCACTTTGACCCAAAATTATCGTTTTGCCCCTGTGTCCAAATTGGACGAAAGGGAAGTACTTTCTAGTTATTTTGCTTATTCTAGGAACATTAGTGATATCTATTTTAGCATCCGGAGATATTTGTTCTGAGGCCATAGCTTCTGGTCCTGTGTGTTGGACATCTGGACGTTACATTTTAAAGCTTCTTACCAAGCAAGTATACCTTGCCATTGTACTGTTATTCATATTCCATATGTTTCATGCATCTTTATTTTCTGTCTTTAGTTTATATATTTTAACTGTTATATAAAATGCGCGTGACAGTGTCATCGCGGTATATTTTATTTATGTATTTGTATTGACCTTGTTTATGAGACTACCCCATTATCATGTAGCATCATTAGGTTTATTGGCCGTAACACAGTAGTTACATGAATGTGAGTCTCATATAGATCACAGACTGCATGATAGGTCTGGCCTCCTGTACGTATGGGCCGTGCGTTGGGGATGACTGCTGATAGAAACTTTGTATGCTAGAAGACTTAGCAGTTATTAGAGGTCCATAGACATAGTCTATTGTAGTACGGTGGTCCAATCCTTGTCCTTGTTTGGTTGCAGGATTGGGCTAGGGTACTAAAGATAGACTATGAACCAAATTGTGTCATGGATGTGATATGCTTAGAGCATGGAGTGGACAGAACAATAAGTACCGCATTTGGGCTCCTTTGCACTTTTTATTTCTGTAACCCGGAAGCTCCGCTAGAGATACGGGCAGTGATGAGCCCATTTACTACTTGGCGGCCTCTGCCGTTCAAAAGATGACATGCTTTAAGGCCCCTAATTCTCCAAGAGAGTCATGCCAATCCCATTTTTAGCCAGATAGCCCACTTGTTAGAAATTTGTTCTTAAACTGCATTCACTTAGACGGTTAGACGACCCATTGGATATTTATTTTAATACTTTATTGGCATACTTTTATATATCTTGTTATGTCCCTCTGAGGACCTGGCCATTCCAGGTCTCGCTGTTCTTGAGCATTCGCAGGAGCACAGATTCGGATGGTTACATATGTTTCGAGGATGTCTTCTCCTCGAGCCCCGTGGTCGTTAGTCGATATTCTTATATTGTGTTTGTTGCGGTGTACTTATATTGTATTTGCTCTAATATTCGAGTTGGCAGTGGATTTGTTTCCATCCAACTATTATCTTTAGATACTTTGTATTGAGATCTAGTTTCATAGATACTGGTTATTTATTTATATTTGATTTTCGTGGTTGAGATTTAGATTATACCCTATAACGTGTGGTAGATTTATACCACTTGTGGATTTGATATTCATATTACAGCGTATGTATGGGTTTTGGTTTCCATATATTGGAGTTGCCATATCCATGCGGCTGGCATACTTATGTGTCCTAGTCCTTCATATTTTTGGTACTGGGACGTGACATATTTTTAGTGGTGGCCAATGCAGGTCGAGAGCATATTGTCTCGGTTACGTTACTGTGTCGAGCAGCCTGCAATTAGGATTAGAGTATAGGATCTCATCCATAATTGACTATGAAATTACCTTTCTTCCAATCTGTTCTATCTAAATAATTGCATCCTGCTTGATTCATGTGCTTCCCTGATAGTTCTTGAGTATAGCTTCTCCTAGAATATAGAAGTCCCTGTTGTTAGATAATAAGTAGGGTAACCTTCATATTAAGAGTACAACTAGAGTGCTGACACACCACTAAGTTTAGAATATCTAGTGAACCCTAAAATTCCTTATCTATAGATTGGTTTACCATTACCCCTCGATGTATTATAAAGACTTGAGAGTAGTATAGACACTACTAGAGTTAGTTAGAAGTTTTACCATAATGTTTGACCCTAGTATTGAGGAACCAATAGAAAACCAAAATTTAATATTAGGACTGAACCTAACTTTTATAGTGAGATGATATTAGAACTATAAACTTAGATCATTGTCTTATTATTAGTAGACAACACCTTAGGAAGCCTAGAGAAATATAATCAAACACTTTTTTCTTGATCATACCTCGAACATAGCAACTAGCATACCACTCCCCCTTAGAAAACCATGATGCTACCTAGAGCCCTCTATTTTAATTTCATATATTGTTCCTCTACGACCTTAACGTTCGCTAATTATGCGACGACTAAATTATCTTCTTCTTTTCTTCATCTTTTAACTCGTGTCACTCGACACTCGGATTATAGACCAAGTAATTTTATTCTATGATAGGATATATAGTTTGGTAAGGTTATAGTTGTAATCTTGAATTTTGAATTATGTGCCTTGTAGTTAGAACCTGATAGTTGAGTTGTTCATTTAGATTATGATGATTACCCCTAGTTGTAGATCACGTAATTTGTACCTCCACCTCGATACAAGTTAGATCCCTTTCCCCTTGACGGCCAGTAACTCATCTATCCTTACTATTGACACTTGTTCTATAAGCACTATGACTAAGACTTAAGACGACCATGACCTATGTAATATAAGAGGATACCCTAATAAGTAACAATACCCCTTCTCGTAGACCTTAACAGGAGTTTCTACGGTATTCTTAAGACGATTACAGTATTAGTTTATTGTTATAAGCTGGGTAGTATACCTCACTACCTAGTATCATATAGTCCTTTGACCTATTATTGAAGTGTAACCGAATGACATGACCTGTATACGAGCATAAGACGATAGTATTTATTCAGACTGTAGAAATTAGAGGCCCATACCCTATTTGGTCGACTAGCAACTTAGACAAGGAGTTAGTATGACAACTGTAGAGATTGTATAGTCTTAACTTCTTGTGAACTTGAAATATTTTGTGACTTCTTTCATCATGATCTAGCGCATTTATATTTCATATACTACCTTGACTTATGCTACTATTTTATAGCCTAGTTTTGCAAGCTTATTCTTTTATCGAGCTTGTTCACGATATATGTATTAAATGCATACATTAATATATTTCAGAATCAGTGTATTAAGGTCTAGCTAACCTTAGTGCACTTGGTTCGCCCTTCACAATACTACTTTACGTGGATTGAGATATATAGATAACCAGTAAACGAATATACTTGCCCTCTAGATATGACAGAGCATATCATATCAAGTACATAACTGTACTGATGTGAGCATGTGAATAGGAATTTACCAAATAGATTTCAATCCATAACTACCTTGACAATTTCTATTTGAATTCATTAAACGCCTTGATCTCCATACTTGTATTCTATTACCTCCCCATTGAACTCTTTATTATTATTTTCTTCCTTCCCTAACTTTGAAAAGACGCAACCTCGTGCTTGATATAAATTTGATACACAGATAGTACTAGAGATAACCATAGGCCAATCGCATTATTTGGTGACTATCTTTTATAATTGATAAGGGTATATCATATATGACGTAATTGGTGTTAAAGTTTTGAGGATTGAATGATATGAGTAAATAAATTAAGGAATATTTTTCTTAAGTGCATAGCCTTATATGATAGATGGGTAATTCTAAGTTGGGTAGAAGTCACATTATTAATTTGAGGTTAAATTCTTTTAGATTGTGATCAAGTAGGATTAGATTGAGAGATTAAGTCATTTTAAATATGGAGAATTTTTAAGAAGGAGTTAAATGATGAGTATTTAATGAATTTGGAAATCTTGATATGTCGGACCGAATATTTATACTTTAAGTACATGATTTAAATCTTGAATATTGAAAGTAAATCATTAATTTAAAATTTGAGGATAAATATAGAATTTCAGACTTGAACATTAGTGGATTGAATTTAAATTTTTTACAATTTAATGATTTGAATTAAGAGTTAAAAATTCGATTGTTGGAGTACGTATTTGAAATATTGAGGATGTGAATTAAATTTAAAAATTTGAGGAAAAAAATTATAAGTGAAAAATAGGAAAAATATTGGTTTATAATTATTTTTTAGAGGAGATTATGATAGTTGAAGATCGTGATATAAAATTTATATGCGTATTTAAATCTTGAAGATGTTATATGGATTTAATTTAAATTTGAATATTAATGATTTAAAAATCGAGAAGAGAGTCCAATATGTTAAATTTCGATTAAACAAGAGGCTACCTTGGTTTGAAAGGTGATTGCGATGGATTAGAATATATTATAAATCTTGGAAGAGATTGTGATTGACTTGCCTTATATGCGAATATGAAGGATTAACAAATTATACCTTATTTTGATTTTGGGAACAAAATTATTTTAAGTTGGCTGGATTGTAAATCCCTCACCCAAAAATTTGACCTACTTGGCTTAGATAGTGAGACTAAGGCTAGTTAAAATCCAATTAAAAATAGAATACGATATTTTATTTAACTATACAATATTTGTACCACTTAGCGCACCTTACCATTGCTTCGATAATTGGAGCACCTCACTAGCCATTGCCTTCTAACAAATTTCACACCCTTGTCTTAGACATGTTGCCTTCTATTCTGAGCTTTGTGTAACTTATAATATGCTCTCTTGTGCTATATTTTAGTCGCACAATATTCGTCGCGAACGTTATTTATTTAATTCTAAATAATTCTAACTTTGTATTCTTGTGCATTCCAATCGAAATTGGAGATACAATTTTGACCCATTTCGTACAACCCAATCTATGACAATATCCTAGCCTGGGCCCTCTATGTCCATGACACTTGTATCCACCCAATTTTATCCCTATGTACTTCTAATTAACTCAAGAACACCTTGCGCATTAATTTTGATTATTTAATTCAATTTCCATCTTTGTGTAATTTTTTAATTGTTAGGCACTTTTATGCAAAGGTGCATTAAGGTGTCCACACCATTGGACATAACAATTAAAGAAACCTAATTCTCCTCCATATGAATCTTCTCCATGAATTTATGGAATGTGCAAATACGAAACATCGCCTACTCCTTGAAACCTAGCCTTGCATTTTAGACAATGCAAATTATAGCCCTCCAAACATCCCCATGAATATTGGAAAACCATGAAGTCTAGGATGGAGGAAGGTACATGATAAGTTGCAAATCTCTATCCTATACCATCCTTGACTATCTACCGTGGCTTAGTTTTAATTTTGAGGACAAAATTTTTATAAGTTCGGTAGAATATAAAACCCCTAATCCTAAAAACCGTATTAACCTATTTTTTTAATTAATTATTAATTAAAATATAGTAATTAGTGGCTAATTAGGAGAAATAGATTTTATTTCATTTTTTATTTTAGGTGTTTGTAAATTTAGAAGATTTATGGAGCCAGTATAAATTTTTCCAAATTTATTTCATGTAAGAGACCCTTTGGACAGTTGCTAGCTTAATGGTATGCATTAATACAAATTTTAGATTTTTCTATGTATATATATATATATATATATATATATATATATATATATATATATATATATATATATTTTAAGGAAAAAGAAAGAAAAAGAAAAAAAAGGAAAGAAAAAGAAAAGAAAAGAAATGAATAAGTTAATGGATCTCTAACCCTTAAACCTACCCTACCCGCATCCCCTTAGACCCGCTACCCATTTAACATGCAAACAGCTGAGGAGCGCCCCCTTCCGCGAACATATCGCCCCCCCTCCCCCCCGCTCTCTCTCGACATCTCTCTCTCTATATATAACTTCTCTGCAACTCAAACCCTAACCCTCAATCTCTCATCCTCTCTCTCCTCGCCTCGACGCCGCCGACACAGAGCCGCCCACATCGTCGCCTGGAACCGCCGGCCAGCCGCTCCCCGCACGAGATCCCTCGCGCTCAGCAGAATTTAACTACAGCGAAGTCCTGTTCAGGCTTTATTTTTCGCGCCCGTGCTCAACCAAACTCGACTCCGTCTTCACCAGTATGATCCTCACCTATCCTCATTCCATACTGTATGTTAGTTGACCTCGAACAATACGCAAACCTAGGCAAAAATTGATGCCAAGTAGATGAAAAACTACGACTTTTTAAATTCTAGAAATTTTGTTGCGATAACCCAGGTTCCCGGATTTGTATCTCCCTCTACAGAGATTCGAATTCAATTTTTCTTTTTTGTATGCGGAGACCACTTGACCTACTTTAATTTTTGTTAATACATTAATTTATTAACTGCTGTATGTAGAATTAAATTCGTTAGAAAATCCTAATAACCCACTTTTTCTAGATTTCCAAAAATTGTGAAACGGAGCGCGCCCCGCCAAACGGGGCTGCCCCATCATGTGTTGCATGAATCAGCCAGTATCCGCGAACAATCCTCGTATCGTAACTTTTGCGAAAGCCCTGCGTATTTTGTGCACGCTCGTCAGATTGCGACGAAACTTATGCCACTGGGCTCGTGGTAACACGTTGGTCCTGTGACCTAATTTTTATGCAATTCTGAGACAGTTGACCAAGTCGCCAATTGGCGGGCCCTACGGTTGACTTTTTAGGCGAATTTGTGTTCGGCTCACCGGAATCCAAAATTGGAAGTATCGTTGAGTTCGTGCTGACATTTAGAGTTTGTTTGACCTATAATTTGTCTTATTTATAGACCTTTTCCCTTGGCATACTTTTCGGTACAAAGTGGACCACACGTGGACCCCACTTTGACCCAAAATTATCATTTTTCCCCTGTGTCCAAATTGGACGAAAGGGAAGTGCTTTCTAGCTATTTTTCTGATTCTGGGAACGTTGGTGATATCTATTTCAGCATCCGGAGATATTTGTTCTGAGACCATAGTTTCTATCCTGTGTGTTGGACATCTGGACGTTATATTTTACAGCTTCTTACCAGGTAGGTATACCTTGCCATTGTACTGTTATTCATATTTCATATGTTGCATGAATCTTTATTTTCTGTCTTTAGTTCATATATTTTAACTGTTATATAAAATGCGTGCGACGGTGTCATCGCGGTATATTTTTATTTATGTATTGGCATTGACCTTGTTTATGAGACTAGCCCATTATCATGTAGCATCATTAGGTTCATTGGCCGTGACACAGTTTTTACACGAGTGTGAGTCTCATATAGATCACGGACTGCGTGACAGGTCTGGCCTCCTGTACGTATGGGCCGTGCATTAGGGATGATTGCTGATAGAAACTTTGTATGCTAGAAGACTTAGCAGTTATTAGAGGTCCATGGACATAGTCTATTGTAGTACGGTGGTCCAATCATTATCCTTGTTTGGTTGCAGGATTGGGCTAGGGTACTAAAGATAGACTATGAACCAAATTGAGTCATGGATGTGACATGCTTAGACCATGGGGTGGAAAGAACAACAAGTACCACATTTGGGCTCATTTGCACTTTTTTCTTCTGTAACCCGGAAGCTCCGCTGGAGATACGGGCGATGATGACCCCATTTACTACTTGGCGGCCTCTGTCGTTCAAAAGACGACATGTTTTGAGGCCCCTGATTCTTCGAGCGAGTCATGCCAATCCCATTTTTAGCCAGATAGCCCACTTGTTAGAAAGTTGTTCTTAAACTGCATTCACTTAGATGGTTAGGCGACCCATTGGATATTTATTTCAGTACTTTATTGGCATACTTTTATGTATCTTGTTATGTCCCTCTGAGGACCTGGCCCTTCCAGATGTCGCTGTTCTTGAGTATTCGCAGAAGCGCAGATTCGGATGGTTACATATATTTCGAAGATATCTTCTCTTCGAGCCCCTGGTCGTTAGTCGATATTCTTATATTGTGTTTGTTGTGGTGTACTTATATTGTATTTGCTCTTATATTCGAGTTGGTAGTAGATTTGTTTCCATCCAACTATCATCCTTAGATACTTTGTATTGAGATCTAGTTTCATAGATACTGGTTATTTATTTATATTTGATTTTCGTGGATGAGATTTAGATTATACCCTGTGACTTGTGATAGATTTATACCACTTGTGGATTTGATATTCATATTACAGCGTACGTATGGGTTTTGGTTTCTATATATTGGAGTAGCCATATCCATGCGGCTGACATGCTTACGTGTCCTCGTCCTTCATATTTTTGGGACTCGGCGTGACACACTAGATATGAAATAAAGAAAATACTAGAAATAAATACAAAAATGATCAATATGGAAATGAATAAGAAATACTAATGACTAAGTAAGTATCTGCTTTAACATATGATCGGCTTGGAACTTGATACAAGATATATGGCCTGGCTAATCATACGTGCAGTGTATGATTAACACTATTCAATGAACAATACTTGTTACAAGCCGGGTATGATCACATATCTACACTGCATACTCCCAGCCCCCGACTGGTGTTTAGGATAATAAACGAGAAAAGATTGATAATGTGGAAAACGAGGTCTTATACGAAAACCCGCCCTTCTTTTATGTTTACAAACAAGATTGTACAATTTAATCCTATACGAGGATGTCTAAGTACAATTTATTTAATCTGGGTAAATATTGCTATAGGTGTCTGATCTGTAGTCGATCACTTTAGCCCTTGGACCACACGATGTTGAAGAAGTGCCATGAAAGATAGAAAGCAGCTTCGAAGGTTGCTAAAGAGGGTGGATGCACGATGCCAAAGTCGTCGATCCCTTCTCTTTGCCTGAGCTCTGGATTCTCCTCTCCTATCTCTCTTAACCTCCAATTTCTTTGACCGTTGGATCTGATACTGGATTTCTTGATCAATTTTCCGACCAATTTCTTCGATCTTTTTCTCTGTTGATAGAGGTCTCTATTTATAGAGTTTTTAGTGACAGTGACCACACAGTCGGCGTAGAAATCGAGTAGTGGAAAGTACAGCACCCTTTTACACGACGGTTTAAAATAACCAATGCCTGCGTATAGATGACCTTCTGAGTGAGCATGTGATGTGCGTCAAACTAAGGAATAGAACGCATATATCTGCTGCGAAGATCACGACGTAGAAGCCACGTAGGTAGTTATCCCTTGTGTAGAAGAGGTTGGCATAGAAGCCAATGATTGTCACCATGGCATAGAAACCAAAATAGGCATAGAAGCTGAGTAGGCATAGAAGCCAAGTGGGCATAGAAGCCGAGTGGTCATAAAGGCCGAGTAGGCATAGAAGCCGAGTGGTTATAGAGGCCGAGTAGGCGTAGAAGCCGAGTGGTCATAGAGTCCGAGCAGGCGTAGAAGCCAAGTGGGCATAGAGGCCGAGCAGGCGTAGAAGCCGAGATGATGTGGACGTTTTAGCCGGAATTACGGCTCTTGGAGATATAATCAAATCTCTTGCATTAAATGCAGAGATCTGCCCCCATCCCGCGTATTAAATGCAGAGGCTTGTCTTTAAGATTTGCCATCATTCTGCGCATTAAATGCAGATACGTGCCTCAAATTCTGTACGAAGAGTAACTGCTGATGTGGCGGTCTATTTGCCTTCTGCGGAGCATAAGAAGCTCATGTCTGCCTGTGTAAAACTGGGCGGCGTATTGCCTTATATGCGTAAGAGTAGTTTACGCAAAGGGGATGTCACTAAACGACGGTTCGGTGACATTTAATCAAAATCTCTAACATTCAATGTGGAGATCCGCAATTTATCCTGTGCATTAAATAAGGAGGCGTATTTTGAAGGCCTGCCACCCTTCTCTGCATCAGGTGCAGAGACGTGCCTTGGACATCTGTCAGTATTCGGCGCTTTGAATGCAGAGACGTGCCTCGAGAAACTATCACCGCCCTGCGCATTAAATGCAGAGACGTGCCTCGAGCCCTGTATAAAGTGCAGCTTTTGACGTGGCAGGCTGTTTGTCTTTTGAGGAGCGTAAACAGCTCACATCGGCCTATGTAAAACTAGGCAGCGTATTCCTTCATATGTGTAAAAGTGGTTTACGCAAAGGAAATGGCAGTAAATGACAGCCTGGGTTGCAGTGCCGCGCCATCATGATACCCGTCGCTTGGGTTGTCGTGCAGTACTCTTTGTCAGGAGTCCAGACGTTAGTATCATTGCATGATCTGACAGGTTCATTTCGAAGAATATGAAGCGTTCCTCGTACACTTCAATGCTGTATTGAAAGCGGATGAGTTTTACGCCATATAGGCGATGAAGCACCCTATTTACACTGAAGCAGCCTGGACATACTGCATTACGCGGATGGTCCTTGAGCCTACATTTTTATGTTGTGCTCAGCGAAAAAGCAATATTGCACGTTTGATGGCTCTGAGGTCCTCTGTTTATGCTGCCCCGTATCAAGATGCTGCGTATAGCAATCCAGCATATTTTTTATGCTTCTACACGACCCCCTTCAAAGCTTTTAAACTCCTTGTAATTTGAAAGTTTTGAATGAAGCATGAACCGTTCCTTATAACTCGAAACCCTTTGAATGGAGCCTGAAACGGTCAAGCCTGACACGTTCTTTGATGGCTGACTTTATGGCAGAGTTATTGGGGATTGGTGAGATCTCTTTCGCCTATAAAAAGGCTGAAGAGTTATTTTGTCCTTCCCACACTTCCTTCACCACAGAGTGATGATGGTCAGAGTTAGTCGGGTCGACTTGAGGAAGAAGGAGATCATGCTCTTCCAGCATGTAAGAAGCCGAAAAAGATGGCATCTTCGAGCAAATGTCCTATGCAACGATAGATCATTGAAGAATATCATAGCCTCCTTTGCTCGGGATAATCAATAACTTTGTATGTTGGTTCTTCGGGAGAGAAGAAGGGTCGCATTTCGCTATGCCTTTTGCAAGCGGTACCTTCTCCCGTTACCTCCGGGGACGAGAGCAGACAAACTGTAACTGCCGTCCTCGAGTGGCGTTGGTTGTAGGAAAGCATATTTAGCCTACTTTCCTTCTGTTGGAGGATGGGTCTATGCCCAGTTTTGGTATCCTCCCGCCACTGATCATCTTCTTGTTCATCGACTGTGGATGTCGATGAACTGCCATGGAAGAAGAGGAAGATCTTCACCAATGCGAGAACCTGGCAGAACAGATTTTGGGTGCGATCTTCAGACGACGATGAGGAAGCCCTTTGTAGACGGGATTTCCCTCATATGTAGTCATGAAAAATAAGAAAAACCCTTGTAGACTGGATTTCTCTCATGTAATCATGCTTTTAATTTTAATAAAATCGTCTTTCTTCTCTGCATATGATCATGTTGCCATACTTTGCTGTGAAGTCTGAATATGTGTAGCTTTGACACGTCTGATTTCTTTATGCCAACTCTGTGTAGAAAGAGTGCTAGGTCCTGTCCTGTCTTTTACGCATAACTGAGGATGCGCAGAAAGCCGTTTTAGTAGTCGAGTATTCGAACTGTCCTGTTGTTAGGAACCGCGTAGAATTCTGAACTGTTTTTACTTTTGATAAACAAAATTTTTGTTCAGACCGTCGTCTTCAAGAGTGATTTCTCAAAAATCCCTTGGAACAGGGCGAGGAATGGCTGTCAAGAACTGAGCTGCCATCTTGAATTTGCAGACGAAATATTCAGACTAGATTCTGGATGAACTTCGAATTGACCCATGAAGAAGAGTAATTTTTAATGTTGAACTCCGTATGCTTCGGGTACTTAGGGTATCTTGAGGTCAAGAGGGAGTATCTTCTGTGTGAACTCCTGCAATTGACCGCCTTGAGAATTTGTTCAGATGTACTGTACTGGCCTGCGCATCTTTCAGATACACAAAAAGTCGTGGAGCATGAAATCATAAGTTCGTAGCCTCCGAGCGTAAACTAAACGCCACCGAGCGTGAAATCATAGACTTGTAGTTCCTGAACGTGAAGTCGTAGGTTTGTAGCCTCTCGTGCATAAAAGCTACCGAGCACAAATGCATCCGGGCATAAAACCATAGACTTGTAGCCATTGAACGTAAAACCGTAGATTTGTAGCTGTTGAGCGTAGAAAGCTCCTTGGTGCAGAACTGTAGATTTGTAGCTTCTGAAAAAAAAATCTTCCGAGCGTAAAGTCGTGGATCTGTTGCCTCTGAGCGTAAAAAGCCACCGAGCGTGAGATCGTAGATTCGTAGCTGCTGAGCGTGAAGTCGTAGGTTTGTAGCCTCTCGAGCGTAAAAGCTACCGAGCACAAAGGCATCCGGGCATAAAACTATAGACTTGTAGCCTGTGAGCGTAAAATTATAGATCTGTAGCTGTCGAGCGTAGAAAGCTCCTTAGCGTATGGACCGCGAATCTTCCTCGCACGAAAACTTTTTGAATTCGCTGACTGTCCGCCTTCTCTGAGTAAATAGGCTGATGTAGTACCCAATCATAACCAGATATTAATTAGGAGATTTGGTTCGGGATTCGAGGAGTCCATCCGAACTCTATATATACCCCAAGTTTCTGAGAGAGAAACTTTTCATCCGTCTTTTGCGAAAGAAAGCCTTCGACTGTTCGAGTTCTCCTTCGTTTCTTCTCCGAGATTTCAAAGTTTCCAGTAATGGCCTCGAAACAATCCTCCTCTACTAAGGGAAAGAAGGTTGATTCTTCTTCTCGTTCTTCTGCTCAAGAGAGAGCGTCTTCGGTCGGGCAAGGGAAACTTCATTCTGAGCGAAGTATCCCACCGACGAGCAGTGCGCCCGACCTTAAAGGTAGAGCTTCTGGGACGAAGAAGAACGACTGAAAATCCTTCGCACACGTTGTACGTGACCGCGCTAGGTCATCTTCTGTGCTGATAGCCTCTTTGAGGAATATGATGCACAGAGACGTTTCATCTTTTACGTCCACATTTCTAATGTGTCAGCGCCAAAACTCCATATTTTCGCAGTCTGCTTATAAGCTTTAACTGTCGAAAGTTGGCGTATAAAATTTTGAGTGTTACGCTTCTGGATGAAGATTCTAGCGTAATACCACAACTTTATCAGTCTGGCGTAAAGCACAGACTGTGTACTGCCATCCTTGAACTTTTGCGCTTTATGAAATGGATTCCAGCATAATGGTCAAGTTTTTTTTTGGTCTTGGCGTAGAGCACAGACTGTTGATTTTTTGCATAGGCTGCAAGATCTGTAATGTCTAGTTATAGGAACTGACGTATTTTTCTTGTACTCTTGCAGTTAACTTGCATGTGTCTCCGCTAGCCGATGTGATGGGTTCTGCCGTCGGGATGCTGCACTCCAACTATCTGGAGGATCTGTCACACGTGACATTTCCTATCTTCGGGCCCCTGTATCCCGAGGAAAGGGAAATTTTGATATCGGCTCAGGGTGAGCGAACACTGCTGAACTTGATCAACGAGGAGCCCCTGACGTATATAGACGGAGACCAAAACATAAAGCCAGCTTTCCTCTTCGGGGACATGATCGACAAGCAGTCCCAGACGAAGCCCAAGAAAGAACTCTGGGTTTTTCCTGCCGGGGGCTTGGTTTTATATCTGCCCAAGATGCCGAGAGACTATCCCATCTCGGCTTTCTTCCATGCCACACATCCTAGGAGAATGTCGTGGACGCTGACTCCTGATCTTCACGGCAGGCCGGAGAAGATCTTTCATCTGAAAGGAGCTGACTAGGGGTCGTTTGTTAGCCGCCCTTCCGGCAATGTGACGATGTTCAGAGGACTGTACCCGGGCAGTGTCCCGAGTGAAGACAGCTTAGTGATCCAGCCGGTCCAATTATCGACCTTCTGTAATAATTTTATGGGACACGGGGGAGTATACCCTAAGGTGAACCCTCCGTGCGGTGGGTGGATCACCCCTACAAACCTTCGATGGGATCGCTTAGTTGATTGGGCCCTGAAGCATTTTTAGACCGAGTTGGAGAGCATTGGTCTGTTTGCAGCTGTGAGTGCTACCAGTGTTGGGTTACCTCCTAACCCCAACCTGTTTCTGGCACTGATGGAGCGATATATTTCGCTCACCGGGACTTTCGCCACTCCACTGGAGGAGTTGGAATTGGCCCTTCATGAGATGGCAGAGATCTCGAGACTGCCGATGGGGGATACTCCGTATGAAGAGTATGTTCCTACGAACCGGGAGCTGGGGGATTCAGACCCTCGGGTAGTGGAAGTGTATCAGGAGCTGATGTGCCACTACCTCGCTTGTACCGCTTTTTATGGTGAGCCCTCAGATTTGGCTCACATCAATAAATGGACGTCCTACCTCTTCTTTCACCGGTCCCGGAATGCTAAGCCAGAGAAGGTATTGGAGGGCAAGGATCTGCCTGTGAATCCTCTAAGCGTGCTTAATGCTCAGGTAGTCGACGATCTCATGGTAGACGTTGGGGCTCCGGACTTGATCCTCGATGAAGGGATAGGACAGTATCTTGTAGGCATTAAAGCCTATAGTTATTTGAGGCACTGCCGCAGGCCTCTGTCCAGGGAAGCTCAACTGGCTGGCTTCCTCTTCATATGGCTACGCCGAGTGGTGGTACCTGGCGTCGCATCTGCGGACCGTATTGACCGCAACATGTTATGGCCTGCAGTGCGTCTGGTGTTTGGGGCAAGACTGGGCTTGCTTCCTACCATGGTGTGCCGTATTCAAGCTGGCCTGAGGGCCATGACTGACGGACTGCTCGCCGATAAAACTCGACGTGATAGCTTTTCCAGGGTAGAATTACCATACCTGTATCTGATGGGATGGTTAATTCTTCATAACCCCAGGGTTATGTCTTCCGGCTTCGGCAGTAGTTCGGGGGCTAGTTTCTTGTTGAACTACCAGAAATCTTCCTGGAATGTGGCAACGGTTCTAGACTGTCGACGGGTGTTGGGCTTCAGTCACAGCTGGAAGCTCTTCTGCACTGTCCCTTCTGTATATCACAATCAATCGGGTATTAGGCTTGAGGATTCAGACATAGAGAAGACCAATCTTTCTCCTGAAGCTTTTAATTGGTTGGTCTGCATTAGACCTTCCCATTTACTGTACAGGAGTGAAGACCATTGCTTCTTGGAGCCCTACCTGCCTAGTTGGTTTGCCAGGCAGTTTGGGTATGATCAGTTGCACGTGGGCAACGCCGTCACCAGCTTCCGGTCCAGGGGTGGACTCATTGATGGAGCGAGAGGATGGCAATATTTCCTTATGGGCTGCACTGGAGCAATTTTTACTGTACCGATCATTACACTCTCCACGGAGCTGCGCATCCTGCACTCTTATGCCCAGTTCTATGTGGCAACAAATACCTTCCATCGCGATTTAGATATGCATGTGTAAACTCCCTCACCCAAAATAGGTATTTGTGTATATTTTATATTATTATATTTATTATAGATGTTGAATTTATTTAGAGTATTATCTTAGTTAATTAGAAAATAATTTGTTTTAGTATATTTACTTATATAAATATTTATTTAGAATTATTTTTAGGCTATTTTAGATTATTGGGATTTTTTCATAATTTTTAGTTAATTAAAAACTAGTAACACTAATTTTTGAGGACTTTAAAGAATTTATTTTATGTTCAAACTTAATTAAAAATATTTCAAAATTTTATTTTAGGTTCTAAATAATAAAATATATTTTCTAGAATTTATTTGGGAAATTTTTGATTATTTTTAGCATTTATTTTGAGTTAATTATGAAAAACTGAATTAAAAACTAATTTCTGAAAAAGAAAACCCAAAAAGTAATTAATTCTGCCCAGTCAGCAAACAGGGGGCCCACCTGTCAGCCTCCCGCAGCAAACAGTGCCGGGCCCGCCTGTCAGTGACTGCGGGGCGGGCAGCGTTGGATGGCTGCCACGTGTCAAGATCTGAGCCGCGACTGCTTTCTCTCTCCTCTCTATATACATTAGTTTAAGTTTATTTCTAGGATTTTTCTTCAGCCGAATTTTGGAGAATTACCATCTAGGGTTCCTTCATCTTCCAGAAGCCATTGCGCATAGCTCCGGACACCAAATGAGGCCTAGTTTTTTGTGTTAGAAAGATATTGAGGTTAGATTTCTGATTATATAATTTGTTTTACGAAATTATGAGTATTAAATTCTGGAAAATTCGTAGAGCACAGCATGTCCGAAAATAGATGTGTTTCGATATTTTTGCGATTTTGGGAGAACCAGGAATCGGAATCATGAACCGTTTAAAGTTTCGGAAAGCTAAAGTCGAGATCATTGACATATGTTTTTCCGAGAATTTATTTCGAAGTATTTTTATACTGTTAATTCTGTAGAACTTCTAGGTTAGAATTTAACTATCGGTGCACGATACGAAACTTGTATGTGCCATAATTTTCAAACAAATTTGAATTCGGACGAGCCATAAATTCCAACATATTTTTGACGCTAAAATCTATAGGAAATCACGCATGAAAGTTGAGTTTATGTCGGTTGACTTTTCGGTCAACAGATCGTCTCGATTTGCGTGCCATGAGTCTCGAGTTGATAAAATTCAGTTTCTTTGGACAAAATTTAGGAATTAACATAAAAATCAAAATAATAAGATTAAAATAGGATTTTAGAGTAATTATTCCAGAATTAAATAAATTAAAATAAATTATCTTTTGACGTGATAAATTTGTAATACATAGGCTATTTGGACTGTCACTTGGACTCTGATTCATACCAGCAGCAGGACCCCAGGCAAGATACCTTACCAAATTGCTTATAGTATTTTGTATGCTTAGTATATTTCTGTATATTTATTGCATTTCTGTTTATTCTTGCATGTGTAGTTTTCTTTCAGTCATTACTATGTATTAGATATGTTGACACACACATGGCACTTAGTATCATAGAGGACAATCATTAGGCGTATGGCTTTTAACCACTCTGGTAACACCGTAGTCACTAGCACATACTATGGTGGGTCGTGTCCGATGGTCGCTACCCCCGAGGTATGTCGATTGATGGAGTTCGAGGGTCACTACCCCAGAGGTATGTCGGCTGATGATGTCCACTGACGAGCGTAAGGTTGTGAGGATTAGATCGAGTAGCCTACCCTTGCCCATACATCGAAAAGTTGTCCTCATTTGCATTCATATAGATGGTCTTGTACAGCGTACTTATTTATTTTCAAATTATATGCATGTTTACTGTATTCAAATTTGCTCGTATTTTATGTATCTTGTTACGTCCCTCTGAGGACCTGGTCCGCTGCCAGGTGTATCTATTCTTGAGTATTTGCAGGAGCACAGATTGGATGGCTATATATGTTTCGTGGATGTCCTCTCTTCGAGCCCGTGATTGCTAGATGGTGTTCTTATATGGTGTTGTTGTGTTGTACTTATTTTAATATTTGCTCTTATATTCGAGTTGGTAGTGGATTTATTTCCATCCAACTATCATCCTTAGATATTTATGTTGACATCTAGTTATATAGATGCTGGTTATTATTTATATTGATTTTTTGTGGATGTGATTTAGATTGTACCCTATGACTTGTAACATATATTTATACCACTTGTGGATTGATTTTTATATTACAGCGTACGTGTGGATTTTGGTTTCCATATATTGGAGTTGCCATATCCATGCGGCTGACATGCTTACGTGTTCCTAGTCCTACGTATTTTGGGACTGGGGCGTGACATGTTTTTGTGGTGGCCCATGCAGGTCGAGAGCATATTGTCTCGGTTACGTTACTGTACCGAACAAGCCTGCACCTAGGACTAGAGTATAGGATCTCATCCATAATTGACTATGACTCATCTTTCTTCTAATCTATTCTATTTGAATAATTGCATCCTGCTTGATTCCTGTACTCCTATAATAGTTCCTTTAGTATAGTCTCTCCAAGAATATAGAAGTTCCTGTTGTTAGATGATAAGTATGGTAACCTTCCTATTAAGAGTACAACTAGAGTGCTGACACACCACTAAGTTTAGGATATCTAGTAAACCCTAGAATTCCTTATCTCTAGAATTGGTTTACCATTACCTCCTGATGTGTTATAAGGACTTGAGAGTAGTATAGACACTACTAGAGTTAGTTAGAAGTTTACCATTATGGTTGCCCCTAGCATTGAGAAACCAATAGAAAACCAAAGTGAATATTAGGACTGAACCTAACCCACGCCGTTAGATGAGTATTGGAGAACCATAAATTTAGATTCTTGTCTTGAGATAAGCAGACAGTACCTTAGAAAGCCAAGAGCAATGCATAGAATATTTTTCTAATCATACCTCAAACACAGAGACTAGCATACCCCTTTTCCTTGGAAAACTATGATGCTATCTAGAGCCCCTCTATTTTCATATATTGTTCCCCTGTGACCATAGCGTTCGCTAATTGTGCGACGATCAAAATTACGTTCTTCTTTTCTTTATCTTTCAACTCGTGCCACCTGACACTTCTGATAGTAGGCCAAGTAATTTATTTCTTTATTAAGGACACATAGTTTGCTAGGATTATAGTTGTAATCTTGAATTTTGAAATTGTGTGCTTAGTAGTTAGAACTTGATAGTTAAGTTATTCTTGTAGATTGAGACCTGGTGCTTATCCCTTAGTTTTAAATTGCGTAACTTGTACCACACCTCAATACGAGTTATATTCCCTTTCCCTTTAGGCCAGTAACTGTCCCATTCTTACTATTGACACTTGCACTATGACTAAGAGTTAAGACGACCATGACCTATGTAATATAAGAGGATACCCTAACAAGTACCAAGACCCCTTCTCGAAGACCTTAACAGGAGCTTCTACGGTACCCTTAAGACTGTCACAGTATTAGTTTATTATTTTAAGTTGGGTAGTATACCTCACAACCTAGTATCACATAGTCTTTTGACCTATTATTGAAGTGTGATTGAACAACATTAATTGTATACTAGCATAAGACGACAGTGGTTATTCAGACAATAGAAGTTAGAGGTCCTTGCCCACATTTGGTCGACTAGCGACATAGACAAGGAGGTTGTATGATAACTGTAGGGATTGTAGAGTCTTTTATTATTGTTGCTTAGTTGTTTTATTTCGTGAACTTGAATTAATTTGTACCTCCTTTCATCATCATCTAGCGTACTTATATTTGCTGCACTACCTTGACTTATGCTGCTATTATAGCCTAGTTTTGCAAGCTTACTCTTTTATCGAGCTTGATCATGAGATATGTATTATTGGGGACGCCTACTAATATATTTCAGAATCAGTGTATTAAGGTCTAGCTAACCTTAGTGCGCTTGATTCGCCCTTCGTAATACTACTTTACGTGGATTGAGATATCTAGTGATTGGTAGACGAATATACTTGCCCCTAGATATGTCTGAGCGGATCGTATCGGTTACATAACTGTACTAATACGAGCATGCGAACAAAGAATTACCAAAATAGGTTTTTAATCCACAACTGCTTTGACAATTCCTATTTGAATTCCTTAAACTCCTTGATCCCGATACTTCTATTCTATTACCTCACCCTTGAACTCTTTATTATTGGTCTCATCTTCCCTTATTTCGGAAAGACGAAACCTTGTGCTTGGTATAAGTTTAATACACAGAGAGTACTAGATATACCCTGTAGGCCGATCACATACTTGAGGATTATTCTTTTGTAATTAAGGACATATCATATATGATATAATCGGCGTTGAAGTTTTGAGGATTGAATGACATGAGTAAATAAATTAAGGAATATTTTTCTTAAAGTATATAGCCTTCTGTGATAGATGGATAAATTCTAAGTTGGGTAGCAGTGCATTGTCAACTTGAGAGGAATTTCTTTTAGATTGTGATCAAGTAAGATTAGATTGGGAGATTCAAGTCATTTTAATTTTGAGAAATTTTAAAAGAAGGATTAAGATAATGGGGATTTAACGAATTTTAAAATCTTGATATTGCGGACCAAATATTTATACTCAAGCACATGATTTAAATTTTGAATATTGAAGGATGAATCATCGATTTAAATTTTGAGGATAAATATAGAATTTTAGACTTGAACAATTGGTTAATTAGATTTAAATTTTACAATTTGATGATTTGAATTAAAAGTTCAATTTTGATTGTTGGGTCACCTATTTGAAATATTGAGGATGTAAATTGAGTTTAAATATTTGAATAGTACAAAATTCTTAAGTTAAGAATAGGAATAAGATTTGATTAGAATTATTTATTGTTCAAAGTCTAGAGGAGATTATGATAGTTAAAAATTATGATATAAATTTTGATGTGGGATGTCATATAGACTTGAGTTAGATTTGGATGTTGATTATTTAAAAATCGAGAAGAGATTACGACAGGTTGAATTTTGATTTAAATAGTGGTTATCTTAATTTTGAAGTGATCGCGGTAGATTTGAATAGATTTTGTTATTTAAATTTTTGGAAGAGATTGCGATTGACGTACCTTATGTACGAATGTGAAGGATTTAACAAATTATGCCTTATTTTAATTTCGAGGACGAAATTGTTTTAAGTTGGGTAGATTGTAAACTCCCTCACCCAAAATAGGTATTTGTGTATATTTTATATTATTATATTTATTATAGATGTTGAATTTATTTAGAGTATTATCTTAGTTAATTAGAAAATAATTTTTTTAGTATATTTACTTATATAAATATTTATTTAGAATTATTTTTAGGCTATTTTAGATTATTGGGATTTTTTCATAATTTTTAGTTAATTAAAAACTAGTAACACTATTTTTTGAGGACTTTAAAGAATTTATTTTATGTCCAACTTAATTAAAAATATTTCAAAATTTTATTTTAGGTTCTAAATAATAAAATATATTTTCTAGAATTTTTTTGGGAAATTTTGATTATTTTTAGCATTTTTTTCGAGTTAATTATGAAAAAATGAATTAAAAACTAATTTCTGAAAAAGAAAACCCAAAAAGTAATTAATTCTGTCCAGTCAGCAAACAGGGGGCCCACCTGTCAGCCTCCCGCAGCAAACAGTGCCGGGCCCGCCTGTCAGTGACTGCGGTGCGGGCAGCGTTGGATGGCTGCCACGTGTCAAGATCGGAGCCGCGACTGCTTTCTCTCTCCTCTATATATTTATTAGTTTAAGTTTATTTCTAGGGTTTTTCTTCAGCCGAATTTTGGAGAATTGCCATCTAGGGTTCGTTCATCTTCCAGAAGCCATTGCGCATAGCTCCGGACACCAAATGAGGTCTAGTTTTTTGTGTTAGAAAGATATTGAGGTTAGCTTTCTAATTATATAATTTGTTTTACGAAATTATAAGTTAAATTCTGGAAATTTCGTAGAGCACAGCATGTCCGAAAATAGACGTGTTTCGATGTTTTTGCGATTTCGGGAGAACCAGGAATCAGAATCATGAACCGTTTAAAGTTTCGAAAAGCTAATGTCGATATCATTGACATATGTTTTTCCTAGAATTTAATTCGAAGTATTTTTATACTGTTAATTCTGTAGAACTTCTAGGTTAGAATTTAACTATCGGTGCACGATACGAAACTTGTATGTGCCATAATTTCCAAACAAATTTGAATTCGGATGAGCCATAAATTCCAACATATTTTTGATGCTAAATCTACAGGAAATCATGCACGAAAGTTGAGTTTGTGTCGGTTGACTTTTTGATCAACAGATCGCCTCGATTTGCGTGCCATGAGTCTCAAGTTGATAAAATTCAGTTTCTTTGGACAAAATTTAGGAATTAACATAAAAATCAAAATAATAAGATTAAAATAGGATTTTAGAGTAATTATTCCAGAATTAAATAAATTAAAATAAATTATCTTTTGACGTGATAAATTTGTAATACATAGGCTATTTGGACTGTGACTTGGACTCTGATTCATACCAGCAGCAGGACCCCAGGCAAGATATCTTGCCAAATTGCTTACAGTATTTTGTATGCTTAGTATATTTCTGTATATTTATTGCATTTCTGTTTATTCTTGCATGTGTAGTTTTCTTTCAGTCATTACTATGTATTAGATATGTTGACACACACATGGCACTTAGTATCATAGAGGACAATCATTAGGCGTATGGGCTTTTAACCACTCTGGTAACACCGTAGTCACTAGCACGTACTTTGGTGGGTCGTGTCCGATGGTCGCTACCCCCGAGGTATGTCGATTGATGGAGTCCGAGGGTCGCTACCCCAGAGGTATGTCGGCTGATGATGTTCACTGACGAGCGTGAGGTTGTGAGGATTAGATCGAGTAGCCTACCCTTGCCCATACGTCGAAAAGTTGTCCTCATTTGCATTCATATAGATGATCTTGTACAACGTACTTATTTATTTTTAAATTTTATGCATGTTTACTGTATTTAAATTTGCTCATATTTTATGTATCTTGTTACGTCCCTCTGAGGACCTGGTCTGCTGCCAGGTGTATCTATTCTTGAGTATTTGCAGGAGCACAGATTGGATGGCTATATATGTTTCGTGGATGTCCTCTCTTCGAACCCGTGATTGCTAGATGGTGTTCTTATATGGTGTTGTTGTGTTGTACTTATTTTAATATTTGCTCTTACATTCGAGTTGGTAGTGGATTTGTTTCCATCCAACTATCATCCTTAGATATTTATGTTGACATCTAGTTATATAGATGCTGGTTATTATTTATATTGATTTTCTGTGGATGAGATTTAGATTGTACCCTATGACTTGTGACATATATTTATACCACTTGTGGATTAATTTTCATATTACAGCGTACGTGTGGATTTTGGTTTCCATATATTGGAGTTGCCATATCCATGCGGCTGACATGCTTACGTGTTCCTAGTCCTACGTATTTTGGGACTGGGGCGTGACAGCATGGAAGCTTTAGGGTGCCTTCTTCCAAGTCTGGGGGAAGAGTCGAAGTCCCCTCAGTTTTTTCCAACGAGGGTGAGGAGTTCGTCAATCCAGACGAGCCTTTGTTGGCGGTATCGAGGGGTGAAGTACCTCTGCCTGTAGGGCCTTTGGTAATCTCCGGGAAGCGAAGGGCTCCTATTCCGAAGGAAACTTCCCCTCGTAAGAGGAAGAAGAAGATGGTTAATCGTCCTCTCCGGATTCCTGGTATTGAGGCTCCTGGAAGTAAGCCTGCATCTCCCCATATTGGGGATGATTCTTTGATTGGAGGTTCCTCGCCTTTTAGAGAGGGACCCTCTACAGTTCCGGCTGGTGGTGCCGGAGAATCTCTGCTGGAGGCTGCCGTCGCTGCTACTGCTTCAGGTAGTGGAACGAGGTCGCCTCCGGGGCCGAGTATACTTTTATGTTGATCGGCACCGGGAGAGACCCCTGCCATGCCTGTCAGTGCATCCGGCGAAATTCTTGCAGATGAGCCTCGGTTGGAGTTTGACGAGGACCTGGAAGACTATTTGCCAGCGTCGGTTAGCAGACCCCTTTCTCCAGGTATGAAAGCTTGCTTAGCATCGTTAAGAAATGATTTAGCTGTACAGGCCACAGATGAGACATATATGCTGTCGGCCATGGGTAAATGTCGTCTTCACGCCTCTTTTTAGAAAAGTTAACATTATTTCGATACTAACTTCCCTTCGTCCTCTTTTCAGGGGAAGACCTCTTCGGGGAGGGCAGTGTAGATGCACCCTTCGGCTCCGTGTCGGGTCCTGGCGGCGACACGGAGCTAGCTGATTTTGAGGAGGAAATATCTTAGGGTGTCGGCTTGCCTGTCGACGAGATTCTGATATCTCAAGAGGAGGACGAGCTTGTCATTGCAATAATGCCTCCTTTGAGTATGCTGGTATCTTCGTCCGGTGTTGGCATTTCTTCTTTCGTCGTACCACCTGTTGAGGTGACGGCCGTGGCAACATCGTCTGCGGTTGTTCTCGGAGGGGGATTCGCCAATATCGAGGCTACCCCTAGAGTCCAATCGGATATAGCTGTGCTGATCGAGCAGTACACTGATATCTTCTATACCACTTTGAAAATATTAATATCAAGGGTGTTGACGAAGAATCTGAGCTTTGTGTCGCTGAAGAGGTCCTCCCAGTCCGCGATAATGCCGATCCGAGAATTCGACGACACTGGGCTAGCTGAAATACTGGAGGAGATAGTTAATGGTTTGGAGCAACCCATTAACGAATACTTGCAGCTAGCTCAAGACAATGTTGAAGATCTGGTCCAGGCTAGATACGACTCCATGACTGCGCGACTTGCCAAACAGATGGCAGGCATAAATAAATCCATCCAGACACATCAGCAGGAGATGTATGAAGAAAAAGTCATCCTGGAGGAGGCCATTGCTATTCGAACGAAGTGCCAGGCCGAGCACGAAGGGAATGTAGCGAGGGTCCTCAGGCTGGAAACGAAACTCGCTCAGGCAAAAGAGTGGGCTTCTCAGTCGTCGGAATCTCTAGTTATGGTGGATAGCCGATTGGGCGTAGCACAACAGAACTTAGCGCGTGCAGATGTCGCCCGTGCTGGTTTTCTTCGGGCTAGAGCCGAACTGTCCCTCCTGAGCAATAATGAGGCACGATTGGAGCTGGCTCGCCATGATGTCTTGGATTCCATGACTGAAAGGATGGCCGCACTGGCGTAGCAGCTTCGCGACCTGACTGCTCCCCCAAAATGATGTACTTTTGCTTTTGCTTTTCAATGTACTTTCGCTCCTTTTTGGGAATAATAAAGAGGCTTTCATCTGACTTTGTGGCCCCATCATTTCAGAATGTAAATGACAGGTTTGGGTGAAAAGTGATATCAGAGGTAATATGGACGTGATATACTCTCGAAGTTTTATTCAGAGGTTATATGAACATGATAGAATATGATCCAACTAGTTTCGTTTTGGAAGTAGTTTTGTCAGAATGAGGTTTTTGCCATATTCTACTTGAGCAGAGGAGGTTAAGCATAGTACCTTTTCAGGAATTTGCCATTGATAGGAGCCATTAACAGGTCTCTATTAGGCTGGGCTAGCCTGTAAGCGCCGTTTGAGAACGTCGTCTCGATCACATAAGGGCCTTCCCATTTGGGCTGGAATTTGCCCTTACTTCTGTGAGTAAGAATCATCGGCCTTCTTACGGCTAAAACTAGCTCACCGACTTTGAACACCATTTTCTTCACTTTTTGATTGAAAGCTCTGGAAATGCGTGCTTGGTAGAGCGCGATGCGCTATTGAGCTTGGAGGCATTTCTCGTCTAATCATTCTAGCTCTTGAAGCCTTAAAAGGTCATTCTTTTCTTGAGTCAGCTCATTAGCCACGGCTATCCTGAGTGACAAAATTTGGATCTTGATGGGGAGAACTGCTTCGTTTACATAGACTAATAAGAATGGGGTGCAACCTGTCGGTGCCCGTACCGTTGTGCGGTATGCCCAGAGACATCCTCCCAGCTTCTCATTCCAATCCCTTTTGTTCGAAGAGACGAACTTCTTCAAGAGCTTGATAATGGTTTTGTTGAAAGCTTCCGCCAAACCATTAGTAGCAGGATTATATGCCGTAGAGGGGATATTTTGTATCCAATTTTTATCGCAAAATCGATGAAACGCTTGGCTGATGAATTGAGACCCATTGTCATGGATTATCCTTTGGGGTATCCCGAAGCGATAAATAACGTGATGCTTGATGAAGCTAATCATATTAGATGCCTTCACCTCAGCAAGAGGGATCGTCTCTGCCCATTTGGAGAAGTAATCCATGATGGCCATTATGAACCGGTGACCTCTGGAAGAAGACGGGTGAATAGGACCAATGATATCCATACCCCATGCTTCGAAAGGCCAGGACACAACTGTAGGATGTAGATGTTCGGGAGGTTGATGGATAAAGTCTGCGTGGACCTGACAGGCTCTGCAGTGTCTTACATACTTTATTGCATCTGTGATCATAGTAGGCCAGTAATAGCCCATTCTCCTAATGCGATCCTGTAGCTTATGACCGGGTTGATGCGCTCCGCATACGCCGTCGTAGGCTTCACGGATAATCCACTGTGCTTCATCACCAGAGAGACATCGTAATAATAGTCCGTCATAAGACCGGCGATATAGATATTGTGACGATGCGTCGAAATAGAAGCGTAATGATCATCTTTTAACGGATACCGCTTCTTTAGGATCCTCTGGCAAGATTTCGTATGCTACAAAATCTATAAAGGGACTTCTCCAGTCTCTCCTGGGAGGATCTGTGTCCACCGGGTAGCTGCGTTCTATGTGAAAGTTATTTTTTACACAGAATAAATCTCTGTTAAGAAGGATTACCGAATTCTACCTTCTTATAGGGGTAGCTAAATCTGCAGCTAGACTAGCTAGGGCATCAGCTTCCAGATTCTGAGATCGAGGCACATGCTCTAGGAAGAATCCTTTGAATGTCATGGCTATCTCGACCATTGCTCGGTGATAGGGGATGAGGTCTGGATTCCGGACTTCATATATTCCTCTGACTTGATTGACGATTAGCAGAGAATCACCGAAAGCTTCTAGAGATTCGACGCCCAATTCTTTAGCGACTTGGAGGCCGATTAGTAGAGCGTTGTACTCCGCCATATTGTTAGAACAAGGCTTGCCAAGAGAATATTCTCGGTAGATGACGAGCTTATCAGGAGTAACCAGGATAATTCCTACTCCCGAGACCATATTTCCCCTGGGACCAGTTCTGGAGGCACCATCGAAGAATAGTTGCCATGCATCACCTTCCATTGCAGAATTACATTCTGCCACTTCGTCGGGAATGTCCTCGTACAGCTTGGAGGCCTCCGGGATCGGATGAGAAGCTAGGAAGTCAGCCAATGCTTGGCCTTTGACGGACTTCTGGGGACGTACACCATGTCATACGGTGTCAATAACATCGCCCATGTCGTGAGTCAGGAATTAAGAACGCTTGGCTTGTTCATCAGTACTCGAAGATGATTGATCCTGGAGATGATGTGAATGGTTTGGCCAGTGACATAGTGTCGCATTTTCTGCATAGCGAACATCAGAACCAAGCATTCTTTCTCCATTGGATTGAACCGGTGTTCGGCTCCGACCATCATCCTGCTGAGGTAGTAGATAGCCTGCTCGTGACCCATCTCGTTCTTCTGTGCAAGAAGAGCTCCTAGAGAATGATCTATCGCTCGAACATACAGCACGAATGGTCTTCCTATAACAGGGGGCACCAGAACTGGCGGACTGGTGAGGTAGCGCTTGATATCACCGAACGCTTGTTGACAGGCTTCGTCCCATACGAAGGATACACCTTTCTTTATGAGACGAGAAAAGGGCTGACATCTCCCCGAGAGTTTGGATATGAATCTCCGAATATAAGCCAGACGACCTTGAAATCCCCTGAGTTCCCTCAGATTGCGGAACGGTCGTATTTCTAAGATGGCCTTGACTTTAGCAATATACCCCTAGTGGTGTCTGGAAGGCAGTGTGCTTCTCGTCTTCAGGATGCATCTTGATTTGATTGTATCCTGAAAATCCATCCATGAAAGACATACGTTCAAAACCGCATGTATTGTCAATCATGACGTCTGTGATGGGAAGAGGAAACTCATCCTTGGGGCAGGCTGCGTTCAGATCTCGGTAATCGATGCAGACTCGTACTTTCCCATTTTTTTTCATGACCGGGACGACATTGGTGACCAAGTCGGGATATTGTTCCTCACGGATGAAGCCGCAGGCTATCAACTTCTTGATTTCAGCTTTAATGGCGTCCATCATATCCGGGCGGAACAGGCGTTGGTGCTGCTTCACAGGCTTTGAATCGGGCAATATATTAAGCTTATGAGTAGCTACCTTTGGATCAAGGCCTAGCATGTCCTCATAATTCTACGCAAAGACGTCGATATATTCTTTTATCAGCTGGATAACTTCTTCCCTTTCTGTTTTTGAAAGATTGTTACTGATAAATATCAGCTTTGGCGAAAGTTTATCCCCAACATCAATCTGGATAACTTTGTCTTCAGTGGGAGGTTCTCTCTGCTCGAAGCGGAACTCCCATTGTGTATCCATTTGCTGAGCCCAAGTGTCATTCTCAAACGGTTCAGGTTTTTGTTCGTCTGATTCGAAGGAATCCGTCACTACCATATTTGCTGATAATGTTCGCTCGAGAGCATGAGATGAGTCGGAGGACGCTGAGCCATTTTGAGAGGAGGAAGAGATATCCTCGCTTGACTCAGGAGCTACGAGGGAGGTGGTATACCCTAACCCGAAACGAGTTCGTTGATAGCAAGGATCGCCATACAGCGGCATTCGTCTGCCTTTCCCGTAGTTGAGACCCGGTTCCAGCTTCAAGTTATAACCCATATTTTGCATGATCTTTAGAGCTTGCGGGCCGTATCTGTGAACCTGCATTTTACCGACATCGTCGTCGGAAGAATCCTCTCGCACAGTCGGTTTATTGCGCATGCGGCCGAAGACTATTGGATGCTGACTGCTATAAGTAGGTGGGACAATGAAGATAGAATCCTCATACGGTCTATATGTCGTGGTGACATTGGATGATGATGCCACTTCCTATATATACGGATGATAGGAATCTATAGCTTCCAAGAATTTTTGCGCTATAGGTTCTATATCGTCTCTGGGGGAAGATTCCTGATTTGGAATTTGGACGTCAATATATTGGAAAAGAGGATATTTATTATCATCTGAAACTCTGTTCCCGGTTGTATTTACATCACTCGGCTGCCTGTTGCGACGGAGGTTGATGACCAAGGGTGGAGGCTTCTGGTTCAGAGTGATCACTAGAGGATCAACCCCTTTTCCTGACCTGGTCTCGTTCAGGTGGATAGCCATAGGTTTTATGGCTTTTGGATGAGTAGTCCGTCCTTTCACCTGGATTGACAGAGTTTGCTTGGCAGAGGGTTCTTCTGGCTCCCGGTGGGATTCCTTCTCTGCTTCGGCTGACACCTCTTCCGTGCAGTCTTGAGAGTACAATACGGCATCAGAGTAGTAGGATTTTACTCCTTTGAATGGGTTCAAGTCAGCAATCTCTGTTTGCACTGTTCTTCGGGCGTCTACATATTTGAAGCATTGGTGTAGAGTTGAAGAAACTATGTTGTGGTCATGGATCCAAGGTCTATCTAGCAAAATATTCTAGGACACCTCTGAATCGATGACGTAATATAGCCACCGATCTGAGGTTGCCAATCTGGATCCTCAGGCAAATTTTCCCTAACGGCTTACTTCTTCTGGCGTTGAAACCCACGATTATAGTGGTGGTGTACGCCAATTCGCTGGTAGGAATCCTCAGTGGTCTGAGCAGACTATGAGGAATAATGCTGATTGATGATCCCGGATCTATGTGAATCCGATCGACCTCTATGGAACCAATGTACCCGGTGTAATAGAGGGGTCTGTCATGTCTGTTATATTTTAACACTATGTCATCTTGAGTGAAAGTGATGTTTGGGATCACCTCCATCACACTGTGGCATTGAGGACACGCCAAGGGTTCTTCGTCAGGGGACTTGAGCTGGGTCAAGTATGCCTCCGCCTGCATCAGTGCTTCGCTCAGGGCTGGACGAGTGTCTTGAGAGAGCTGAGTAGCTCAAAGATGGACAACCTGGCTGGTGTATTAGCCAGTTGGGCCAGAATGTCGAAGTTATATGGCTTCTCTAAACCTTTGTTTTGAATATTTTTCATAGGTTTATCGAAGCGTACTTCTTTTTGCTTTCCTTTGTCCGCCGAAGTTGGTCTTGAAGGACCGGCCTCTGGTGCGACGGATTCCGGTTCTAAAGCCTTGGCGGCTGAAGCGTCCGTCGATGCATCATCCTGGCTGGCTCCATAGTCCTGGAGGTAGGCTTTCCCTGAGCGGGTTCCAGTAGCCAAGACCTCGTCTTCTGATGCCGAGTGTACCGTAATCATGTGACACAAATTGTGCTTTGAGTTCTTTTTAGACTTAGCCTTAGCAGCTTGAGTCTCTTTCTCGATCTCTGGCACCAGATCTGGATGAACCCACATAGTCTCGCCTTGCCGGGTAGTTAGTGGTAGCAGGTCATAATTTTGACCTCTAGCTGGAGGGAGATTAACGATGTTCATTGTTGTCCGGGAAATAGGCATAACACCGTCCGGGATTTCTTGGGGAGGCAGATTGCCAAATTACAGGGAGATTATGTTGGCCGTGACCGTCTTCTCGCTGTTGCGCAGAGTGATGGCCATAGCATCGATCAGCTCCTGGATCTTCCTTTTCAGTATATAGCACGCCTTTGTGGGGTGGTGTATGTACCTATGGAAGATGCAGTACTTGGGATTGTTGGTACTGTCGGCCTCATTGGGCCGTCTCACCTCAGGAAGGGTAATCTTGTCGCTTTTGACGAGACATTCGAATATGCTCGGAATATCGTCGTCGTCGAAAGAGTACACTTCAATGGGCCTAGAAGTCCCAGGTTTCGTCTGCGTGGTAGCCACCATCTTTTGCCTGGACGTGTTGATTGCCAGAGCTTCTTTACCCTTGGAACCCCGAGGATGGTCGATGTTGGAGGATGACCTCTTGCCTTTATCGGAGGCCGAGATCATGATGCCATTATCGCGCGCCTTCTGACTATTGTCCTCCGCGGCCACTGCCGAGATGATGAACGAGGGCCAATCACGAAACTGATATGGTCCTGTGAACACCGAGATCACGGGAGAAGGTTCTTCCTGCAGATGTCGACCAGTGCCGAGTCTGGGACTCCTGGAGGCATTTGCAGAGTGGCTTGACGAAAACGTTCGATGAAAGTGTGAACATTCTCCTTTTCCTTCTGCCTGACTTCAATGAGAGAGGAGATAGACATGTCCATCCCTCCCTCGTAGAATCTTGTGAAGAACAAAGCCTTGAAGTCTTCAAAGGAAGTAATGCAGTTGTCCGCCAGACTTCGGTACCACTGGTAAGCTACCCCCGAGAGACATCCTTTGAACACCCGAGTGAGGAGGGCGTCGTTCCCTTGTAACAACACTATCATCATGCTGAAGTAGTTTATGTATTGACTTGGTGATGTTTTTCTCTCGAACAAAGCCATAGTCTGTAGTTTGTATCTAGGAGGGAAAGGGACCTCTTCCCAGATAGCTGGATAAGGTTGGTTGATTCCCAATTTCTTGAGCTGATCTTTGTGCTTGAGGGCATCAAATTGGGCTTTCAACTCCCGTAATGCCTGCATCGGATCTTTAACCAGTAGCGGGACCACGGGGTGATGAGGAATCGATTGTATCGAGACTCTGACGGGAGGTAGTACATTCTCCGAGTGAGGAAGCGGAGGAACTGCTGACTCTTGATCTAGAGCAGGCTCTTGGATCGTGTTGGATGGTGGTAAGTCCACCCCCACGCGTATCTGAGTTGGAGGGGCCGATGCTGGAGCCATGGCAGCTATATGTTGAGTTAGCATCATCTGGTGCATATTTTCCATCATGGACTGCATTTCTTTCAGAGATGTCTCCAGTGTAGTAATGCGCTGCTTAGTATTCCCGGATGGGGAAGCTTTCTCGTGTTCATCTCCAATGGCATAAACTCCCATCTCCCTGGGTGTCATTGAAAGATTAGTATAGGTCTCTGTAGAAGTTGACTCTATACTTCCGGTGTCTGATTCGGGAGACTGGCAACCCCCAGCATCAGAATCAGAAGAGTATGAAGCTGGTTGTTGCGACCTCGAACGAGTGTTTTGGAATACCCCAGCTTCGGTGTTCCTAAGGAGCATGTTGAATCTCTTTCGGCTCAAAGTTCTAGAGGAATGACGTCTTAAGCCCGACCCTCCTCTAGGTATGTGTGAAGCCATGTTTACAGATGCATGCGTGGGCTCTTCTTCCTGGAAAGATGGGGAGTAGCTCAACCGGTCGAAAACCGACCGTTTTGCTTCAGAATAGCAATAATTAATTACAATCCTATGACTATTACAACAGTGCTCGCTAGGAGGCGTAATAGACATGCTGGAAGATCCCCTCTCCTTGTGCCTCTGGATCAGATAATTGCGCAGGTCAGTAGGAGTTACAGAAGAGGAAGATGATGGCTTGTTCCTTTGCTGGCGTAAAGGTCGAGAAGTTGAGTAGTCCGCCGCTTGCTTTCCCTTGCGTAGTTTACAGTGATCATCTGCTTTTCTACAGAAGAAAGATGCATTTTTACGCGAGGAGCGCGTTTGTGATTCCTGATTTGGTGCTGAGGCATCATCAAAATTTTTGTCTATTCCGTCAGGGACGGGAGACTGAAATTTACGCGCAGAGCGCGGATTAGGCTCCTGGACTAGCGCTGAGGCATTGTCAGAAATTTTGTCTGTTCAGCTAGGGACGGGAGACTAAAATTTACGTGCAGAGTGCGAAATATACTTCTGGGTTAGCGCTAAGGCATTGCCAGAAGTTTTGTTGGCCCTGCCAGAGACAGGAGACTGAATTTTACGTCCAAGGCACGGATTATACTTCTGGGTTAGCGCTGAGGCTTTGCCAGAAGTTTTGTTGGTTCTGCCAGAGACAGGCGACTGAATTTTACGTGCAAGGCACAGATTATACTTCTGGGTTAGCGCTGAGGCTTTGCCAAAAGTTTTGTCGGTCCTACCAGAGACAGGCGACTGAATTTTACGCGCAAGGTACGGAGGGAGCAAAGCTACAACCTCATTGGTCGGAGAGATCGGAGAGATCGGAGAGATCGGAGAGTCCACAGGAATGGTAGAGGATGTCTTGGGCATCCAGACCTTGCGCAGCTTCCTGTTGCTTTGGACGGAGAGGGAGTGAGAGCTACCCCCTGCTCGAAGCATGTCTTCGTAGACCGACTGGTCGAACTGGATGACCGGTGTCTTTTTCACGGATCCCACGGATACCGCATCGTGTTGAGCAATAGCTTCCTCATCAGAAGAGAAAGATATCCCCAGCAGAGTCGCCATCTTATTTAGGATAATAAACGGGAAAAGATTAATAATATGGAAAACGAGGTCTTATACGAAAACCCGCCCTTCTTTCATGTTTACAAACAAGATTGTATAATTTAATCCTATGCGAGGATGTCTAAGTATAATTTATTTAATCTGGATAAATATTTCTATACGTGTCTGATCTGCAGTCGATCACTTTAGCCCTTGGACCACACGATGTTGAAAAAGTATCGTGGAAGACAAAAAACAGCTTCGAAGGTTGCTAAAGAGGGTGGATGCATGATGCCAAAGTCGTCGATCCCTTCTCTTTGTCTGAGCTCTGGATTCTTCTCTCCTCTCTCTCTTGACCTCCAATTTCTTTGACCATTGGATCTGATACTGGATTTCTTGATCAATTTTTTGACCAATTTCTTCGACCTTTTTCTCTGTTGATAGAGGTCTCTATTTATAGAGTTTTTAGTGACAGTGACCACACAGTCGGCATAAAAACCGAGTAGTGAAAAGTACAACACCCTTTTATACGACGGTTTAAAATAACCAATGCTTGCGTATAGATGACCTTCTGAGTGATCATGTGACGCACGTCCAACTAAAGGACAGAACGCGTATATCTGCTGCGAAGATCACGGCGTAGAAGCCACGTAGGTAGTTATCCCTTGTGTAGAAGAGGTTGGCGTAGAAGCCAATGACTGTCACCATGGCATAGAAGCCATAATAGGCATAGAAACCGAGTAGGCGTAGAAGCCAAGTAGACATAGAAGCCGAGTGGTCATAGAGGTCGAGTAGGCGTAGAAGCCGAGTAGTCATAGAGGCCGAGTAGGCGTAGAAGTCGAGTGGTCATAGAGGCCGAGCAGGCGTAGAAGCCAAGTGGGCATAGAGGCCGAGCAGGCGTAGAAGCCGAGATAATGTGGACATTTTAGCCGAAATTACGGCTCTTAGAGATATAATCAAATTTCTTGCATTAAATGCGGAGATCTGCCCCCATCCTGCGCATTAAATGCAGAGGCTTGTCTTTAAGATTTGCCATCATTCTGCGCATTAAATGCAGATACGCGCCTCAAATTCTGTACGAAGAGTAACTACTGATGTGGCGGTCTGTTTTCCTTCTGCGGAGCGTTAGAAGCTCACGTCTGCCTGTGTAAAACTGGGCGGCATATTCCCTTATATGCGTAAGAGTATTTTATGCAAAGGGGATGTCACTAAACGACGGTTCAGTGATATTTAATCAAAATCTCCAGCATTAAATGTGGAGATCTGCCATTTATCATGTGCATTAAATGAGGAGGCATATTTTGAAGGCCTGCCACCCTTCTGTGCATCAGGTACAGAGACGTGCCTTGGGCATCTGTCAGTATTTGGTGCTTTGAATGTAGAGACGTGCCTCGAGAAACTGTCACCGCCCTGCGCATTAAATGCAGAGACGTGCCTCGAGCCCTGTACAAAGTGTAGCTTTTGACGTGGCAGGCTGTTTGTCTTCTGCGGAGCATAAACAGCTCACATCGACCTGTGTAAAACTAGGCAGCATATTCCTTCGTATGTGTAAAAGTGGTTTACGCAAAGGAAATGGCAGTAAATGACAGCCTGAGTTGTAGTGCCGTGCCATCATGATACCCGTCGCTTGGGTTGTCGTGTAGTACTCTTTGTCAGGAGTCCAGACGTCAGGTTCATTGCATGATCTGACAGGTTCATTTCAAAGAATACGAAACGTTCCTCGTACACTTCAATGCTGCATTAAAAGCGGATGAGTTTTACGCCATATAGGCGATGAAGCACCCTGTTTACGCTGAAGCAGCCTGGACATACTGCATTACGCGGATGGTCCTTGAGCCTACATTTTTACGTTGTGCTCAGCAGAAAAGCTCTGTTGCACGTTTGATGGCTCTGAGGTCCTCTGTTTACGCTGCCCCGTATCAAGATGCTGCATATAGCAATCCAACGTATTTTTCATGCTTCTACAACTGGTATATTGGAACCAACCATGATACGTTATGGTAAGAGTTTCCACAAAAAGGGCACTACTCTTCTCATGAACCAATATCTGTGTTTGTATAAGAAGAACAAGAAAACAAGGCTTGCACAAGATACATCATAAATACCAAGAAATAATATCTCATAACGAGATCCGGATATACCAATCTGTGTAACTGTCATATCAAAAAATAAGGCTATCTACACTAGATACATAAGACATAGAGCATATCATAAATGAGAAACAATTAGAGAATGTACTCGCCTGAAATTATGTGAACAGAATCACAAATATTCGGTACGGTGCCTCGAAGACTTAGATAAAAAATATTATATCAATACAAGGTTTCGGAATAAAAATAAGTTAAACTAGTCAACTTTGAGGTCAAAAAACCATTTCTAAGTCAAAATAGTCAAACTAGGTCAACTCTAGGTCAAACAGGTCAAACTAGTTATTTTTAGGTTGCATGAGTCTATCTCTAAGATATTGGGTCCATATACTATGCAACTAGGCCACACTATCTATACTAAGATACTAGAAAACCATCAAGATAACGTATCGTAAGATACGCAAGTTAAGATATAAAAATATCATAATATGTATATACAATCAACAATATCTAATATTCCTACCTAAACTAATGCTAAGTGGATACCTTGGCTTGGAACTAATGCGATATTATACCACTACATACCCATCTTGATACTTAAACCCAATACCTTGAGTATCCATCAATACCTTGATATTACCTTGGTATCACAAGGTAATGTGAATCCAAAAATATAACTAACTACCAAAAACTCTAAACTATAATCTAACATATATTAACTAATACCATACTACTAAATGTACTAAATACTAACATACCAATACATTTTAGGATTATAGTTGATATACATACATACATATCTCTAACTAGTAACAAGTATCTATGTATATATATCTAACTACTAAACTATCAAGTAACTAACTAGATAACTACTAACTACACTAACTAAACTATCTACTAAACTATATAAGAACCAACTAGCTAACTTACCTAGCTGTGCACATTAACCCATGCTCTGCACTTGATGTTGCTGCAGAGTTTGCTGAAGCTCTTGTTGCCACTGAACTACTTCTAACTAAACTGTTGCTGCAGTGGCTGCTGCATGCCACTGCAGTGCTGCTGTTGCTGCATGCTACTAGATGCTGCTGCAACATGCTGTTGCTGCTACCTGCTGAATGTTGTTGCACTGAGCTAGCTGCAGCTGCTACTTGATGATGAGTCTCCTTGAGCTGCTGCTACTGCAGTTTATGTGATGCTGCTACTGCAAATGCTTTGCTGTTCAGCTTAAGGCTTGTTGTGTTGCTCGATTTTGCGCCCCCCTCCACTTCACTGTACACTACAAATACATATCTACAACACAGAAACACATAACTATACACTCTCATATATATATATATATATATATATATATATATATATATATATATATATATATATATATAAACAAATACCTATGAACATATATATATATATATATATATATATATATATATATATAAACATAACACACACACACACACACACACACACACACACACACACACACATATATATATATATATATATATATATATATATATATATATATAATATTTTAATATCTATACACAAGGCAATATGAATCTAAGAAATGACATAAAATAAACACGTGGAGTGCATCGCACCCGTATCACACTAGATCTATGATACGCTTGTGATACAAATCCATCACATAACCAAATGTATCCCAAAGGAAACGAGCAAGTCTAAAATAATAATTATGAACAATACGAAGAGTTAAATACACATCTAGTGTCTATGTCAGAATATGACATGCTCAAACTCCTGTGTCAGAGAAAAATCTCCAAATCAACCCGTATCTCCAAATTATAAGGATACGGCCTAAATGTATCCAATTATGGGCATGATACTAGCCACACACAATCAAACATATGTCAATTTGGTCTAATTGACCAATTGACAAATACAATATGTGTCAATCTCGAAATTCCTCCAAAATTTACACAAAATAACACACAACTTTCTCCATAGGCCTCTTATGAATCTAATTCTAATTTCTATGGGTAGCAATAACGTATAGGGTAGTTTCTTATGACTAAAATATAGATTTAGAGTCTAATTAAAGAAAAAAAATAGAATTATACCTATTGGAAGATGGATTCTCAATGAAACTTTCAAAATTGATAAAAAGAGCCTCCAACTTATAGATCCTTACTCCTCCTTGTAGATCCTTGCTTTCTCCTTGTAGATCATTGCTCTACTAGTCTCCAATGATGATTTGGGAAGGAATTGGGAAGAAATTTGGTGTGGAAATGAAGAAATTGGGAAGAAAAAATTCTAGATCTAGTTTTAAAATAAAAAATGATGAGAAAGAAATTCTCCCTCCTATTTTATATGGTTGGCCACCTTAGCCCCCTCCCCAAGATACTATATAAAGTCTAAAATATCCCTTTGGACCTCTTATATAGAAATAATTAAGGAGAAAAGGTTTTAGTTTAATGGATTTAACTTAATTAATTATTCTCCTAATGATAGGCTTCTAATTGGGATCAATTCTAACTATTTTTAAATGTTGTTCCATGGATCTAATCTTAACTAGTTAGATCCACTAATACAACTCCAAAATAATAAACAAATATCTAAGAATAAATAAATAATACAATAAATAAATATACAACATGCACAAAATTTAATTAATTATAAAATGACCAAAATATTATTTCCTAGATAATGTGGTAGTGACAAGTCTACCCCCCTTAAAAATAATTTTGTCCTTGAAATTCAAAGAGGAAACTACTCCTAGAAAATAAAACAGAACAGAAAAGAACAGAACATAATCAGAAAAGAACATACCTTAAGGCACAAACAAATATGGGTAACGCTCTCGTATTTCATCATCCCTCTCTCCTAGGTAGACTCCTTCTGAGAGTGATACCTCCATGTGACGCATACCAAAGGAATAGTCTGGTTCCTCAGCACCTACTCTCTTCGATCCAAAATCTTAACTGAATGCTCTGGATAGCTAAGAGTAGGGCCCACCTCTATCTCCGAGTGATCCAATATGTGACTAGGATCCGCCATGTACCATCTCAAATATGACACATAAAATACGTTGTGCACTCCCTCCAATGCAGGTGGCAAGTCTATATGTAAGCAACTGCATCGACCCTCTCAAAAATAGTAAAGATCTGATGAATCGCGGACTAAGCTTCCTGCTTCCACCAAAACGAATCGTGCCTCTTGTCGAAGAAATCCTCAGAAATACCAAACCACCCACCTAAAATAAAATACAAACTTAATAACTTAATCTATAATAAACAACCAATATCAAGCATAAAATATAAATCTAAACTATACCTCAAACTCCAAAGGTCTCCGGTAGCTATCGGCCCAATGTCGTTGTCTGTCATGCCTCACTCAAAATTTGTCTCTGATCAGCTTAGCCTTCTCAACTGTATCCACAACCATCTCTGTCCCTAGCAAAACTCTCTCTCTCTAATATTATCCCATGATAAGGGAGTACGACATCTATGACCGTACAGAGCCTCAAATGGTGATATCTCTATACTAGTTTGGTAGCTGTTGTTGTAAGCGAACTCTACCAAATAGAGATGGTCCTCCCAAGATCCCCCAAAATCTAGTACACAGGTGTACAACATATCCTTGAGAGTCAAAATATTCCTTTCTGACTGTCCATCTGTCTAGGGATGATATGCGGTACTGAACTTGAGCTGGGTGCCCAAACGAGCCTACAAAACTCCTCCAGAAATGAGAAGTAAAACGACTATCCCGATTCGAGACTATGCTAATGGGAATCCCATTTATCCTGATTATATGCCTCATGTACATCTCTTCCAGCTTCTCCAAAGACAAACCTACCTTGAAAGACAAAAAGTGGGCCGACTTCGTCAACCTGTCAACGATGACCTAAACTGCGTCTTTTTCTCCTGGAGATCGTGGAAGTCCGGACACAAAATCCATGGTACTATGCTCCCACTTCTACTCTGGAATGGGTAATGGCTGAAGTAAACCACCTGGCCTATCCCTCTCGACTTTTACCTGTTGGCACACTAAGCATATAGATACAAACTGTGCCATTTCTCGCTTTATGTTATACCACCACACACACTCTCGTATATTTCGATACATCTTGTTGGTACTTGGATGTATGGAATACTGAGAGTGATGCATTTTTTGTAATACCTCCTCACGTAGCTCTCCACTAGGCACACACAATCTAACACCATGCTGCAAAGAACTATCCTCAGCATTGGTAAAATTATCCTCCAATCTTTCCTCACGTAGCTCTCCACTAGGCACACACAATTACCAGAGCTCTGATGCTCTTCAGAGATACATCCTCATACTGGGCTGCCTTGATCCTGTCCATCAACTCTGAGTGTATCTGCAACCCCCATATTTATATAGTAAAAACAGGAACTATCACCTCAATGCCCAAACTCTCCAACTCCTCCAACAAATATCGATCATGCATTAACAACATAGCTACCGGATACCTGCTTAAGGCATCGACAACTATATTGGCTTTCCTAGGATGATACTGCAAAGATATATCAAAATCCTTTATCATTTCCAGTCACCGATGCTACCTCATGTTCAAATCCTTCTGAGTGAAAACATACTTCAAGATCTTGTGGTCTGTGAAGATCTTCACACGCTCTCCATACAAATAGTATTTTGAACACTTTAGGGCAATGATGACTATTGTCAACTCCAAATCGTGGGTAGAAAAGTTCTTCTTATGATGACGCAATTAACTGGATGCATAGGCAATCACTTTCCCATTCTACTGAAGAACACAACCTATACCTTTCCTCGATGCATCATTATAAATAGTAAAACCTCCAGATCCTGATGGCAACGTCAAAATAGGAGCAAACGTTAACCTCTTCTTCAATTCCTCAAAAGCAACCTGGCACTCCTCTGTCCAAAAAACTCTACATCCTTCCTGGTGAGTCTGGTCATTGGCTCGACAATCCTCAAAAAATCTTGCACAAATATCCTGTAGTAGCCTACCAAACCCAAGAAACTCCTGATCTTAGCTACTAAACTCGGGGTCTTCCAAGACTCTACTGCTGTGATCTTCTTCGAATCCACTAAAATTCCATCACCTGTCACAACATGACCTAAGAACTCTACCTTATCCAGGAAGAACTCATACTTGGACAGCTTTTCATACAGTTTCTCCTTCCTTAGCACATCCAACACAATCTGTAAATGCTTCTCTTGCTCCTCCGGTGTCTTCGAGTATATGAGTATGTCATCGATGAACACCACCATGAACTTGTCAAGGTACTGGTGGAACACATTGTTCATCAAATTCACAAATACCATCGGGGCAATAGTCAACCCTAACGGCATCACCATAAACTTATACTGGCCTTACCGAGTCCTAAAAGCAGTCTTTGAAATGTCCTTCAACTTCACCTTCACCTAGTGGTAGCCTGATCTCAAGTCTATCTTGGAAAACACCTTGGCGTCACTCAACTGATTGAATAGGTCATTAATTTGTCAGAATGGGTATTTATTTTTGATAGTGAGATTATTCAATGCCCTATAATCGATGCACATGCGCACCGATCCATCCTTCTTCGGCATAAAAAATATTGGGGCTCCCCACAATAAAGAATTGGAACTGATAAACCCCTTATCATCTAATTCATCCACCTGCTTCTTCAGCTTGACCAGCTCGTTGTTGTTTACTCTATAGACATACTGTGAAATTGGTTCTGCACCTGGCACCAAGTCTATAAAGAATTTAACATCTCGATCTAGCGATAATTTTGGAAATTCCTCAGAAAATATATCCAAGAACTTTGCTATCAACGGATATAGCAACTCCTTATTTTTTTACCATATCTCCACATATAATGCCTTTTTCCTGCTCTACAGCTCCTCTAGCGAACTCAAACTATGGCTCTCCTGGCGGGCTAAACAAAACTCTACCTCCTCTACAATCTATACTAGCATGGTGCCTACTCAACCAATCCATCCCGAGTATAATGTCATAGCTCAAAAGTGGCATTACAAGTAGACACGCACTCAGATCTCGACCTCCCAGAGTAACTCTCCAATCTTTGCAAATATTATTAACCAGGATAATGCCTCCCCTGGTCATGATCTTGCAAATCCTAAGAAAGACTCGGCTACCAATTGATGCTTCAGAGCAAAAGAAACAAATACAAAACTATAGGAAATACCACTATCATACAAAGCTAAAGCTGGAATCAAATCAAGAAGAACATAACCTGCAATGATATCTCCGGTGGGCTCGACCTCCTCAACTGTTATAGAAAATGCTCGTCCCTAACGTGCACCTCCCTGATGCCGATGCTGGGCATAACGCTACTGCTGGGTCGAAAGTGGCGGTCCCCTCGGCTGAACTGTAGGTGGCCTCGCCTGTGTCCTCTGAGCTGGAGCTCCTCCTTGAACTGTACGACGAAGACTGGGAGGACACTCTCTCAGCTGATGCCTTTCCGCACCATAATACAGACAAACTTCCAACCTCTTTCTATAAACTTTTCAGATATGGTCGGGCTTTTTATAGAAGTGGCAGAAAGCTTACTGTGACTGTCTTTGCCGCTGCGGTGCCTGGTGAACCGGCGTCCTAGATAAAGTCTGGTGCTGTTGCGGCTCCTGAAAAGGCCTAGACTGGAAATGAGAACACTTAGCAGCCACTATGCTGCTGTTAGCCCCCAGAAAAGAATCGTAATATCTCTTGGGCTTCAAACCCAAATCCCACTCAACCTTTCGTGCCTCCACAAATATCTCCGAATAGGTCTCATAAAAAGACAGAATAAGGATATTTACTTCCCAGTTTAGACCTTCACGAAAATGGATAGCTCGAACCTCCTGCTCCCTCACCAAATACTCTGCAAATTAGTTTAGCCTACCGAACTCTGCGGCATATTTCTCCACAGACATGCTCTCTTGAATAAGGCTCTCAAACTGCCTCTCCAAGTCTAACATGTCTGCCCGAGCAAAGAACTTTCTCTTGAAGAGGTCCTTGAATATATCCCAAGCTTATCCAACATCAGCAAGAAGTAGCTCATTCCTGAACCAAGTATGGGCGATGTCGAACAGCTGAAGTCCTACTGCCTCAACCTTCCGATCCTCGGCAAGAAGGGGCACCCTCATGAGACACTCAATATCCTCGAGCTAATCATCAGCGTAGATGATGCCCTCTGTCCCCTTAAAGACCCAAGGTTCCAGCTTCTTGAAGTCCTAAATATTGCCTGGCCGAATCTGGGCAACCTGCGGAGCAACCTGTTATTGGACCGGAACTCCTCTCTCTACTACGGCAAGGGCAAGTTGATAAGCACTATCAATGCCCTACCGTAACACGTCGGTCTGCCTCTAGTATGCCTCGGACTGAGCCCTCTGAGCCTCCAATATCTAACGAAACTGTGTGAATATCTGAGTTACATCTGTCGGCACAGAAGGTGAAGGTGAAAGTCCTTCAGATACAGCCAGAACAGTCCTCTGAGTTGGATGTTGACCCCCAAACGCTACTGATACGCCAATCACTGGAGAAGTGACTGGTGCAAGCCCTCGGGAAGTTGCAGTTCTCTGAGAAGCTGCTCTCCCTTGCTGTGATCTAGTCTTAGGCGGCATCCTGAGGCAAAGCAAAAGGAAAAATTAATATGGCACATAATATAAGGCACTCAAAGAAGGATAGTTAAAGATCAAATATCAATATCAAAGAAGAACAGTTAAAATGAACAATAGTATTTTTCCTAGATGTAATTGAGCATTCTCAGCCTATAGCCAATATCCTATATCATAAAACAGGCTCATAATAGTACTCAAATAAGAGCACCACTACGAATCGCACTAATTGTGACCTCAAAGAGACCTACATGGGTCACCACTAAAAATATGTCACGACCCGCACCTGGTATAGGGATGCAAGTAGTGAACAACATCCAGCAGCCTACACAGCAGCATCAGTGGTAGAATATTGTTTGGGTAAACTATATATCTAATAATACGGACATAACAATTCTACCATTGTAATAGAATATACTCAATCACATATCTATAGATGGAATAAGCACGAATATATATATATATATATATATATATATATATATATATATATAAATGTATTGGTATGCTAGTAGTTAGAATAGTAAGTAGTATGATATTAGTTAATATATGATAGATTATAGTTTAGAGTTTTGGGTAGTTAGTTATATGTTATGATTCACATTACCTTATGATACCAAGGTAATGTCAAGGTATTGATGGCTACTCAAGGTATTGGATTTGAGTATCAAGATGGGTGTGTAGTGGTGTGATATCACATTGGTTCAAAGCCAAGGTATCCACTAAGCATTATTTTAGTTAGGAATATTAGATATTATTGATTGTATATAAATATTATGATATTTTCATATCTTAACGATACGTTATCGTGATGGTTTTCTAGTATCTTAGTATAGCTAGTATAACCTAGTTGCATAGTGTATGGACCCAATATCTTAGAGATAGACTCATGCAACCTAAAAATAGCTAGTTTGACCAGTTTTACCTAGAGTTGACCTAGTTTGACTATTTTGACTTAGAAATGGTTTTTTGACCTAGAAGTTGACTAGTTTAATTTATTTTCATTCTAAAACCTTGTATTAATGTAATATTCCCTATCTAGGTCTTCGAGGCACCATACTGGACATCTGTGATACTATTCACCAAATTTCAGGCGATTATATTCTCTGATAGTTTCTCATTTATGATATCCTCTATGTCTCTTGTATCTAGTATAGATATCTTTAATTTTTTGACATGATGGTTACACAGATTGGTATATTCGGATCTCGTTATGAGATATTATTCCTTGGTATTTATGGTGTATCTTATGCAAGCTTTGTTTCTTAGTTTTTCTTGTACAAATACAGATATTGGTTCATGAGAAGAGTAGCACCTTTCTTGTGAAAACCTGTATCATAACGTACCATGGTTGAATCCACTATACCAGTCGGGGACAGGGAGTATGTAGTGTAGATATGTGATTATACCCTCCTTGTATCAAGTCTTGTTCATTGAATAGTATTAATCATACACCGCATATACGATTAGCCAGGCCATATATCTTGTATCAAGTTCTAAGCCATTCATATGTTAAAGCTGGTACTCACTCACTTAGTCATTAATATTTCTTGTTCATTTCCATATTGCTCATTCTTGTATTTATTTCCAATATTTCTTTTATTGCATATCTCATGTATCTATATATTGCATCTTATATATTTTACATATATTTACTATTAGATAGTTTATATTATTTATTAGAACTGTTGTTAGAGATGTACTCTGCTCCTTTACTGACTTGATATATTTTTTTCTAGATGACACTAAGGAGTGGTACCCCACTCACTACGGGCCTCAGGACGTGGTAGGCTTAGAGACAGAGACCTTGGCTCAGGAGGGTCTCATCCCAACTGAAACAGACGACCCAGGACTCATAGTATAGTAGTTAGACTCTTTATACTGGATTTGTCTCCAGCATATTATTTTAGTATTTCGCTGACTCATTGGATATTATTTTAGTCTTGTGAGATGTATTTGTGACTCTTCTATTCTTTTACATATCTCTAACTAGTAACAAGTATATATATATATATATATATATATATATATATATATATATATATATATATATATATATATATATATATATATATATATATATATATATATATCTAACTACTAAACTATTAAGTAACTAACTAGATAACTACTAACTACACTAACTAAACTATCTACTAAACTATATATGAACAAACTAGCTAACATACCTAGCTGTGCACACTAACCCATGCTCTGCACTTGATGTTATTGCTGCGTTTGCTGAAGCTCTTGCTGCCACTGGACTGCTTCTAGCTAAATTATTGCGGCAGTGGCTGCTGCATGCCACTGCAGTGCTGCTGCTGCTGCAACATGCTGTTGCTGCTACCTGTTGAATATTGCAGCACGAAGCTAGTTACTACTGGATGATGAGTCTCCTTGAGCTGCTGCTACTGCAGTTTCTGTGATGCTACTACTATAGCTGCTTTACTGTTCAGCTTGAGGCTTGCTATATTGCTCGAATCTGCCCCCCCCCCCCTCTTCACTGCACACTACACACAAACATCTACAACACATAAACACACAACTATACACTCTCATATATATATATATATAATATATATATATATATATATATATATATATATATATATATATATATATATATATATATATATGACACTCCCACTCACACACATAAATACCTATGAACACACACACACACACACACAAACACCTATGAACATATATATATATACACATATACATATAAATATAACACTTACATATATAAGTATATATATATATATATATATATATATATATATATATATATATATATATATATATATATATATATAGATAACACCATTAGAGATGCACATATATCATATACAAATAATAAATATAATATTTTAATAGCTATACACAAGGCAATATGAATCTAAGAAATGACATGAAACAAATACGTGGAGTTCATCGCACCCGTATCACACTAGATCTATGATATGCTTGCGATACAAGTCCAGCACCCAACCAAACGTACCCCAAAGGACACGAGCAAGTCTAAAATAATAATTATAAAAATTACAAAGAGTTAAATATAAATCTACTTGTCCGTGTCCAAATGTGACATGCTCAAACCCCTGTGTCGGAGAAAAACCCCTAAATCTACCCGTATCTCCAAATTATTGGGATACGACCTATACGTATCTAATTGGGGATACGACACTAACCACATACAATCAAACATATGTCAATTTGGTTTAATTGACCAATTGACAAACACAAGATGTATCAATCTCGAAATTCTCCTAAAATTGACACAAAATAACACACAACTTTCTCCATAGGCCTCCTATAAACCTAATTTTAATTCCTATGGGTAGCCTTAGCATATGGGATAGTTTCTAATGATTAAAACACATATTTAGAGTCTAATTAAAAAAACTGAATTGTATCTATTGAGAGATGGATTCCTAATAAAACTTTCAAAATTGGTGAAAAGAGCCTCCAACTTGTAGATTCTTGCTCCTCCTTATAGATCATTGCTTCCTCCTTGTAGATTATTGCTCTACTAGTCTACAATGATGATTTGGAAAGTAATTCGAAAGAAATTTGGTATGGGAATGAAGAAATTGGGAAGAGAAAATTATAGATCTAGTTTTGAAATAAAAATGATGAGAAAGAAATTCTTCCTCCTATTTTATTTGGCCGGCCCCCTTAGCCCCCTCCCTAAGCTACTATGTAAAGTCTAAAATATCCTTTAAGGCCTCTCAGGAAGAAATAATTAAGGAGAGAAGGTTCTACTCTAATGGATTTAACTTAATTAATCATCCTCCTAATAATGGGCATCTAATTTGGCTCAATTCTAACTAGATTTATATGTTGGTCCATGAATCTAATATAAATTAGTTAGGTCCACTAACACAAGTCTAAAATAATAAACTAACATCTAACAATAAATAAATAATATAATAAATAAATATACATCATGCATAAAATTTAATTATTATGAAATGACCAAAATACCCTTTCCTAGATAATGTGGTAGTGACACTATGCACTTCTGCTAATGTCTTTGGAACTGGCCAACTTTCTACGGCCTCAACCTTTTTTTAGATCTATTGCCACTCCTGCTCCTGAGATATTGTGACCCAAGAATGATACATGATCTAACCAAAACTCGTACATGCTAAACTTAGCGTACAACTGGTGCTCTCTCAGAATCTGCAAGACCTTCCGAAGATGCTCCTCTTTGCTACTGGAATATACGAGAATGTCATCTATAAATATCACCATGAACTAATCCAACTATGGCATGAAAACCCGATTCATCAAACCCATAAATATTGCTGGAGCATTTATCAGTATGAATGGCATAACTAAGAATTATTAATGCCCATATCGAGACCTAAATATTGTCATAGGTATTTCTTTCTCCGAACTCTTACTTGATGATACCCAGATCGAAGGTCGATCTTGGAGAAAACCTTAGCTTTGCTCAACTGATCAAACAAATCATCAATTCTTGGTAATGGATACTTGTTCTTCACTGTTACTGCGTTCTACTGCCTGTAGTCAATACATAACTGTGATGACCCATCCTTCTTCACTAGAACCATTGGCTCTCCCCAAGATGATCCACTATCTCGAATGAACTTCCTTGCCTTTATTTCTTCTACGTGTTAGTACAGCTCTAATTCTGATGGTGCCATCTGGTGGACCTTATAAGATAATAGTTCTGCTCCGAGAATCAACTCTATGCAAAACTCCACATCTCACTGGGGGTAAATCTGAAAGTTTATCGGGAAAGATATCTAGAAACTCTTGGACTACCTCAAGAATTTTTTCTTCTTCTACTACAACTACTGCTGCAACTTTGTCTTCATATTGGTCGCATATAATTCATTCAAGGATAAATTCTTTTATGCCTAGGATACTAAATAATACTCTACCGCTATTGCAATCTATCATTGCATGACTGTCTCTCAGCCAGTCTATGCCTAGAATAATGTATCACAACCCGCACCCATAATAAGGGCATGAGCAGGGAACAACGTCCAGCCTACGCCACAGCACCGGCAGTAGAACGTTGTCTGGGTCAAACATACAATCTAATATTTCATACAATATGTATAAGGTACCTGTCAATGTCATCTAAACTCCAAACGAAGGAATAATATGGTATATAATAATGGTACACTATACTCAATCATAATGTCAAACTAAGGAAGACAAAGCACGATATAGAATAATAAAGAAAAAGAGTCACAATACATCCACAAGTCTGAAATAATATATATACATGCCAATAACCTCAATAAAGTCTAATATAAGTCTAAAAAATAAGTCTAAGCCTTCTCAACCTCTGGTACTAGGTCCTCCTGCTCTAAAGGAGTATCCTCTAATGGTATGTCATCATGTGACCGTAATAGGTAGGATATTGGTCCATAAGCCAATTATCTAAAACATATATCAAGTCATGATTGGAGCGACGTACATACCTCCGGAAGCAGTTTCAAATACATAATCAAGCATATATAACAGATAATAGAAAATAATATAGGATAACTAGCCATAAGAAATAGAGTGAACTAGAGTGAACAAGTAATATACTGGAATAAAGAATAGGCAATTGAATAACTGTAAATAAAAAGAAATAGATAAAACTAGCTAATGTGCCATGGAATACAAATTTATTATGTGATCAGTTTTGGGTTAAACATGAATACAATATGGTAACTCGATTACACGTGTGATATGTAATTGACATATACACGAATATACTTGGCTTGATCACATAACCAACTCCTATTTCTCTTTCCCCAACTAATACTTATGGATCCAATCACGACACGTTATGAACACGAATATGGGCATACTGAACACGAGCAGTATGTGAACACGAAGTACACTAAATCAATACCCGATAAATATAATAAAATACATGTGAAGGAGTACCCGCTGAACACGGTTAGTGATAACATCTCCTGACAGGATCCATATAGTATCGATTCGTATAACAACTACGTCAGAATCAAGTATACAATTCTAGAACATGCGATATATACACTATTATGAAATAAAAACTAATAGAGAGATGTATTCGCCTCTGGTCCGGAGGAAAAAGGGTAATTCGATGTCCGAGCTGGGGTGACACAATCCTAAATAGGAAATATCATGTCAATTTGGTGTAATAAGGGATGAAAGAGTAAAAAATGCATTAATACATGCTTTCTAGGCCATTTATAGGTTTATACCTTGATTTCAGGTCCACACCTAGCTTCTAAGTTGTTTACAAGGGTATTCTAGTGAGTACGAGGTCACACTTAAGTTTCTAAGCTACTACCTAAAGGTATTAAGCTATACTAGCTATTATTAATTATACTAACAGATAATATATATATATAAACTAACTAAGCTAATATATAACTATCATTAAAATACAACTGATAACTTAAATAATAACACACTAACTCAGCTAACCGATATCTAACTAAATTATACTATATATTATCTGACTGTTAAGTCTAATTGATACTACCTCTATTGATACTAATAACTAACTGTTAACAAAACTTACTAATATCTATATTTTCTTATCAACCGATATTCTAACTAATTAGCCAAAATTAATTCTCATCTCTATTGGATACTAGTATAACCAATCACTAATACTCCATAACTTAACTAACACTGATAGTTACCTTAACTAATTCAAAATACCAACCACACCTTAAATACTATCCTCACAAACCTAGTCATTCACTCTACCCCAAGCTCATACCAGACACTTATTACACTGATACTATATTTTAGTATCACTCACACGAACACACTTCTTTCACTTTCTCAAGTTTACAGTATTGACTGTGCACACCCTCAGCTTTCCACTGATACAGTGTAATTCATTGATACATATTCATTAAGTTCACTGTCATTCTAACATATTGCACTTGAAGTACAAATGTGCACAGTACTACATGCTACTCTTCCCATAGTGCACTTACCTGTTAATGTGCAATTATATACCTAGGGTAATAACTAGCTAATATCACTAATGTGCAGGTATCCACTTATCTCCCCATCAATTTCCCTATAGCACTGATATTCCTCTTCATTTCCAAGGATACCCAATACACATCAGTGTATATTCACCTCATATGTATACTGTTGTGGCTACTTAATTGACCAAAATCTGATTTCCTCTTACCTTGTTTTTACTGTTGTTGCCTACCTTTCATACAGCAGTTCCTTCTTCTCTTGACTAGAGCCCGACACCCTCACTAATTGACCACTGCCATTTGTACGAGCCACTCAACTACTCCCAAGCTCCTTTGGTTATGAACTGAAGCTAACCCAACCAATTTCAGGTCTGAAATAGACCTGGCATTCTCCTTCCTACCATTCATCATTCATGCCAATTGCTATCCACAAAAGATCAATAAACAACACTGCAATCACTTGGCAATTGATAGTAATAGTTCAATCAACCCTTGTTAGCCACATGAATTTACTCCCCTCTAAGATACAAAAAAAAATACTCAACACCCCAACCTTATACTTAGTAACATCACCAACACTACTGCCATCACATTCAACACCCACGCACAATATATTTACCGAACACCTAGAGTGCACACTTGGAATACATATGATACCCATCCCATGGAGATGCTGAAACCTATAATATACCACAATGATCACTTCTATACGTTACATACACTTATATATGATTAATGTAACTTGCTACAATGAGAATTGAGGGATAATTGCACAAAACATCCAAAACGAGCTCTGTATCACACGGTATCACACCTTATCGTAATACGGCCTAATCGTATCCAATTGGGGTGACGTGCCTCATCTCATAATCCTGATCTAAGTCTAATTAGATCCAATTAGTCTCAAGAAATACAATTTGTGTGTCAAACTCGTAATTCCCTTAATCCACACACAAATTACTACATAGAACTCATAATACATAACCAATTAGCCTAAAACTTGTTCCTATAGGTAGCCCTATATTATGGGGTCATTCCTAATGGTCAAATACATGATTAAGAAGCTACAATGAAGGAAATTTTTTAGGAATTACCAATTGGGAGATGAATTTTTAATAAAAATCAAAGTAGGCACGATCCGGACATGATCTCTCCATCCAAGCTCCTTCTCCTTGTGCTCTTTGCTTCTCCAAGCTTGAAGTTTCTTGTGGAATCAGAATGAGGGAGAAAATTGAGATAAATTAAGTGAGAATTCAATGGAGGAAATGATAGAAATTGGGGATCTAATTTCTAGATCTAAATGAATACAAATGAGAGGAGAGAAAGAGACGAGAGCCTCCTCTAATAGTGGCCGGCCCCCTTTCCTCTTTTCCAAGTCATGTACATGGTCTAAATTCTTCCTCTCCATCCAATTATAAATAGGATTAGGGAAGGGCTATTTTTAAAATCTTCTAACTAATTCTAATTAAGCTAATACTCTCTAATTAATTAATGGGGGTGGATCTAAAGAGTTTGGATCCAAGGTAGGCTCACTAGTGGTCATGATAAGTCTAATTATTAGACTAGCCTCTAACAAAATAATTAATACAAGTCATATTTAATTTATAACTCACTAATAATTAATTAATTAATATAATTTGTAAATAATTTTCTATAACCCGACTAAATAAAGATTTATTCCTAAAATTATTTACCCATGCCAATTTACCAAACTACCCCTAGCTAGAAAAGTGAGGATGATAATCCTACCCACCTAAGAAAAAATTTCGTCCTCGAAATAAAGGAAGAAACTAACTACCAAAAGAAATCAATACAAGCAAGAAAGAATTATACCTTACCGCTCAAACAGATAAGGATATCGCTAGCGCATCTCGGCCTCTCGCTCCCAGGTGCTCTTTGTTGGCGAGTGATGCCTCCACGTGATGCGTACCAAAGGAATTTTTTTATTTCTGCAGAACCTTCTTTCTGCGATCCAGAATCTCCATGGGCTACTCTGGGTAGCTGAGAGTTGGACCAACCTAGATCTCCGAGTGATCCAGTACATGGCTAGGATCTGCCATGTACCGTCTCAGGTGTGACATGTAGAACACGTTATGCACTCCCTCTACTGCAGGCGGTAAGTCTAGCTTGTAGGCTACTACAGCGACCTTCTAAGGAACATCGAAGGGTCCGATGTACCGTGGACTATGCTTTCTGCTTCAACCATAGCGAATCTTGTACCGTGGAGGAGAAATCCTCAAGAATACCAGATTGCCAACTTACTATGAAATACATCATTAGCACTCTAAAAAAATATGCAATCACAAGCAATACAAAACAAAATCTATACCTCAAACTCTAATGGTCTCTGGTGGCTATCAGCCCAATGTTATTGTTTGTCCTGCACCACCTGAAGTATATCCCTAATGAGCTTTACCTTCTCAGTTGTATCAACGACCATCTCTGATCCTAATAAGGCTCTCTCACCAACATCATCCTATAATAATAGAGTACGGCATCTCCATCCATACAATGCCTCGATTGGTGACATCTCGATAATATCCTGGTAGTTGTTGTTGTAAGCAAACTCTACTAAGTGAAGATGATCCTCCCAAGAGCCTTTGAAATCCAAAATGCAAGTGCAAAGCATATCCTCAAGGGTCGGGATAGTCCTCTTCGACTGTCCGTTTGCCTAACGGTAAAATACGGTACTGAACTTGAGCTGAGTGCCTAAGCTAGCCTGTAAACTCCTCCAGAAGTGGGATGTGAAGCGACTATTCTGATCTGAGACTATGCTCACTGGAACTCCTTGTAATCTGACTATCTGATGCATATACATCTTCGCGAGCTTCTCCATAGATGTACCCACTTTGAATGGCAGAAAGTGGGTCGATTTGGTCAACATATCTACGATGACAAAAATTATATCTTTACCTCTTAAATAATGCGGAATTCCCAAAAAAAGTCTATTGTCACATGCTCCCACTTCTACTCTGGAATAGGTAAAGGCTAAAGAATCTACCTGGCCTCTGTCTCTCTGTCTTTACCTGCTAACATACCAAATATCTGGATACGAAGCTAGCCACCTCCCGCTTCATACCATACCACCAAACATGCTCTTTCATGTCCATATATATTTTATTGGCACCTGGATGCATAGAGTACTAAGATTGATGCACCGCCTAAAGAACCTCCTCGCAATGCTCCACTCGGCAGACATAATCTGGTACCATATCACAATAATCCATCTTCTGCAATACTGAAGTCCTCTGCCAACCCTATCCAGACCTTTACCCTAATGCTCCTCAGAGACTCGTCCTCGAACTGTGTGACTCTAATCTGGTCCATCAACTCTGATCGTACCTGAATTTTCCACATCTATGCTGCAACTCCAGGAACTAGTACCGTAATACTCAAGCTATCAAGATCAGCCAACAAGTGCCTATCCCTCATCAAGTACATAGCCACTGGATACCTGCTCAAGGCATCAGTGACTACATTGGCCTTCCCTGGATGGTACTGCAAGGAAATATTAAAGTCCTTCATCAACTCCAACCACCGTCTCTACCTTATGTTAAGCTCCTTTTGTGTGAATACATATTTAAGCTCTTATGATCTGTACAGTTCTATACCCACTCTCCATATAAGTAGTGCTTCCACAGTTTAAGAGCAAAAATAACTGCTGCCAACTCCAATTCATGGGTAGGGTAATTCTTCTCATACGAGCGTAATTGCTTGGAAACATAGGCAATCACCTTTCCATTCTGCTACAACACACATCCCAAGCACTTACCCGATGCATCACTATATATAGAAAATCCTCATGTCCCTGATGGCAATATCAATACTGGAGCTATAGTCAACCTTTTCTTTAGCTCCTCAAAAGTAACTTGGCAATCCTCAGTCCAGACTAACTCCACGTTCTTCCTGGTTAGTCTAGTCATCGGTTCCATAATCCTAGAAAAATTCTGAACAAACCTTCGATAATAGCCTCCCAATCCAAGAAAACTTCTGATCTCTACCACTAAACTCGGGATAGACCACGACTCAACTTCTAAAATCTTCTTCAGGTCTACTAAGATCCAGTCTCCTGTAATTACATGCCCGAGGAATTCCACCTTTATCAAGGAAGAACTCACACTTCGAAAGCTTGCTATAAAGCTTCTCCATTCTGAGGGTCTCCAGAACTATCCACAGGTGTTTCTCTTGCTCCTCTGGGGTCTTTGAATAAATTAATATATCATTAATGAATACTACTATAAACTAATCCAAGAAGTAATAAATATCTTATTTATCAGGTTCATGAATTCTGCCTGGGCATTAGTCAATCCAAATGGCATCACTAAGAACTCAAACTGCCCATACCGAGTCCTGAAAGCTATCTTTGGAATGTCCTCATTCCTAACTTTCACCTGGTGGTTCCCTGATCTCAAGTTTATCTTTAAAAATACTTGTGCTCCACTCAACTGATCAATTAAATTGTTAATCCTCTCCAACGTATATTTGTTCTTGATAGTAAAGTTGCTGAGTGTATTGTAGTCGATACACATGCGTACCGATCCATCCTTCTTCGGTACAAATAATACCGAAGAACCCCACAGTGATAAACTAGAGAGAATGAAGCCCTTGTCCTGCAACTCATCCACTTGCTTCTTCAACTCTGTCAATTCGCTATTGTTCACTCTATAGAGGTGTTATGATATCGGCTCTGCACTAGGGACCAAGTCTATAGAGAATTTCACATCTCTGTCTGGTGGCAACCCTGGCAACTCCTTCTGAAAGACATCTATTTACTCAGCAATAAATGAATGTGGTGGCTCCTGCTCTTCCACTATAGCTCTACAAAAATCTTCCTCGCTCTGCTCGGCTGCTCCTCTGACAAACTCAAACTCTGGCTCTCCTGGTGCCTGAAGCAAAACTTTACCCCAACGATAATCAATATTATCCTAGTGCCGAGTCAACCAATCCATCCCGAGTACTATATCATAGCCTTGAAGTAGCATTACAAGTAAATACGCGCTCAACTATTAGCCTCCCAAAGAAACTCTTTGATCCTTGCAAACATCACTGACCAGGATAATGCCACACCCGGCGTGATCTTGCAAGTGCTCGCCAACGGTTCAGTCTCAAGATGATGTTCAGAGCAAAAGATACAGATACAAAACTATATGAAGCACCGAAATCAAATAAAGCATGAGCTGGAAAAGAATCAAGATAGACTGAACCTAAAATAACATCACCGACTGGCTTCTCTTCCTCGATGATCAAAGCGAAAGCTTACCCTTGTCACTGGGCACCTCTCTGGTGCTGCTGATGCTGAGTGAACTACTGCTATTGTGGTGGTAGGGGAGGTCCTCTCTACTTTCCCGCTAGTGGTCTTGCGGGTGCTCTCTGTACCTGGGCCCAGCCCTGAGCTGGACGAGCTGGACCTCTAGGACAAGCCCTCAACTGATGGTCTCCTGATCCGCAAAATAAATACTGGCCCAATCTTATCCTGCATGCATCACATCTATGTCCCTGCTTCTTGCAGAATGGGCAAAGAATAGCTGGCCTCTAGATATGGTGCATCTGCTGTACTGGCGCTCTAGCTAGTCCAGGATACTCCTACCTTAGTTATTGGAAGTATCTTTGATGCTACTGCTGCAAGTGTGGCTTCTTCGTTGGACCCATATTAGTACTGGAACCTCCTATGTCCCTCGGTCTCTTGGAGCCAAGCTCTAGATCATCCTCTACCCACTGTGCCTGCCTCAGAATCTCCTCAAAAATAGCGGTGGAGTCTCCATTCGCATGTGATTTGATTTGCTTGTTCAGGCCCTTCCTGAACTTCCTCACCCTTCCTCTAGGGTTATGTCCCTCCATAAAGTGGCCTAATCTATAATACTTTGTCGCATAATATCCACCGTCATACCTCCCTGAATGAGATACTAAAACTGGCTCTCTAAAGATGTTAGAGCCACATCTGGAAAGAACTTTTTCTTGAAGAGCTCCTTAAAAGCTTTCCAAGTAAGTCCCGGTACTGAGATCCTGGGGTCTATCTTGAACCAAGTCAAAGTGATGTCAAACATCATGCTTCCTGCGGCCTCAACCTGCAACCTCTCTGGAATCTGTGTCAACCACAGGTTCCTTTCAATGTCTTATATCCAATTATCAGCATAAATAATCCCCTCAGTGCCTTTAAAGTCCTTCGTCCCTATCCTCTTGAAGTCTATTATTGTCCCTGACCTCGGCTGCTGCGGGGTAAACTAAGGTGGACTAAGACACTCTCTCGACTACGGCGAGCGCAATCTGGTAAGCATTCTCAATCCCTGGCTCATAACCTCTGACTGGCGCTGCTATGCCTTTATCATCTGCTGAAAGAGCACAAGCATCTGTGTCTTATCGACTGCGGGTGGTGGGGGTGGAAGATCCCCTGAAATTGTTGGTGCTGACCTCCGTACCGGAGGTGGAGCACCCCCAAAAGCTGCTGCAGAAATGCCAACCTGGATCGGTAAAGCGGACCTCTAAACCATAGCTACTGGAACAGTGTCTGCTGGTGCTGCCTTCAGAGGCAACGAAGTGACCTACCTCGGTGACATTGCGCTTGAGTGCTAGAAATGCGTCTTCGATAATATCCTAAAGATAGATTGAACAAAGAAATTAATATTTAGTAAGATACGATATCATCAAAGAATGACAGAATTATTCAAGGTAAAGCAAACATTCAATAGATAAGGATAGCAAAACAGATATTTGGAATTATTCCCTAGTTGTGATTGAGTATACTCTCAGCCTATATCCTATATCCTAAAGCAGGCTCGTAGCAGTACTCTAGGTGAGCACTACTACGATATCGCTCTAATTATGACTCTCGACCTGCATGGGCCACCAATAAAAATGTGTCATGATCCGCACCCGGAATAAGGTCACGAGCAGTGAGCAACAACTAGCCTATCCACAGCACTGGCAGCAGAACATCGTTTGGGTCAAACAAATCATCTAATTTCTTATACAATATGTATAAGGTACCTATCAATGTTGTCAACTCCAAATGGAGGAATAATATGGTATATAATAATGGTAAACTATACTCAATCATAATGTCAAACTAAAGAAGATAAAGCACGATATGAAATAACAAAGAAAAAGAGTCACAATATATCCACAAGTCCGAAATAATATATATATATGTCAATAACCTCAATAAAGTCTAATACAAGTTTAAACAATAAGTCTAAGCCTCCTCAGCTTCTGGTACTAGGTCCTCCTGCTCTAAAGAGTATCCTCTAATGGTACGTTATCATATGGCCCGTAGTAGGTGGGACACTGGTCCATAAGCCAATCATCTAAAAAATATATCCAGTCAGAATTGGAGCTAAGTACATACCTTTGAAAGCAGTTTCAAATATATAATCGAGCATATATAACAGATAATAGAAAAAATACAGGATAACTAGCCATAAGAAAGGGATTGAACTAGAGTGAACAGGTAATATACTTGAATGAAGAACAGGGAATAAAATAACTGCAAATAAAAAAAAATAGATAAAACTAGATAATGTGCCATGGAATACAAGTTTATTATGTGATCAGTTTTGGGTTGAACACGAATACAATATGGTAACTCGATTACATGTGTTATATGTAATCGACATGTACACGAATATACTTGGCTTGATCATATAACCAACTCTAGCTTCTAAGTTGATTACAAGGGTATTCTAGTGAGTACTAGGTCACACTTAGGTTTCTAAGTTATTACCTAAAGGTATTAAGCTATACTAGCTATTACTAATTACACTGACTGGTAACATATATATAAACTTACGAAGCTAATATATAACTATCATTCAAATATAACTGATAACTTAAATAATAACATACTAACTAAGGTAACCGATATCTAACTAACTTACACTATATATTATCTGACTGTTAAGTCTAATTGATACTACCTCTATTCATACTAATAACTAACTATTAACAAAACTTACAAATATCTATATGTTCTTATCAACTAATATTCTAACTAATTGGCCAAAATTAATTCTTTTCTCTAGTGGATACTAGTATCACCAATCACTAATACTCCATAACTTAACTAACAATGATAGTTACCTTAACTAATTCAAGATACAACCACACCTTAAATACTCTCCTACAAACCTAGTCATTCACTCTACCCCAGGCTCATACCTGACACTTATTACACTGATACTCTATTCTAATATCACTCACACCAACACACTTCTTTTACTTGCTCAAGTTCACAGTATTGACAGTGCACACCCTCAGATGCTACTGATACAATATAATTCACTGATACGTATTCATTAAGTTCACTCTCATTCTAACATATTGCACTTGAAGTGCAAATAGGCACAGTACTACATGCTACTCTTCCCATAGTGCACTTACATGTTAATGTGCATTTATATACCTAGGGTAATAACTATCTAATATCACTAATGTGAAGGCATCCACTTATCTCCCCATCAATTTCCCTGCAGCACTGATGTTCCTCTTCATTTTCAGGGATACCCGATACATATCAGTGTATATTCACCTCATATGCATACTGCTGCTGCTATTTAATTGACTAAAATCTGATTTCCTCTTACCTTGTTAGTACTGTTGTTGCCTACCTTTCATGCAGCAGCTACTCCTTCTCTTGACTAGAGCCCGATACCCTCACTACTTGACCCCTGCCATTTGTACGAACCACTCAACTACTCCCAAGATCCTCTGGTCATGAACTGAAGCTAACCCAACCACTTACAGGTCTAAAACAGACCTGGCATTCTCCTCTCTACCATTCAACATTCATGCCATTTGCCATCCACCAAAGATCAATACCAACACAGTAATCACTTGGCAATTGATAGTAATAGTTCAATTAACCCTTGTTAGCCACATGAATTTACTCCCCTCTAAGATACATAAAGAACACTCAACACCCCTACCTTATACTCAGTAACATCACTAATACTACTGCCATCACATTCAACACTCACACACAGTACATTTACCGAACACCTGAGTGCACACTTGGAATACATATGATACCCATCCCATGGAGATGCCAAAACCCATAATATACCATAATGATTACTTCTACACGTCAAATACACTTATATATGATTAATGTAACTTGCTACAATGAGAATTGAGGGATAATTACACAAATCATCCAAAACGATCTCTGTATCACACGGTATCATATCGTATTATGATACGGCCTACTCATGTCCAATTGTGGACACGTATCTCATCCCACAACCCCGATCTAAGTATAATTAGATCCAATTGGTATCAAGATACACAATTTGTGTGTCAAACTCGTAATTCACTTAACCCATATACAAATTACCATATAGAACTCATAATACAAAACTAATTAGCCTAAAACTTGTTCCTATAGGTAGCCTTATGCCATGGGGTCATTCCTAATGGTCAAATATGATTAAGAAGCTACAATGAAGGAGAAATTTAGGAATTACCAATTGGGAGATGGATTTCCAATAAAAACTAAAGTAGACACGATTTGGACACAATCTCTCCACCCAAGCTCCTTCTCCTTGTGCTCCTTGCTTCTTCAAGCTCCAAGTTTCTTGTGGAATAAGAATGAGAGAAAATATTGAGGTAAATTGAGTGAGAATTTAATGGAGGAAATGATAAAAATTAGGGATCTAATTTTTTGATCTAAATGAATGCAAATGAGAGGAGAGAGAGATGAGAGCCCCCGCTAATAGTGGTCAGCCCTATTCCCTCTTTCCTAAGTCATGTGCATGGTCCAAATTGTCCCTCTCCATCCAATTATGAATAGGATTTGGAAAGGACTGTTTTGGAAAGCTTCTAACTAATTCTAATTAAGCTAATGCTCGTTAATTAATTAATAGGAGTGGGTTTAATAAGTTTGGATCCAAGCTAGGCTCACTTGTTGTCATGACAAGTCTAATTATTGGACTAGCCTCTAACAAAATAATTAATACAAGTCATATTTAATCTATAACTTACTAATAATTAAATAAATAATACAATCATCAAATAATTTTTTTTAACCCACCAATATAAATATTTATTCCTAAAATTATTTATCCATGCTTACCAAACTACCCCTAGCTGAAAAAGTGGTGGTGATACAATGTCAAAGTTATCCATAGGGAACTCAATCAACTTGGTGGGTAATAAATGCCCGTACACTATGATTGGACAAGTTACACACACTCTACTAACTTTTACGAGCCCATTTTCAGTGAGTATATTCAACCTCTTTGGCAATGCCCCGAACTCCAATCTATTACGTGTCACCAATTATGCAGATACAAATGAATGCGAAGCTCCTGAATCAAATAATGTTATTGTTGGAAAAGATACGACCGAAATATTACCTATGACAACATCACCTGATGCCAAAGCCTCCTTTAGTGATAAAGTGAATGTCTACCCTTAGCCTTGTTGCGCTACTTGTTGTAGCCTCCCTTGGTAAGGCCTTTGCTAGCCTTGTTGCTGGTCCCTTTGTCAGAATATCTGTGCCTGTGTCAATGTAGACGTTGAACCACTGGTCATGCTGCTACTGCTGGCCCTCTGTACTCTTCTACCTCTAGTGTTGATAGTGTCAGAAAATACTGAGCTGACCCTCCTTGCCTCTACATCACCGAATAATTAACAATCTTGTGACCGATATCACCTTACCTTAAGAAAAGCCCATTCACCGCTCTACACATATCTCTAGTATGGCCTCTCTTGCTACAGTAGGTGCAATCCACCTGCATCCCCTGACGCTGTTGTTGCAGTCGATGTTGCCTCGGTTGCTGCCAAGCTAAAACTGTTGTTGTTGAATTCGCCATCCTCCGCGGCACTAAGTCATAGATACGAAAGCTAAGGGATGGTGCTAACGTTTGGGGTGCTGCCCCTCCTCCAATCTGACCATGAGATATATTCTGGCCTCCAATCCTAGCTGACAATCTCTGCATTGTCAGCTCATGCCTCCTAGCTGCTATCAATACTCCCTCATAAGTTTGGTAGTCGTGCCACTCTACCAGCTATAAAATCTTCAAGTAAAGTCCATGCTGGAACCTCATTTCTCTGTCAAACTCCATAGCCACCATAGTCAGTGCAAATCTTTTTAGCCTGCAGAACTCGGCTGCTTATCCATCTACAGTCCGATCGGCCTGCTTGAGAGTGATAAACCTCTGTTGGAGATCATACTGCGCTACGACTTCAAAATACTTAGCCTAAAACCGAGTCTTGAAACTATCCCAATAGATAGGATGACTCAAACCAACCTCTACAGATGCCCACCAATCACGAGCAAGGTACTGAAGCTGTAGTTGGACCTGGTCAACTTGCTTATCATCCGGAACCTTTATCGCTGCCAGAATAACTTCGATGTCTTGGAGCTATGAATCTGCCATGATGGTGTATCACGACCACCACCCGGTATAAGGGTACAAGTTGGGAACAACACCCAGCCTATGTCACAAAATCGATCTTAGAACACTGTCTGGGTAATATATCTAGCAATATAAAGAACCACCAATAATAACAATATACTCAAACACGGATCTAAGATAGAATGAGCACGAATATGATAAAGAATAGAATAGTCACATACAAGTCATGAGTTTAAAATAATACATCAATGAGTCTGAAAGAATACTAACAAATAAGCTGAAGATAAATCCAGTACAAGAAATACTAAGAAGCTACTAAACTCGGATCATCTGTCTCAGTTGGGATAAGTTTCTCCTGAACCAGGGTCTCAAACTCTAAACCCACAATATCTTGAGTTCCATAATATGTAGGGTACCAGTCCTCAGTATCATCTGAAAAAAAATATCCAGTCAGGAAAGGAGCAGAGTACATCTCTAACAGCAGTTCTAATCAATGATAAAAACTATCTAGCCAGGAAAGGAGCGACGTCGAACAGTTGAAGTCCTACCGCCTCAACCTTCAGATCCTTAGAAAGACGGGACACCCTCATAAGACGCTCAATGTCCTCGATCCAATCATCAGCATAGACGATGCCCTCCGTCGCCTTGAAGACCCTAGGCTCCAGCTTCTTGAAGTCCTGGATGTTGCCTGGCTGAAGCTGAGCAACCCAAGGAATATCCTACTGCTGGACCGAAACTCCTCTCTCGACTACGGCACGAGCAAACTGATGAGCACTCTCGATGCCCTACCGTAGAACGTCGATCTGCCTCTGATGTGCCTCTGAATGAGCCCACTGTGCCTCGAATATATCACAAAATAGTATAAACATCTGTGTCACCTCTGCTGGCATAGGAGGTGGAGGTAAAAGCCCCTCAGATACAACTGGCACAGTCCTCTGAGTAGGTGGTGGACCTCCGAAAGTAGTTGACACTCCAATCACTAGAGAAGTGACTGGTACAGGCCCTCGGGATATCACAGACTTCTAAGAAACTTCTCTCCCCTGTTGTAATCTAGTCTTAGGCGGCATCCTGAGATAAGCAAAAGAAAGAATCAATATGGCACATGATGTAAGATATTCAAGGAAATGACAGTTTAAGAGATCAAGTATCAATATCAATGGAGAATGGTTGAATCAAAAGAATTTTCCTAGGTATGATTGAGTATCTCAACCTATGTCCTATATCCTTTCGTAAGCTCACAGTAGTACAACTAAATTATCGCACTACCACGATATCGCATAACTTACGAAGCTTGACCTGCATGGGCCACCACTAAAAATATGTCATGACCCACACCCGGTGTAAGGGTACAAGTCGGAAACAACGCCCAGCCTACGCCACAAAATCGGCGGTAGAACGCTGTCTGGGTAATCTATCTAGCAATATAAAGAACCACCAATAATAACAATATACTCAATCAAAGATCTAAGATGGTATGAGCACGAATATGATAAAGAATAAAATAGTCACATACAACTCATGAGTTTAAAATAATACATTAATGAGTCTAAAATAATACTAACAAATAAGCTAGAAACAAATCCAGTAAAAGAAATACTAAGAAGCTACTAAACTCGTGTCATCTATCTCAGTTGGGATAAATCCCTCTGGAACCAGGGTCTCAGACTCTAAACCCACAATATCTTGAGGTCCATAATGTATGGGGTACCAGTCCTCAGTATCATCTGGAAAAAAAATATTCAGTCAGGAAAGGAGCAGAGTACATCTCTAACAGCAGTACTAATCAATGCCAAAAACTATGTAACAGTAAATAGTTGTGAATATACAAGATGCATAATAGATACAAGAGATACACAATAAGGAAATATTTGAATAAATACAAGAATGAACAATATAACAATGAACAAGAATACTAATGTCTAAGTGTGTGAGTACTAGTTTTAACATGTGATCATCTTGGAAACTTGCACAAGAGTATAATGGCCTAGCTAATCATACGTGCGGTGTATGATCAACACTCATAAGGAACAAGACATGCACAAGGAGGGTATGATTACATATCTACACTAAAATACTCTCCACCCCCGACTGGTATAATAGATCCAACCATGGTATGCTATGGCACATGATTCTCTAGGAAGGTAGCAAATCTTCCTGAGAATCAGTGTCTGTACATGCACAAGATAACCAATTAAACAAGACTTGCACAAGATACACCATATACAAGGAATAACATCTCATGACGAGATCGGGATATACCAATCTGTGTAACCATCGTGTCAAAAAATATGGATATCTACACTAGATACAATGAACATAAAGGATATCATAAACGAGAAACTATCAAAGAATGTACTCGCCTGAAGTCCAATGAGTAGTCTCACAGATATCTGATATGGTGCTTCGATGACCTAGATATGGAATACAATATCAATACAAGGTTCTGGAAAGAAAATAAGTTAAACTTGTCAACTTCTAGGTCAACAAGTCAATTCTAAGTCAAAAGTCAAACTAGGTCAACTCTAAGGTCAACTATGGTCAACTATGGTCAAATTAAGGTCAACTACCTAATTCTAGGTTGCAAAAGTCTACAAAAAAATATTGGGTTTAAATACTAGAGTCTAAGTCACAAAACCCATATCTTAAATACTATGATACCGTATCTCCGGATACGTAAATCTATAGGTAAAATATCACATACAATTGCCAAAATAATATTATTAAATAAATCTTAAAGACAAACATCAAAAAGGTACCTTGGTTTTGAACCAACTTAGTATCACAACATAAAATCATAATCTTGTTACCCCAAACCCAATACCTTGGGTATTCCCAATTACCTTGGAATTTACCTTGGTATCTCAAGGTAATACCCCAAACTTATTTATACTAACTACCCGTAATATACATATGCTATACTACTTATACTTATACTACAATGCAATTAGTAATTTAAGAATACATTTATATATATACCAAATACCATATATATATATATATATATATATATATATATATATATATATATATATATATATATATATATATATATATATATATATATATTATAGAAATCTGCCAACTGTCACTAAAAATAGTCTCTGAAACTCTGATACTCTGATACGCAGCCCCTTTAGTGACGGTTATGTCCGTTGCTAATCTGCTGTCGCTGCTGCTGCTGCTTTAGCGACGGGTTGCGGCCGTCGCTAAACTACTGTTGCCGCTGCTGCTGAAAGTTTCTGCTGCTGTTGCTGCTGCTTTGGCGACGGTTGCAGTTGTCGCCTTTGCTGTTGCTGCTACAGCAGCTACTGTTGTGTTATTGCGTTGCGACTGCTGTCATATATATATATATATATATATATATATATATATACCACTATATAATATAGACTTGCATCTATAATTATTAATACATGCAATTACTATATGTAAATATACATACACTCCTACTCCTCACATACATATATATATGTAGTAACATATGTATATACATAACACCATATTTAATTACATATACATATAGCTTATACTTATAAGATATATATGTACACAATATTATATATTACAATATAGTATCATATATATATACATAGCTATTCTCAAAATAAAATACGTACATAATAAATACATGGTACCATACACATATACATAGTATTATGTATATATATAACTAAACATATATGTTTACCTATACATAATTATACAATAATATGTCACACACATTATATAAATATGAATATAACAACATATAATTATCTATTGAACATATGCATATCTATACATACTAATATATATATAATTATACTTACAATTAGAAGAATAGCCACCTAACAATATATACACTTATAGTACATACATAGATACATAGATCTAAGACACAATATTACATAAATATAATTACACAATAATATATATATATATATATATATATATATATATATATATATATATAATTTTATATCACAATGACAAGAGAAATAGATCTACAATTTAAATTACACCAACACATGGACCGTATCACCCCGTATTCCACTAGATCTAGGATACGCTTACGATAGGAGTCCTCCACACATCCAAACGTATCCCGAAGGACACAAACAAGTCATATACATTATTTATGAATAATACGAAGAGTCAAATATAATTCTACATGTCTGTGTCAAAATGTGACATGTACAAAGTCTCGTGTAGGAGAAAAAATCCCCAAATCAATACGTATCACCAAATTATTGGGATACGACCTACACGTAGACAATTATGGACACGAAAATAGCCCCAAATACAAAAGTACATGCTAAATTGATCTATAGGACCAATTGACACACACAACAAATTTTAATCTCGGAATTTTCCCAAAATTGACACAAAAAGTACCATAACTTTCTCAATAGGCCTCCTATGAACACAAAACTAAATCCTATGGGTAGCCTATGTATATGGGTTGATTTTACATCATTAAATCTCAGATTTAGAACCTAAATTTAAGGAGAAAAACAGAATTATACCTATTGGGAGATGGATTCCCAATAAAATCTCCAAATGTGATAAAATTGGCCTCCAACTTGTATATTATTGCTCCTCTTTGTAGATCATTGCTTCCTCCTTCTAGATTCTTGCTCTACTAGCCTCCAATAGTGATTTGGAAAGGAATTGGGATAAAATTTGATAAGAAAAATGAAGTGAGAATGAAGGAATTTGGTTAAGGAGAATTCTAGATCTAGTTTCCAAATGAAAAGAGGAGAGAGAAATTATTTCCCCCTCTCTATATAGGCCGACCCCCTTTCCCCTTCCTCAAGCTATCATAAATTTTTCAATATATCCTTTAGGGCCTCTCATGAAGAAATAATTAGGAAAGGAAGCTTTAAGTCTAATGGTTTAAATAATTTAATCTATCTCCTAATCAATGGGCCTTCTAAATGGGCTAATTTCTAACAATTAATTCATGTTGGTCCATGAGTCTAAACTAAACTAGTTAGGTCCACTAACACAAGTCCAAAATAAATAACTAACATATAATAATAATTAAATAATACCATAAATAATTATTATCAAGCCCAACATCTAATTAAATATAAAATTACTAAAATACCCTTTCCTAGAAAATGTGGTAGTGACATGGCGTCCTCTGTGCCATCGAAGTATCTCTTGTTAAGTCAGCAAAATCTGCCCCGAATCAGCCATTCCTTCTCTCTCTAGAGCCGTTTGTAAATCTTGACTCAACAAGACATTCTTCTCTTATTGTTGAAACAACTGATGTTGTACTGCCATCTGATGCTACTGGGTAGCCATCATTCCCCAAAGGATCTCCATTAATGCATAAGTGTTAAGTACCGCTGGTACTTCTAGTACTGCTGGTACTACTGGGGGTACGGAGATCTCATTGGTTAGTTGCTCAACTTGTCCAACTTCTGTTTCCACAGTGCCAGCTTGCTCTACTACTAGCTCTTTTTGAATCTGACTAGGAGCAGGTGCTACCTTACATTATTGCCTAGGGGAACCCTGTTTGACCCTACATGTTGCTCCAGCAACGAAAGAAGACCAAAATAAAAGGACAAGAAACATCAAAAACAAGACGAAAAGGATCAAAAAAATAATTGATTAGATAGTCAAGTAGGGCTTCGAGAAGAACGAATTCAGAATTTCAAAGGCACATGTTTGATTAAGACTCCTACGACCATAACACCCTACAAGTCTGAAAATATATACCTGCATGGGCAACCACTAAAACCTTGTCACATCCTAGTACCGAAATACGGAGACGGACATGGCCAGCTACCCCGTATAAGGTACTATACGTTGTATGACGATCACAGCTGTAACTAGACAAGGGGTGCATACTACAATCAAGTCACCTAGGGTTACGAAGAACATCTACTATCATAACCAGTCAAGTAAAAAGTAGTAAACATACAATATATGACAAGGAAGTAAGGCATCCAAAATGCCCTGCCAAAATATTCTAGAAACCAACTATGCAAAATAGGAAAAAAAACTGGCAGAGTAGCAAAAGTATATGATCATGATCAGCTGTAGTCTGATTAATTTCAATTATGTAACGGGAACTAAATATCCAGACTTGCTGGCTAACAGGTGTCGGTGGCTAAACGCCCAAAAGATTCAAATGTGCAATAATTAGCAGGAAATAAACTCACTCGAGCCCTTCAGTGGCCATCTATCTGGTGCACACCATCAAGAAGGAGGAAATAAGATGGATCTTCGAGAACTGGCTTAAAACCTGGCCATACAAATCTAGTAGGATTAAACCCCAAATAGCAAGTAGCACAAAGGAAGCACAAAATGGAGAAATAAAATAGAAAAAATATATAGGCATAATATAGGTTCTGCGTCGTGGCTTTAGTCCATATCAATCTTAGCATAACAGCCTAGCACTACAACCAAATAATGACAAGGATTGAACCATCGCACTATGATACTCTATATCCCTAGACTACTGATAGAATAATATAATCATAATCAAATCCAGTTATAATGGCCAATCACTTGTACGGCTTACTGTTGTAGAGTCTGAGTTACTCAGAATGGATGCACAAAGAAATCCTCAGATCGTGAGTTGTTTAGCAAGGCTAACAGATCGATAATATACACATAGCATATTGTATATTATATACTAATCCCTCGTAAGGCCACCGTACTTAGATCACATAGAATTTATTATACAGTATAAGTATTCAGATATTGTCGTCCACTATTGTGGATGTGAACAATATCCATGGGGGTCAGCCTTGCACGTCATGACGATAGTCTAAGGTGGCTAATGTGCACGATCTCGGGATTTTATCCCTCCCATTTTCTACCAGATTTTGTCGGCTATATTAATCCTATGGTTATATTGGGAATCACATGGTATGGTTACATGATCAATCCTCTTATATGTCGTACTGTAGTATGGTTCACATTATATATGAATCCACTTTGTCAATTAATAGCTCAAACTGGATTCACCCGAGCATGATGTAACAACCAACAAGTCCAAGCCATGCTTTGGTAGTTGCCCCACATACCATGTCCGTACTGGAGAAATAATATAATGATATTATATTTTATGTAGTATAGGGAATATTCTCGAAGCAAAACCCGAAACATGTAATCACATAGCATGTAGCAAGTTATGTCATACCTCAGTGCACATTGATTATGTAACACATAACATGTAGAAAATTATATCAGTACGGATACAAGTATTCGAGTCAAATTACCAACTAATCAATGGGTCACATAAGTATTGACCATATTGGAACATATAGCTCATGTTATGTACCTAGCTGGTTAGTCATTTATGACATAGTCAATTACTAGCATATGGTCATGTCTATCACAAGGTTGGGTCACTAAATCCATTCTTTCCTAGGATCAATCATAAAAAAATTTCAAGGTCAACCACATAGAACAAGAAAATATCCAAATAAAATAGCTAATTCGCATACACCAACTTGGCGCATGAGACATATTTCGTATGGACTGTCGGCCGCATACTACTCCAGGCTGCATGACAATCCAGGACGCATGCTTCTCCAGGCCGCATGCTACTTCAGGCTGCATGCTACTTCAGGCAGCATAGTTCGCTGGCCGCATAGAACTACGTCTTCTCTAACAGCAGGTTTCGGCCATAGTTGAAACTTCAAAACCCAAATCTTGTCTCTTCCATAGAAACCTCGTACGAACCCTAAATCTAACAATTTAAAGTTCTAAATCACTTAAAATCAAATGCTTCTCAAGATATAACAAATAGTTTTCAAAAACAACAACTTTTTAGAGATCAAATCCAAGAAAACTCACAAAACCCATAAACTACTAACTAAATATGTAGATCTAGGCTAATCCATCCATGAAAACAAAAAATTCCAAGCACTTAACATAATGAGAATCATACAAAAAATAAAATATACTAATAATATAGAGGGTTTCTCTATTTCTTATGCAAGATGTACTTGCCTATGGAGAGGGAGAGAACCTGAGGGAAAAGAAATGGAAGAATGAAGAGAAAAATATTTTGGTATATATATGGATAGGGTTAGGTTGAACCATATTTCAAAATATGACCAAGTCCTATCCTCATATTAAACCCATGAACCCAATGTCTCAAATTTTGGTTTGGCCTAAAATCAAACAAACAAAAATGCTAACCAGCAGGAATACATTCCAAATACGTATATTGGGAACGGGGAGTGACATGTTGTGAAGTAATAAGTTAGAGGAGAGGTAGGGGAAAGAAGTATGGTGCTTTTGGTGGTGGTAGAATGGTTGTGATGGTAGCAGTAGGGTCATATAGGGGGTGTTGCTGAATTCGGATTTAGCATGGACACTTCTGGTGGAGGGGCTATTTTGAGGGAGTTGTGAGAAATTTTGGTAGACGGTTTGTGAAGAAAAAATATAGGGCAGAGGGTTGAGAAAGGAGTGTGGTGAATTGGAAAAAAATAAACTAAGTGCGGAGGGATTTATGGCCAGATATGTGGGGACTAGTTGCTGACGGGTTCATTTGGAGTGGTTCTTGTTATAGGCTGGAATGGAGGGGGTTGTAGAGAGAATTGGGGCATGGAGTATTAAGATAAAGTGTAGATAAGAGATTGAGGAATGATGGAATGCAAGTGAAATAAAGGAAAAAGAGTAGGAGAGAGGAAGAGGTGGCATGTCAAGTGAGGGAGGTGAGGGGTTGTGTTAATGAGTTTAATGTTGGTAGGTTTTGGGAGTTTTAGAAGAGGAATAGGTAGAGGGGGTTGAGAGTTTTGGAAGAGGAATAGGTAAAGGGGCTGGCTGACATCAAGTGTGTTTGACTATACTTTGGGTTCAATATTTAAGGGTAGAAAGAAGGTGTGTAAAGTTGGGTCAACGCTAATGAGGGTATGGGTGAATTTAAATTCTAAAGGGCTTAAACATGAGATTTTGAGTGAAAAAACTTGATGTTTTGTCGAGCAGAAAATAGTGTATGGTGTTTAGGATGAACCATGTGACAATGTGTGAGGGTTTGGGTTGAGTGTTTGGATTAGTTTTGGGATAGGTTAAGTAGGTTGCTCAATAAGACTAAAAATTGTGTCCTTAAGATTGTCAATGGGTTGAAAGTATATGGAAGTCCATTTTGGTATGACACAAGTGTCATCGATGTTGTAGTCTTAGTGTAGGTCATGGTCATATATTTGGTTGCAAGGAACGAGTCAAAGTTATGTCTTTAATTTTGATTGGAATGGACATAAAGGAAATTGTGTGACGAATATTGTACGATTAAAATATAGTATAAGAGAGTGTGTTTGTAAGTGACACAAAGGTTAGGATTAAATATTGGCTTGTCTAGGTCAAGGATATAAAATTTGTTAGAAGACAAAGACTAGTGTAGTATTCCAAATATTGAAGCAACGGTAAGGTGCACAAAGTGTAATAAAATTGAATAAGTGATATTAAACTCAAATTTTTAGTCCTAATCAACCATAATCTCACACTAATCTAAGTATACTTAAAATTTGGTAAGGGAGTTTACACCGATAGTGGTCGAATGCAGCTTTACTGCTACAGTACACAAGCTAAGCGCATCATCCGAAAGATGAGATACTACCTGAAATATGACAAGGACTTAAACAATGGCAAAGGATGTCGATTGCCCCTATGCCACTTTTCCTCAGCAGGTAAACTGGAGACCTACTACCCAACAAACTAGTCATTGTTTGGGGTATGTCACACCTCCAACAAATCCTGAAGATTCAAAAAAGGAGGACGAGTTACAATCCCACTCTTCACGGTCCTCCGCCTGAGACTTTGACACAAGTATCAGAGATGTATTTAAGAAAACATTGTCTGTCAATATGGTGTGAGTGCACCAGGAAGAAGATGGTGACCACCCGCTTGAGCTCTTCAAAGTAGAACCATGGGCTCAATAGTTAGAGTCACAGTAGAAATTGTCTCGATCAACAAGAACCATCCACTAAGGATAAGGTCGTGCAAGTCTACTTAGGCAAGGACTCTACTCTTAAGCCTATTTTTATCAGAAAAAATCTCTCCGCAGAAGATCGTGAATCCCTTATCCAACTTGTGAGGGAATATATAGATGACTTCGTATGGAGCTACGAGGATATGCCGGGTCTGGACTTAAAAATTATGACACAAAAGCTCAACGTCTTGTCGAATGTTAAGCTAGTAAAGCATTAGCAATGGCGATTCTGTCTGGATGTCATGGATGCTATTGAAGCCGAAGTGAATAAACTTATAACAAGCAGTTTCATTCGCAAGAAGCATCATCCAGATTGGGTTGCCAACATTGAACATGTTCTAAAGAAGAACGTTAAAATCTGAGTCTGTATATACTTTCGTAATTTAAACTCGGCTTGCCCAAAGGACGAATTCTCTCTCCCAATAAAAAATGTGATGATCGACAATACTTATGGATTCGAGCATATGTCCTTTATGGATGGGTTCTCGGGCTACAACAAAATCAAGATATTCTTCGACGATAAGAAGAACACATCATTCCGAACACCAATAGGGTGTACAATTACACAGTGATGCCCTTCGGTTTGAATAATACAGGTATGACATACCAGCTAGCTATGAGCATATTCTTTCGTGAACATCTACACAAAATATTCAAATGTTATGTTGATGACATCGTCATCAATAGCCATTTTCAGGATGATCATTTTCATGACATGAAGGCAGTGTTAGACCGGATGTGAGCATACCAGCTCAAGATAAATCCGACTAAGTCTTTCTTGGGATTCTTCAGCGACAAGTTCTTAGGTTTTATTGTAACTTCGAAGGGTATTTATATAGACCCTGAGAAGACAAAAGACATCCTTGATATACACCGTTCAAAAAATCTCAGAGAGATGCAAGACCTCCAAGGAAGATTGGCATACAATATGAGATTCATATCAAACCCCCCCGAGAGATGTCAACCATTCATCCTGCTTATAAAGAAAGGAGAATCATTTGTTTGGACAAAAGAATGCCAGTGAATAATCAATGATATTAAGAATTATCTCATGAACCCTTCATATTTTGCGTACGAGAGATAGATCATTCTCTTGGTGCTCTACTAGCCCAAAAGAGTGACAAAGGTCATGAGTTGGCCATCTATTATCTCAGCAGAATAATGGCCGGCACAGAGCATAGGTACAACCCTGTCGAGAAGGAGTATCTTGCTTTGGTCTTCGCCATCCAGAAAAACTATCATTATATGACCGGCCAAACAATTTATGTGATCTCTCGAGTTAATCCCCTCAGAGTGCTCATGACCATGTCGGGGGAACTGAACTCCCAAATAGCCACATGGGCAATATTGTTGTCACCATTCGACATGATATTGGTCTCCAAAAAGGCAGTCAAGGGCCAGGCATTGGCTAATTTTCTCGCGGCATATCCCATGCCAGAAACGTTGAAGCTCTATGACGACATCCCAAACGAAGTATTGGAGTCCAACACTAAAATAGAGGAGTCAATCTAGCGAGTTTTCTTCAATGGTGCTTCGAGGATAGGACCCAAGGGCGACATCATTGCAGGAGTAAGGATGATGTTGGTTTCCCCTGATAACCAGGTCATCTATTGCGCGTATTCTCTCATAGAGCCATTTTAAATAATGTAGCATAATATAACACTCTTATTATCAGACTCCATCTGGTAAAACAGTTGTGGGTGGATCACCTAGAAGCCTACGGTGACTCCAAGTTGAGAGTTAATCAGGTCTGCGGCCAGTATGAAGTCCAACATAAGGACTTACTCCCTTACCATCAAGCGACAATTGATATAATCTCCACCTTTATCGGGTTTTTTATAGAACATGTGCCCCGGTTGCAAAATATCGAGGCTAACGTCTTGCTGGTCTACCAGCTTCCTTGGTAATTCCTATCAAAACCCAGCAATCGATCACAGTGATTGGTCAGGAGCTAGTCTGCCCCAGGAACAACCTATGCACGTGTTTAAGCTACTCTCTGGAAATGGACATCAAGAGCAAGGATAGACGGTTACCCTTTATAGACTTTGCAGTCTACAGAATTCTGCCCAAAGTCGCAAAGGATGCCACTTCTATCAAGAGATGCTCCTTCATGTTCTATTATGATACATCCACCAAAATATTATATTTTTTCTCGTATGAGGGACTTCTACTCCGATCCCTATCAGACACAGAAGTCGAGCAGGAACTTAGCGAAGCACACGATAGAATTGCGGAGCGCACCAACCCGGTCCTAAGCTAAGGATCATCTCTGGCGTACAGGTTATTATTGGCCCACTATGGTGGCGGATGCCATCGATTATGCAATAAAGTGCAGGATGTATCAAATTTACCCAAATTTCATCCACCAATCTTTGGAGTTTCTATACCCTAATATGGCGTCCTGGCCGTTCGAAGAATGGGGCATGTATATCATCGGTCCAATTAGCCCTCTGTTATCCAAAGTGTACCAGTTCATTCTAGCCAAAATGGATTACTTTTATAAGTGGGTGAAATCCAAACCGTTCGACGAAGTAAAACATCTCAAACATGATCAATTTTATCAAATATTACATACCTCCACTTCGGCTTGCCTCGCAGGACCATTCATGATAATGCTTCATAATTTGCAAACCACTTTTCTACTAATTTTGTAATAAAAAATTAATCCAAAATGTGGCTTCAACTGCATATAACCTAGCAGCCAATGGATTGGCATAAGCGTTCAACAAGACGATCATCAAGCAATTTAAGAAGTTCGTCCCGTCCAACAAATATGACGGGAATGAGAAGCTTGGCGAGAGTCTCTGGGCCTATCGTACAATGGTCTGGACCCCAACTGGTAGCATGCCATTTTTCTTGGTTTACGGGAGCGAAGCAGTGCTTCTCCTGAAAATCTAAATTCCCTCTCACTGAGTAGCTCTTGCTAACTAGTTGACAGCCAAAGACAAACATCGCCGGCAATTACAAGAGTTGGAGGCACTTGATGAGAAACGTCTCCTGGCTCAACAACGTATTGAACTATATCAAGCGCGCATCTTCGGAGCTTTCAACAAAAGGGTGAAGGAAAGAGAGTTCCAGATCGGGGATCTCATCTTAATATAAGAAGACCGATGGAAATGTCCTTCAAGACGGTCTAAAAATTCTAAGCTAAGTGGAAAGGCCCTTTCATAGTAGAATCAGTGTATTCCAATGGTGTGTACTGGCTCGTAAAACCTAACATAGACTTTCTTATGATGCCAATCAATGACTATTTTCTTAAAAATTATAATATCTAAGCTATGCATGTACTTCTCCATCCCCAGGGGAGTAATTTTAAAATATACAATATTTACATACAATTTGGGTTTTGTTCTCCTACGATATGAAATCAATTATCCGTGATCAGGAGTCCTAAATACGTAATATATAATGGATCCCCAAAGATTTCCAGTGGAGAAGTCCTCTGGGCCAATGAAACATTCTCATTGAGTCCACCCAAAGTTGTCTCTCCAAAGCAAACAAAGCATGCCTTCGAAGCCTATTTACTTGATGGATGTCTCATCTACGATCCCAAGTTAGGATTGGAGATACTCTTCTCAAAGATTTCAACCTCAGTCATGATGGAATCTCCCCAATAGTTCACGTACATACCATATCTGAACTATAACCTAGTCATTTCCCCCAATAAAGTGAACATCTTAGTGAAAGAAAATATCCATTTCCATATCACCTATGCCTTGTTTTCTCTACCTCCACAAAATAATCTATAACACCTATAATGGTGTCTATCGTCCCAACTTATCATCGGTACTTAGACTTAAAGTGCGCCAGAGATGATAAGTCCACAAAAATACCCCAAGCCGCTAAGGAGAGTTCCGACTAAGGTCAGTTTAGAGACATCCTCAAGCAGTTTCGGTATTATGCTACATACATATTATCTCTAGTATAATATTCAAGCCCACAACATACAGCGAAAAAAAGTTCTGAAGAAAGAAAAACATTCTTATTGATATTCAAGATCATGAGTACATACGATAAAAATCTATTACATTTTAGGGTTTACATTAATATTCAAGTTTATGAGTACATATGATAGAAAGTCTCTAAATTCAGAACTTTCTCCATTTGGGGACCCCTCTGTGTTGTTTCTGGTACCAAAGTGAGTGAAGCCGGTAGCTCAATGCATTCTGGGTCACCACTCCAGTAAAATCCTTAGTACAAACCTTAATACATGGAAAAGAATCCATAATGAGATAAAAAGAGTGGTTGCAACACAGAACTGGGCCTGCATAAAGGAGCATGGGCCCACTTTTGCCATGTGGATGAGTCACATGTAGAAGTATCGGTTGGAATTTTAATCCCAACCATGTATTCGATATGGCGGCCATGTTCGGAGAATATCTACAGCGAGCTAGATTGGAAGATGGCAAATAGTCTCTCAGATAATATGTTTGTTCATTGCTAACATTGAGACTTGTAATATCCTTCTTTGCTTCATCAGGACTCAAGTAGCCAAAGGCTATCCCTGAATAAATAAAGCACACAAGTCAGAATGCTTGCAATAAGGGACAAAAACAGAAGATGTGTCATGCACACTCAGCTGAAATAACTTTGCTAAAAAGTTAGAAGCATGTTATCTATGCGCCCAAGATAATATGCGTACAGATAAAATGTCATCTACGAATGCACATATCGTCCACGACGCATGTTCAAGATGAGGTGCCCCAAGGAGACAGTTGCATCCATGCGGGGAGTGGTCGCACATAACCTTCCAGCGCATATCCGTGATTAGTGTTCTAAGAACAGCTATATCCATGCGCTTAAAGGAAAGTCCTGCCATCAGCGCATCTTCATGTCGAAGCCTTTCAACGACGACCATACGTATTGAGCTATGGAGTTAGGCTATGCATGTTCCTAGTGATTCCTTGCCCATGCAACAAATGTGTATACACGCGGTCGGGGCTCATCATCTCTTAGCCTTTAAAGTGAGGAGGCAAGAGCTTTTTCATTCTACCTTCAATAGGAGAAGTCACAGAAGAATGGTCAACAATTAGAGGCAGAGGATCAACGAAGTGCTCGACAGGACTGCCAGTGTCCGACTTTCGCATAGGGGAGAGTAGAGGCATCCTGGGAAGGAGAGTAGCGTTCCTCTCTCTCGTCCTCGACCCCTATTTATAGGCAAGGTTTGTCGCGGATGGCAATTCGATTCTCGAGTAGTTGGGTGCCAAAATCGTGGAATAAACATAGCATTCAATGGATGAACCTGCGTCTCGGGAGAACAGAAAAGAAGTTATAAGTGAACGGATGCTTTAAAAACCCACGACATGTGCTTCAGGCTTGAGGCCGTAGGTGTCAGACGAAGGTACATGATCTCTAGAGATCCGCTCCAAAATCAAAGCGTCTTATCTACAAAAAGTTTTGACAGCCTGTCAAAGTGATGCGGCATCCAACCCATGCAGCCTGAAGTCAACGCAGCATCAAATCCATATGGACTGAAGTTGATGCGGCGAGATCACTCAAACAACTTTTTTTGTCCATGCTTATATTTTCAAAGTGTTTCAAACTTAGTTAAATTTGAAAACTTTGAAAAGGGTCTTGTATAAGCATAAAAAATATTGAACCATGAGTGCCAGGAGTCATACGACAAAGGCAGCAAAAATCCAGATGCAAAAAAAGTAGTTGAGGCTTGATACGGCAAAGATAGCAAGGTTCCAATGTGGCTAGAGGCCCATACGACTGATACCTCAGTCGCACCCTACTAATAATAGCATTTAATGCTCAGTAGTGGGCCACCAAAAGTCGAGCCAATAGCAATAATAATTATCCTGACCGCTGACAGGATGCTTCTTAGAACGAGCAGACATCTTCGCTAATGTCAGCATAAGGAGGACCCCCAGGCGGCAAAATTATCAAACGGTAGTGTTCCCATGAACCCCAATACGGCAGTATTATAATGTAGCAGTGTTCCCATAAACCCACATGCGGCAGTGTTCTCATGAACCCCCATGTGGTAGTATTCTCTAAAAGCTCCACGCAGCAAAATCTTTCGGTTACAACCAATCAAGATCCTCAAATGGCCGACGCAAGCCATGTGGCACTCAGACTAGATCATGCCTATAACGGGTGCCAACAACCCAAGATCTCAGCAACAGCCAATCCTAACCATTGTCACGTGGTAGTGGTAGTGGCAGTCGCAGCGCGGCATGCACACACAAGCCGCAACTATATTTTGTTGAGTAAGCCATACGGTAGCTCAAAACTAGCACGCATGAGCTGGAAATGCTTGCACGCGCATGGCTATGCAATAGCTATAAATAGTAGGGACATATGCTTCCCACGGTACGTACAGAGAGACGTATACACGCAGAGCCGAGAGCATTCGATTAATATCCTACTTGCTAGTGAGAAGAAACCTTGCAATCCCTTTTCGTTGTCGGATCATCAACGGAGTAAAGGAGTCAGCTGCAGTACTTGATCTTCACTGTCATACTTCTCCATTATCAAACTATACTTGGAGTTTTTGCCTAAAAATTCTCTGTACTTTTTTCTTAATTGTATATTACAATCAAAAGTAGGACACTTATTTTTGTAATTGAAACAACATGTGCATAAAGACGAAAAAAGCCTCATCATGGACTGGATCATAATTTTATGAATAGGCCTAGCCAGACCCAGTTTCTCCCGATAACACTTTGTCGGTTGTTTAAGAGAAAGAAAGTACTATGTAACATTGTTTACTCTTTATCTTCTTTTACTTCTGTTTGGAACTAGAGGAAGCAGGATTTTGTTTCATTTTTCTACGATGTCAGGATAAACGCACGTGACTTCACCATATGGAGTAGTGAGGGGAACCAACCCTTCTACTTTATCATGGGTGGGTGGAAGATTGACGATTTTCATTATTATTTTTGATATCAGGATGACACCATCTTGAACTTCCAATGCTAGAAAATAACCAAACTGCAAGGACACCATGTTAGTTATTACCTTCTTTCATCAATGTGGACCATGTTAGCTTTAGCATTTATCATCTACTATATTTTTCTTTTTAATACATTGCAATCTTTGGTGGAATAATGCACGTATCGATAAAATAAACAATATTTTGGATCGTTGGTTAGACCCGCATCTTAAGGCCTTCTGATGTCGGGTAGCTTCATTTTGTTGCTCTTCATCAGAATATGGAAGATGTCAACTAAATCTTCGTTATCGAAGGTAAGCTCTTCTTTCAATTTTTGATCATCCGCGACCTTCTAATTTGAGTTGAAAGCATATTTAGAAATATCAACAGTAAGGGACTCTTTCCCTTTGCTATTGTGATTGGGATTGTTACTGCTTTGGGGACTCATGCCCCTGTCATCAAAACCAGGTGGCTTGAACCCGATTAACTATAACTCAACAGTTGACTTTTCAATATATTATTACTCCCGATGAAAGTTGGCGAATGGTTGAATTGGGCTGGTCCTAGATAGAACTTCATCGTTGGGAAGAGATTATGTCTGCACTGTCGATTAACATAGTCTGAGGAACATATAGAGGTAACTTCAAGGTGAACCTCCAAAAATATTCAATGAAGTCACATGCTATTTTTTTTCTTTTTCTTTGTAGAGACAAGAGTGGACATTGTCACATCCATTTCACCTACAAAAAATTTGGTGAGAAACATTCTCTCCAAGTCTTTTAAGATCTTAATACTGTTATTAGATAAACTGCAAAATCATTCAAAGACTACCCCATGCAAGGTGCCGATAAACAACTTCATGGGTAGTGCATCGTCCTTGTTATATGTAAAGTCTGGGAATTAAAGTAAAGCAGATATTGATGAGGAGACTCTATTCCATCATAGGGGAGCAAAGATTGTGGTTTGTATTTTGGTACATAAACAACGTTGTCCCATTTGGGAGGGTTTGGTTGTGATACCCCAAGCTTTTGCAGTTCATCTTTGTTGTTCATAGAGGCAACTTGAGCTTAAAGTGCAAAAAAAACCTCAGTGTCAATTGGTTGTGCAGCACTGGTTGGTTGTACAATCATGTATTGGTTACTCATCGGTTATGGTACAAATATTTGACGTACCCCCTATCTGAGGTTCACGACAGAATTCTGATTGTCTTCTACTTTCGGGATTGGTTGACACGAGGTGTTGGTGTCATCGTGGCAATCGCCACTAAGTGTTGTTGTACAGTCTGAATATGGTATACATATCCCAAACTGCTACTTCAAGAGTGTCACGACGTTAATCCGCATAGTCAGCGTTACTGCTTTTTGGTTTATCACCAGTTGCATATAAGCTAACTTCCCTGCTATCGAAGAAGGAGTAGTTGACTAGACAATGTATTAAAAATCTACACTCTCCGCTTCAGATTCTTGTGATACGCTTTCCTCAAGTAAAATTGTGATGCTATGCATTTGCTCTCCTAGGCGATTTTTACCCTCGATGTATAGGGCTTCATCTTCATGGGAAGACCTGCTTTTGGAATGGGTATTTTGATATATCTCTTCGAAAAAGTCAATATCCTAGTTGATTCTTGATCTTCTTCTACCATGATAGAAAGATGGCAAAACGATTGTACCTCTCTGAGATATGCTAGAGGTAGTTGAAGGAGCATTCTGTCTTGGGTTTTGCCCACCAGAAGGAGACATCCATGCCATGTATATAAAGGCAACATGCAAATCTTTGTCATCTCGATCATTTCTTTGTCGACTGAAACGTTGTTCAGTTGACTGAGAATAGTGCAACCAGCCAAAAATATACCGTCTAGTTAATGATTCAACTACATTGGAACAACAGCAGTTGATTACAATGTTACAACAATGATGCTTGTAAGAAAGTACTACCGCATTAGTAGTATATTCTATTTCTTTACGTTTCTTATTAACTACATCACGTAAATCAAGAGAAGAAAAAGGCAAACTTTGCCACTAAATTATTTCATGTACGTGCGTACATTTTACTTAAGCGAGAAACTTTGGTTCTTGTATGAGAAGAACCTTCACCACCTAGCGTATACAGTTTCTCATCTTCCACGCATAGATAAAGCGATGGAGATTAGTTTCTTGTGTGAAGATGAATAGGGTTATTGCCAGCAGCAAGACCCCCAGGCGAGTACATTCTCTGACAGTTTTTATTATGTTGATTATCTCTATAATTCTAGTTGCATAGCGTACATGATTCTGACACTGGTGTATACACGAGTTAGCATCATCGAGACCTGTCACGAGGAGTCGTGATTAGGATCTATCGTGCTAGCTGGGGAAGGGGGAAATATTAGTAGCTTATGTGATCATATCCAACTCTACATGAATCATAGCTCACCCCTACCTCACATCGGTGCAGCCTGACCATTACATGCCTCATAGCCTGTTATGTATGATTAACCTGACTATTGCTCGCATCATAGTTATTCGAATGGTTAGCCTGACCTTACATGAATCATATCTAGTCATACATAGCAAGCCTGATCAGTCCCAAGCCGATTACATGATATGCAGATGTTTTACACACTTAGCTAGATGTTCTTGACATGTATCTCTAGTATATTGATCTAGCATCTCCAGGGTCAATCCTCTGCGAGTACTGATGAACAAGCCAAGTGTTCTTAATTCCTGACTTGCGACTTGGGCGATGTTATTAACACCGTATGACATGGTATACATCCCTCAGAAGTCCATCAAAGGCCAAGCATTGGTTGATTTTCTAGCTGCTCATCCGATCCCGAAGGCCTCCAAGCTGTACGAGGATATTCCTGACGAAGTTGCAGAGTGTAATTCCGCAATGGAAGGCGATGCCTGGCAACTATTCTTCGATGGTGCCTCCAGAACTGGTCCCAGGAGAAACGTGGTCTCGGGAGTAGGAATTGTCCTGGTTACTCCTGATAAGCTCGTCATCTACCGAGCATATTCTCTTAGCGAGCCCTGTTCTAACAATGTGGCAGAGTATAACGCTCTACTAATCGGGCTCCAAGTCGCTAAAGAATTGGACGTCGAATCTCTGGAAGCTTTCGGTGACTCTCTGCTGATCGTCAATCAAGTCAGAGGAATATATGAAGTCCAAAATCCGGACCTCATCCCTTATCACCAAGCAACGGTCGAGATAGCCATGATATTCAAAGGATTCTTCCTAGAGCATGTACCTCGATCCCAGAATCTGGAAGCTGATGCCCTAGCCAGTCTAGCCACGGATTTAGCTATTCCTATAAGAAGGCAGAATTCGGTAATCCTTCTTAGCAGAGATTTATTCTGTGAAAAACAACTTTCACATAGAATGCAGCTACGCTGTAAACACAGATCCTCCCAGGAGAGACTGGAGAAGTCCCTTTATAGATTTCGTAGCATACGGAATCTTGTCGGAGGACCCTAAAGAAGCAGTATCCGTCAAAAAATGATTATTACGCTTCTATTTTGAGGCATCCTTACAGTGTCTATATCGCCGGACCTACGACAGACTGCTATTAAGATGTCTCTCAGATGATGAGGCACAGCGGATCATCCGTGAAGCTCACGACGGCGTATGTGGAGCGCATCAACCCGAGCCTAAGCTATAGGATCGCATCAGGAGAATGGGCTATTACTGGCCTACTATGATCGCAGATGCAATAAAGTATACGAGATAGTGTAGAGCCTGTCAGGTCCATGCAGACTTCATCCATTAACCTCCTGAATATCTACATCCTACGGTTGCGTCCTGGCCTTTCGAAGCATGGGGTATGGATATCATTGGTCCTATTCACCCGTCTTCTTCCAGGGATCACCGGTTCATACTGGCCATCACGGATTATTTCTCCAAATGGGCAGAGGCGATCCCTCTTGCTGAGGTGAAGGCATCTAATGTGATCAGCTTCATCAAGCATTAGGTCATTTATCGCTTCGGGATACCCCAAAGAATAATTCATGACAATGGACCTCAGTTCATCAGCCAAGCGTTTCATCGATTTTGCGATAAAAATCGGATACAAAATATGGCCTCTACAGCATATAATCCAGCTGCTAATGGTTTGGCGAAAGCTTTCAACAAAATCATTATCAAGCTCATGAAAAAGTTTGTCTCTTCAAATAAAAGGGATTAGAATGAGAAGCTGGAAGAATGTCTCTGGGCATACCGCACAACGGTACAAGCACCGACAGGTTGCACCCCATTCTTATTAGTTTACGGGAGCGAAGCAGTTCTCTCCATCGAGATCCAGATTCTGTCACTCAGGATAGCCGTGGCTAATGAGTTGACTCAAGAAAAGAATGACCTTTTAAGGCTTCAAGAGCTAGAAGGATTAGATGAGAAATGCCTCCAAGCTCAACAGCGCATCGCGTTCTACCAAGCACGCATTTCCAGAGCTTTTAATCAAAAAGTAAAGGAAAGAGTGTTCAAAGTTGGCGAGCTAGTCTTAGCTGTGAGAAGGCCAATGATTCTTACTCACAGGAGTAAGGGAAAATTCCAGCGCAAATGGGAAGGCCCTTATGTGATCGAGACGACGTTCTCAAACGGCGCTTACAGGTTAGCCAAGCCTAATGGAGACCTGTTAATGGCTCCTATCAATGGCAAATTCCTGAAAAAGTACTATGCTGAACCTACTTTGCTCAAGTGGAATATGGCAAAAACCTCATTCTGGCAAAACTACTTCCAAAATGAAACTAGTTGGATCGTATTATATCATGTTTATATTACCTCTGAATAGATATGTCCTGCTAAAACTTACCAAGAGTATATCACGTTCATATTACCTCTGATATCACTTTCACCCAAACTTGTCATTTATATTCCAAAATGATGGGTCCACAAAGTCAGATGAAAGCCTCTATGTTATTCCCAAAAAGGAGCAAAACTACATTAAAAAGCAAAAAAAAAGTACATCATTGTGGGGGAGCGGTTAGATCGCGAATCTGCTGCCGCATCGTTGTCCAGAGCAACCATCATCTCATCCCGGGAGTTCAAGACGTCGGCACAAGCCCTCTCCAACCTTGCCGTATCGTTGTCCAAAGCAGCCAACTCGAACCGAGCATGCACGAAATCGACGTGGATGACACCCACCTGTTTCAAGTTCTGCTGAACAGTCATCCGTCGCTCCTTCAGCACATCTCGAGCCGCCAACAAAGAGAGAACCTTCGCCTCTACTCGAACGAGCTCATACTTCAATATGCGGGCCTGCGCTGCCGCTTCCTCATATTCGGCTTCGCACCGGGTCAACTCGGGGATGAGATACCCCAATTGGACACGTTCTTCGTCCATCTCCCGCTGCTGAGCCTCGATGGACTTATTCAGAGAGGCTATCTGTTCAGCAAGATGCGCAATCAGGGAGTCGTACCTAGCTTGAACAAGACCGTCAATGTTGCCTCGAGCTAGCTACAAGTATTCGTTAATGGGTTGCTCCAAACCATTAACTATCTCCTCCAGCACGTCAGCTACCCCAGTGTCGTTAAATTCTCGGATCGGCACTATAGAGGCCCGGGAGGCCCTCCTCAGCGATGCAAAGCCCAAATTCTTCTCCAACACTATTGATATTAATATTTTTAAGGTGGCATAGAAGATACGAGTGTACTGCTCGGTCACAGCAGCTATATCCGAATGGACGCTGGGAGTGGGCGCGATAGTGGCGAGTCCCCCTCCAAGAACAACTGCGGACGATGTTGCCACGGCCATCGCCTCGACAGGAGGTGCGACAATAGAAGAAGCGCCAACAGCGGACGAAGTGACCGGCATACTCAAAGGAGACATTGTCGCAATGACGGGCTCGTCCTCCTCTTGAGATGTCGGAATCTCTTCGACAGGCGAGCCGGCACCCGAAGATATCTTCTCTTCAAAATCAGGCACCTCTGTGTCGCCGCCAGGACCTAACACAGAGCCAAAGGGCGCATCTACACTGCCCTCCCCGAAGATGTCTTCCCCTGAAAAGAAGATAAAAGGAAGTTAATATCAGCATAATATTAATTTTCCTAAAAAGAAGAGGCATAAAAGATGACATTTACCCATGGCCAATGGTGTATATGACGCGTCCGCGGCCAGTACAGCTAAATCATTCCTTAATGATGCTAGGCAAGCTGTCATACCTGGAGAAGGGGGTGCTCTAAGGAGCACTGGTGAACGCTCTTCCAGGTCCTCGTCAAATTCCAACTGAGGTTCATCGGCTGGAAACTCACTGGGCACACCTACAGACGCGGCAGGGGTCTCTCCCGATGCTGATCCGGATAAAGATATCCTCATTTGGTTTGGCCCCGAAGGTGATCTCGTTCCACTACCTGAAGCGGTAGCAGCGACAACAGCCTCCAGCAGGAATTCTCCGGCGCCGCCAGCCGGGACTGTCGAGGTTCCCTCTCTAAAAGGCGAGGAACCTCCAATCAAAGAATCATACCTAACATGGGGAGATGCAGGCTCATTTCTAGGAGCCTCAATACCAGAAATTTGGAGAGGACGAGTAACCGTCTTCTTCTTCCTCTTGCGAGGGGAAGTCTCCTTCGGAGTAGGAGCCCTTCGCTTCCCAGAGATCACTAAAGGCCCTGCAGGCAGAGGTACTTCACCCCTCGATACCGCCAATAGAGGCTCATCTGGAGTGACGGACTCCTCACCCTCGTAAGAAGAAACCGAGGGGACTTCGACTCTTCCCCCAGACTTGGAACAAGGCACCCTAAACCTTCCATACATATCAAAATTGCGATGGAAGGTGTTGGTTGCCACATAGAACTGGGCATACGAGTGGAGAATACGTAGCTCCGTGGAGAGTGAAAGGACGGGCACGGTAAAAGTTATCTCAGTGCAATCCATGATAAAATATCGTCATCCTCTTGCTCCATCAATGAGTCCGCCCTAGGACCTGAAGCTGGTGACTGCGTTGCCCACGTACAACTGGTCGTACCCGAATTGCCTGACAAACCTACTAGGCAAGTAGAGCTCGAAGAAGCAATGGTCTTCACTCCTGTACAGTAGGTGGGAAGGTCTAATACAGACCAACCAATTAAAAGACTCAGGAGAAAGAACGGTCTTCCCGTCGCCTACGTCCTGGAGTCTGATCCCCTGCTGATTGAGATGTACAGGGGGAACCGTGCAGAAGAGCTTTCAGCTATGACTGAGGTTCAGAGCCCGCCGATAGTCTATAACTGTGGTCACGTTCCAGGAGGATTTCTGATAGTTCAACAAGAAACTAGCCTCCGAACTACTGCCAGAGCCGGGAGACATAACCCTGGGGTTATGAAGAATTAACTATCCCATCAGATACAAGTATGGTAATTCTACCCTGGGAAAGCTATCACGCCGAGTTGCATCGACGAGCAGCCCGTCAGTCATTGCCCTCAGGCCATCTTGAATGCGGCACACCATGGCAGGGAGCAAGTTGCCCCGAACACCAGACGTACTGCAGGCCATAGCGTATTACGGTAAATGCGGTCCGCAGATGCGATGCCGGGTACCACCAGTCGGCGCAGCCATATGGAGAGGAAGCCAGCCAGTTGAGCTTTCCTGGACAGAGGCCTGCGGCAATGCCTCAAATAACTATAGGCTTAGTGCCTACAGGATACTTTCCTACCCCTTCGTCGAGGATCCAGTCCGGAGCCCCAGCGTCTTCCATGAGATCGTCAACTACCTGAGTGTTAAGCACGCTTAGAGGATTCAAAGGCAGATCCTTGCCTTCCAATACCTTCTCCAACTTAGCAGTCCTGGACCAGTGAAAGAAAAGGTAGGACATCCATTTACTGACGTGAGCCAAATCTGAAGGCTCGTTATAAAAGGTGGTGCAAGCGAGGTAGTGGCACATCAGCTCCTGATACACTTCCACTACCCGAGGGTCTGAATCTCCCAGCTCCCGGTTCATGGGAACATACTCTTCATATGGAGTATTCCCCATCGGTAGTTTTAAGATCTCTGTCATCTCGTGGAGGGCCAATCCCAACTCCCCCAGTGGAGTGGCGAAGGTTCCGGTGAGCGAGATATATCGCTCCATCAGTGCCAGAAACAGGTTGGGGTTGAGAGGCAACCCAACGCTGGTGGCACTCACAGCTGCAAACAGACCAATGCTCTCCAGCTCGGTCTGAAAATACTTCAGGGCCCAATCAGCTAAGCGAGCCCATCGAAGATTTGTGGGGGTGATCCACCCACCTGTCCGAGGGTTCACCTTAGTGTATACAACCCCGCGCCCCATAAAATCATTGCAGAAAGTCGATAATTGGACCGGCTGGATCACTAAACTATCTTCACTCGGGATACTGCCCGGGTACAGTCCCCTGAACATCGTCATATTGCCAGTAGGGCGGCTGACAAACGACCCCTAGTCTGCTCCTTTCAGATAAAATATCTTCCCCGGCCTGCCATAAAGATCAGGAGTCAGCGTCCATGACATCATCCTAGGATGTGTAGCATAGAAGAATGCCAAAATGGAATAGTCTCTCGGCATCTTGAGCAGATACAAAATCAAGTTCCCAGCAGGGAAAACTCAGAGTTCTTTCTTGGGCTTCGTCTGGGACTGCTTGTCGATCATGTCCACGAAGAGGAAAGTCGGCTTTATGTATTGGTCCCCATCTATGTACGTCAGGGGCCCTTCGTTGATCAAGTTCAGCAGCGTTCACTCGCCCTGAGCCGATATCAAAATTTCCCTTCCTTCGAAATACTGGGACCCAGAGATAGAAAAAGTCACGTACGACAGATCCTCTAGATAGTTGGAGTACAGCATCCCGGCGACAGAGCCCATCACATCGGCTAACGAAGATGCGTGCAAGTTAACTGCAAAATGCAAGAAAGACAAGTCAATTTCTATAATCTTGCAGCATATGCAGAAAAATCAACAGTCTGTGCTTTACGCCAAGACTGTAAAAACTTGATCATTATTCTGGAATCCCATTCCAAGGCATAAAATTCAAGACTGGCAGTATACGCCAGAATTTGAGCTATTACGCGAGAATTTCTATCCTTGCGTGACACTCAAATTATATAGTATACGCCAACTTTCGACAGTCAAAGCTTTTACGTCAGACTGCAAAAATATGGAGTTTTTGCGCTGACACATTAGAAATGTGGGCGTAAAAGATGAAACATCTCTGTGCATCATCTTCCTCGAAGAGGCTATCAGCACAGAAGACGATCTAGCGCGTTCACGTACAACGTGTGCGAAGGGTTTTCAGTCGTTCGTTTTCGTCCCAAAAACTCTACCTTTAAGGCCAGGTGCACTGCTAGTCGGCAGGATGCTTCGTTCAAAATAAAGTTTGCCGTGCCCGACGGAAGTCGCCCCCGCATGAGCAGAAGAACGGGAAGAAGAAGCAACCTTCTTTCCCTTAGTGGAGGAGGCTTGTTTCGAGGCCATTACTGGAGACTTCGAAGACTCAGAGAAGAAACGAAGAGGAACTCGAACGGACAAAAGCTTTCTTTCGCAAAAGACGGATGAAAAGTTTTTCTCTCAGAAACTTGGGGTATATATAGAGTTCGGATGGACTCCTTGAACCCCGAACCAAATCTCACATTTAATATTTGGTTATGATTGGGGACTACGTCAGCCTATTTACTCAGAGAAGGTGGACAGTCAATGTGCAAACAGAGCTTTTTCGCTGAGCACAGCGTAAAATATAGGCTCAAAGGACCATCCGCGTAATGCAATGTGTCCATGCTGCTTCAGCGTAAAAGAGGTGTTACCTCGCCTTTATGGCGTAAAACTCATCCGCTTTTAATGCAGCATTAAAGTATACGAGAAACGCTTCTTATTCTTCGAAATGAACCTGTCAGATCATATAATGAACCTGTCAGATCATGCAATAAACCTGACGTCTGGGCTCCTGACAAAGAGTACTGCACGACAACCCAAGCGACGGCTATAGTGATGGTGCGGTACTGCAACCCAGGCTGTCATTTACTGCCATTTCCTTGGCGTAGACCGCTTTCACGCATACAAAGGAATACGCCGCCCAGTTTTACACAGGCAGATGTGAGCTGTTTATGCTCCGCAGAAGATAAACAGCCTGCCATGTCAAAAGCTGCTTTTCGTACAGGGCTAGAGGCACGTCTCTGCATTTAATGTGCAGAGCGGTGACAGGTTCTCAAGGCACGTCTCTATATTTAATGCGCCGAATACTGACAGATGCCCAAGGCACGTCTCTGCATTTTTATGCGCAGAAGGGTGACAGACCTTCAAAACATGCCTCTGCATTTAATGTGCAGGATAATGGCAAATCTCTGCATTTAATGCAGAAGATTTGATTAAATGTCACCAAACCGTCGTTTAGTGATATTCCCTTTGCGCCAACTGCTCTTACGCATACAAGGGATACACTGCCCAGTTTTATACTGGCAGACGTGAGCTTCTTACGCTCCGCAGAAGGCAGACAGACCTCCACATCAGCAGTTACTCTTCGTACAGAATTCGAGACGCGTATCTGCATTTAATGTGCAGAATGATGGCAAATCTTAAAGACAAGCCTCTGTATTTAATGCGCAGGATAGGGGTAGATCTCTGCATTTAATGCAAGAGATTTGATTGTATCTCCAAGAGCCGTAATTTCGGCTAAAACATCCACATCACTCGGCTTCTACGCCTGCTCGGCTTCTATGCCCACTCGGCTTCTATGCCCACTCGGCTTCTATGCCTACTTGGCTTCTACGCCTACTCGGCTTCTACGCCATGGTGACAGTCATTTGGCTTTTACGCCAACCTCTTCTACACAAGGGATAACTACCTATGTGGCTTCTACGCCATGATCTTCACAGCAGTTATACGCGTTTGTCCCTTAGTTGGACACGCGTCACTTGCTCATTCAAAAGGTTATTTATACGCAGGCATTGGTTATTTTAAACCATCGTGTAAAAGGGTGCTGTACTTTCCACTACTTAATTTCTACGCTGACTGTGTGGTCACTGTCACTAAAAACTCTATAAATAGAGACCTCTATCAACGAGGAAAAAGGTTAAAAGGTAGAAAATTGGAGATCGAGAGAGAGAGAGAGAGATAAAGAGAGAGAGAGAGAGAAGAATCCAGAGCTCAGGCAAAGAGAAGGGATCGACGACTTTGGCATCGGGCATCGTCCCTCTTTAGCAACCTTCGAAGCTGCTTTCTGTCTTCCACGGTACTTCTTCAACATCGTGTGGTCCAAGGGCTAAAGTGATCGACTGCAGATCAGACACCTATAGCAATATTTACCCAGATTAAATAAATTATACCTAGACATCCTCGTATAGGATTAAATTATACAATCTTGTTTGTAAACACCGAAGAAAGGGCAGATTTTCGTATAAGACCTCGTTTTTCATATTCTCTCTCGTTTATTATCCGAAACATTCATGATTGTATGTACGTATTAGTATTAGTATTAGTATATGTATATGTTAATATGAATATTGGTATATATATATATATATACATATATATATATATAAAAAGTATATGAACTCAATTAGTATGTATATATTAGTATATGAATTCCAATAGTATAGGCTTGACATATATATAATTGGTATATCTATATATACATAAATATAGTACGTGAATTCAATTAGTGTATATACAATATATATATTACATATGTATTTAATTGGTGTACATATATAATAAGTATTATTGTTATATGCTAATTAATAATATGTATATTATATATGTACTAGGTGACCCAAGCGTAATTACGGATACCCCGTAGTTACATTGACCTGTGATCATGTGATATGTTAGCAGACTGCCATATGTACACTGACGTACTGGCGAGCCCCGTATCATTTTGACTGTCTGTCTTGTACAGCAATTATAGATGCGACTCCCGCACAATTAGACGCGCACTTGGCCCTAGTTGACCAGTGTCATACCTAGCGTAGCCATGAGTTCAGTATATTATGATTGTATATTAGTGTGATATCTGATGCAATATTGTATTATTTAATGATGTCTATAGGATTGTTGGATTATTCAGACAAGACCTCGAAAATCGGATATTGTTATTGCCAGCAGCAGGATCCCCAGGCGAGTACATTCTCTCACAGTTTTCATTATGTTGATTATCTCTATAATTCTAGTTGTATAGCGTACATGATTCTGACACTGTTGTATACACGAGTTGGCATCAACTAGACCTGTCACGAGGAGTCGTGATTGGGATCCATCGTGCTAGCTGGGGAACGAGGAAATATTAGTAGCTTATGTGATCATACCCAACTCTACATGAATCATAGCTCACCCAACCTCACGTTGGTACAGTCTGACCATTACATGCCTCATAGCCTGTTATGTATTATTAGCCTGACTATTGCTCGCATCATAGCTATCCGGATGGTTAGCCTACCCTTACATGAATCATAACTAGTCATATATAGCAAGCCTAATCTGTCCCAAGCCGATCACATGATATGCTGATATTTCACACACTTAGCTAGATGTTCTTGATATGTATCTCTAGTATATTGATCTAGCATCTCTACATGTTCTAGTTATTGTTCTAGTGTTTACTTATATTCCAGTTCATGGTTCTAGCATGCACTTATATTTTTATTCATTATTAGATGTACATTGATGATGACATAAGCTCCGGTACTTCATTATTCTGGTACTTCATTATTCCAGTATTGTTTATTGCCAGTATTTATATCCATCTTGTATTTCTTTAATAAATTAGAAAAATTACACAAAGTTGGTTTTATGTTTTAATTAATTAAAAATAAATGTAATTGGTGTTCAAAAATAAATTAGAAGTACATGGGGCTGAAATTAAGTTGCACAAGTATCATGAATGAAGAAGACTCAGTCATACTCCGTACTGTACCGCCAGAGTTGTTGTTGTCACCCCCACATTTTATATATATATACCCCTAATATGAAATATGCGGGTGACAGCAGCATCTCTGGCGGTACGATACGGAGTATGACTGATCTTCTTCATTCATGACACTTGTGTCCCACTTAATTTCAGCCCCATGTACTTCTAATTTATTTTAGAACACCAATTGCATTTAATTTTAATTAATTAAAACATAAACCCAATTTTGTGCAATTTTTCAATTATTGGGCACTTTTATGCAAAAGTGCATTAAGGAATCCACCTCATTGGATACGACACATGAATAAACTCATTTTCCCTTCATGTATATTTTTTCCATAATTTTTGGAAGTGTGTAATTCAACATCAACCTCCTTGAACCCATAGCCCTCCTTTCATTTTGAACTATGTCAATCCTAGCCCATTAAAATACCTACATGTCAACCCAAGCCTAATTCCAAGAGGGGTTGACCAGTCAAACTATTTCTAGGTCAAACCAAGACCTACACAAATATATATATTCTCTTCCCTTTTCTTTATTTTTTCTTTTCTTCTCTTATTCCTAAACCACAAGAGCACAGCCGACCTATTCATCATCTTCTTCTTCATGTTCATCGTCCACCCTTCCCTTCCTTCGCCGGAGTTCAGATCCACCGTCGGACCAGACGCTGTCACCTTCCTCCAGACCCGTCGTGAACCCCACCGAGCACCACCCTCCGCCCTTCCCACGACTTTATCGCCTGCCTGGAGCCGCTGTCCAGCCACCCCTACCAAACTACGTCTCCTCCACCGCTCGACTCAAGCAGTCCGCCGAGCACCCTGAGCCACCATGCCTCACCGGACCACGACATCCCCCATTGACATCTGCCACGGCCGACTCCCTTCGACCACGAGACCCGTCGTTCCCGCCGGAACAGCAGCACCACCACCAACCTTTTCTTCTTCCTCCTCCGTCCATCAGTCTGACCCTTCTTCCTCCTCTCATCAGAACACCCCCGATGCTCTCGACTGAGCCGAGCGCCTCATCGCTGAACTCCCCTTGCCGTTCTCCTCCACCCCGTCATTCGCTTCGCCTGTACAGCCGGACCTCCCTCTCCTCCTTCCTGTCAACCCGAGTTCACCATCATCATGACTCTATCCACAACCACTGGACCCCTCCTCCTCCCCCTTCGACAGCATGGCCAACTCGCTGAACCACCATCATCGTCACCTTTATTATCATCATCATCACTATCGCTATCATCGTTATCATCATCGTCACCATTGACATCGTCATCGCATCAACATCGTTGTCGTCAACATCGGCATCGTCATCCACATCCTCACCTTAACCATCATCTTCGTCATCGGCGTCATCGGTGTCGTCATCGTCGACGTGTCCCACCTCGCCGGAGATGAACCACCGTAGCCTCCCTCGACTCCGTGCATGCCCACGTAGGTTCATTCCTGCCCTACTTCATGATTGTATGTACGTATTAGTATTAGTATATGTATATGTATATGTTAATATGAATATTGGTATATATATATATATATATATATATATATAAAGTATATGAACTCAATTAGTATGTATGTATTAGTATATGTATTCCATTAGTATAGGCTTGACATGTATATAATTGGTATAGTACGTGAATTCAATTAGTGTATATACAATATATATATTGCATATATATTTAATTTGTGTATATACATATATATTATTGTTATATGCGAATTAATAATATTTATATTATATATGTATTTGGTGACCCGAGCGTAATTACGGATACCCTGTAGTTACATTAACCTGTAACCATGTGATATGTTAGCAGACTGCCATATGTACACTGACGTACTGGCGAGCCCCGTATTATTTTGACTGTCTGTCTTGTACAGCAATTACAGACGCGACTTTCGCGCAATTAGACGCGCACTTGACCCTAGTTAACCAGTATCATACCTAGTGTAGCCCTGAGTTTAGTGTATTATGATTGTATGTTAGTGTGATGTCTGATTCAATATTGTATTATTTAATGATGTCTATAGGATTGTTGGATTATTCAGACAAGACCTCGGAAATCGGACATTGTTAGTGCCAGCAGCAGGACCCCCAGGCGAGTATATTCTCTGACAGTTTTCATTATGTTGATTATCTTTATAATTTTAGTTGCATAGCGTACATGATTCTGACACTGTTGTATACACGAGTTAGCATCATCGAGACCTGTCACGAGGAGTCGTGATTGGGATCTATCCTGCTAGCTGGGGAAGGGGGAAATATTAGTAGCTTATGTGATCATACCCAACTCTACATGAATCATAGCTCACCCATACCTCACATCGATGCAGCCTGACCATTACATGCCTCATAGCCTGTTATGTATGATTAGCCTGACTATTGCTCGCATCATAGCTATCCGGATGGTTAGCCTGACCTTACATGAATCATATCTAGTCATACATAGCAAGCCTAATCTGTCCCAAGCCGATCACATGATATACAGATATTTCACACACTTAGCTAGATGTTCTTGACATGTATCTCTAGTATATTGATCTAGCATCTCCAGGGTCAATCCTCTGCTGGTACTGATGAACAAGCCAAGTGTTCTTAATTCCTGACTTGCAACTTGGGCGATGTTATTAACACCGTATGACATGGTATACATCCCTCAGAAGTCCGTCAAAGGCCAAGCATTGGATGATTTCCTAGCTGCTCATCCGATCCCGAAGGCCTCCAAGCTGTACGAGGGCATTCTCGACGAAGTTGCAGAGTGTAATTCCGCAATGGAAGGCGATGCATGGCAACTATTCTTCGATGGTGCCTCCAGAACTGGTCCCAGGGGAAACGTGGTCTCGGGAGTAGGAATTGTCCTGGTTACTCCTGATAAGCTCGTCATCTACCGAGCATATTCTCTTAGCGAGCCCTGTTCTAACAATGTGGCAGAGTATAACGCTCTACTAATCGGGCTCCAAGTCGCTAAAGAATTGGGCGTCGAATCTCTGAAAGCTTTCGGTGACTCTCTGCTGATCGTCAATCAAGTCAGAGGAATATATGAAGTCAGAAATCCGGACCTCATCCCTTATCACCAAGCAACGGTCGAGATAGCCATGACATTCAAAGGATTCTTCCTAGAGCATGTACCTCGATCCCAGAATCTGGAAGCTGATGCCCTAGCCAGTCTAGCCACGGATTTAGCTATTCCTATAAGAAGGCAGAATTCGGTAATCCTTCTTAGCAGAGATTTATTCTGTGTGAAAAACAACTTTCACATAGAATGCAGCTACGCTGTGAACACAGATCCTCCCAGGAGAGACTGGAGAAGTCCCTTTATAGATTTTGTAGCATACAGAATCTTGCCGGAGGACCCTAAAGAAGCAGTATCCGTCAAAAAATGATCATTACGCTTCTATTTTGAGGCATCCTCACAGTGTCTATATCGCCGGACCTACGACGGACTGCTATTGAGATATCTCTCAGATGATGAGGCACAGAGGATCATCCGTGAAGCTCACAACGGCGTATACGGAGCGCATCAACCCGAGCCTAAGCTATAGGATCGTATCAGGAGAATGGGCTATTACTGGCCTACTATGATCGCAGATGCAATAAAGTATACGAGACAGTGTAGAGCCTGTCAGGTCCATGCAGACTTCATCCATCAACCTCCTGAATATCTACATCCTACGGTTGCGTCCTGGCCTTTCGAAGCATGGGGTATGGATATAATTGGTCCTATTCACCCATCTTCTTCCAGGGATTACCGGTTCATACTGGCCATCATAGATTATTTCTCCAAATGGGCAGAGGCGATCCCTCTTGCTGAGGTGAAGGCATCTAATGTGATCAGCTTCATCAAGCATCATGTCATTTATTGCTTCGGGATATCCCGAAGAATAATTCATGACAATGGACCTCAGTTTATCAGCCAAGCGTTTCATCGATTTTGCGATAAAAATCGGATACAAAATATGGCCTCTACGGCATATAATCCAGCTGCTAATGGTTTGGCGGAAGCTTTCAACAAAATCATTATCAAGATCATAAAAAAGTTTGTCTCTTCGAACAAGAGGGATTGGATGAGAAGCTGGAAGAATGTCTCTGGGCATACCGCACAACGGTACAAGCACCGACAGGTTGCACCCCATTCTCATTAGTTTATGGGAGTGAAGCAGTTCTCCCCATCGAGATCCAGATTTCGTCACTCAGGATAGCCGTGGCTAATGAGTTGACTCAAGAAAAGAATGACCTTTTAAGGCTTCAAGAGCTAGAAGGATTAGATGAGAAATGCTTCCAAGCTCAACAGCGCATCGCGTTCTTCCAATCACGCATTTTCAGAGCTTTTAATCTAAAAGTAAAGGAAAGAGTGTTCAAAGTTGGCGAGCTAGTCTTAGTTGTGAGAAGGCCAATGATTCTTACTCACAGGAGTAAAGAAAAATTCCAGCCCAAATAGGAAGGCCCTTATGTGATCGAGACGACGTTCTCAAACGGCACTTACAGTTTAGCCAAGCCTAATGGAGACCTGTTAATGGCTCCTATCAATGGCAAATTCCTGAAAAGGTACTATGCTGAACCTACTTTGCTCAAGTGGAATATGGCGAAAACCTTATTCTGGCAAAACTACTTCTAAAACGAAACTAGTTGGATCGTATTCTATCATGTTCATATTACCTCTGAATAGATATGTCCTGCTAAAACTTACCAAGAGTATATCACATTTATATTACCTCTGATATCACTTTCACCCAAACTTGTCATTTATATTCCAAAATGATGGGTCCACAAAGTCAGATGAAAGCCTCTATGTTATTCCCAAAAAGGAGCAAAAGTACATTAAAAAGCAAAAAAAATACATTATTGTGGGGGAGCGGTTAGATCGCGAATCTGCTGCGCCAGAGCAACCATCATCCCATCCCGGGAGTTCAAGATGTCGGCACGAGCCCTCTCCAACCTTGCCGCATCGTTGTCCAAAGCAGCCAACTCGAACCGAGCATGCACGAAATCGACGTGGATGACACCCACCTGTTTCAAGTTCTGCTGAACAGTCATCCGTCGCTCCTTCAGCACATCTCGAGCTGCCAACAAAGAGAGAACCTTCACCTCTACTCGAACGAGCTCATCCTTCAATATGCAGGCCTGTGCTGCCGCTTCCTCATATTCGGCTTCGCACCGGGTCAACTCGGGGATGACATACCCCAATTGGACACGTTTTTCGTCCATCTCCCGCTGCTGAGCCTCGATGGACTTATTCAGAGAGGCTATCTGTTCAGCAAGATGCGCAATCAGGGAGTCGTACCTAGCTTGAACGAGACCGTCAATGTTGTCTCGAGCTAGCTGCAAGTATTCGTTAATGGGTTGCTCCAAACCATTAACTATCTCCTCCAGCACGTCAGCTACCCAGTGTCATTAAATTCTCGGATCGGCACTATAGAGGCCCGGGAGGCCCTCCTTAGCGATGCAAAGCCCAAATTCTTCTCCAACACCATTGATATTAACATTTTTAAGGTGGCATAGAAGATACGAGTGTACTGCTCGGTCACAGCAGCTATATCCGAATGGACGCTGGGAGTGACCGCGATAGTGGCGAGTCCCCCTCCAAGAACAACCGCGGACGATGTTGCCACGGTCGTCGCCTCGACAGGAGGTGCGACAAAAGAAGAAGCGCCAACAGCGGACGAAGTGACCGACATACTCAAAGGAGACATTGTCGCAATGACGAGCTCATCCTCCTCTTGAGATGTCGGAATCTCTTCGACAAGCGAGCTGGCACCCGAAGATATCTCCTCTTCAAAATCAGGCACCTCCGTGTCGCCGCCAGGACCTAACACAGAGCCAAAGGGTGCATCTACACTGCCCTCCCCGAAGATGTCTTCCCCTGAAAAGAAGATAAAAGGAAGTTAATATCAGCATAATTTTAATTTTCCTAAAAAGAAGAGGCATAAAAGATGACATTTACCCATGGCCAATGGTGTATATGACGCGTCCGCGGCCAGTACAGCTAAATTATTCCTTAATGATGCTAGGCAAGCTGTCATACCTGGAGAAGGGGGTGCTCTAAGGAGCACTGGTGAACGCTCTTCCAGGTCCTCGTCAAATTCCAACCGAGGTTCATCGGCTGGAATGTCACTGGGCACACCTACAGACGCGGCAGGGGTCTCTCCCGATGCTGATCCGGATAAAGATATCCTTATTTTGTTCGGCCCCGAAAGTGATCTCGTTCCACTACCTGAAGCGGTAGCAGCGACAACAGCCTCCAGTAGGAATTCTCCGACGCCGCCAGTCGGGACTGTCGAGGTTCCCTCTCTAAAAGGCGAGGAACCTCCAATCAAAGAATCATACCCAACATGGGGAGATGCAGGCTCATTTCTAGGAGCCTCAATACCATAAATCTGGAGAGGACGAGTAACCGTCTTCTTCTTCCTCTTGCGAGGGAAAGTCTCCTTCGGAGTAGGAGCCCTTCGCTTCCCAGAGATCACTAAAGGCCCTGCAGGCAGAGGTACTTCACCCCTCAATACCGCCAACAGAGGCTCATCTGGAGTGACGGACTCCTCACCCTCGTCAGAAGAAACCGAGGGAACTTTGACTCTTCCCCCAGACTTGGAACAAGGCACCCTAAACCTTCCATTTATATCAAAATTACGATGGAAGGTGTTGGTTGCCACATAGAACTGGGCATACGAGTGGAGAATACGTAGCTCCGTGGAGAGTGAAAGGACGGGCACGGTAAAAGTCACCTCAGTGCAACCCATGATAAAATATTGCCATCCTCTGGCTCATCAATGAGTCTGCCATGGGACCTGAAGCTGGTGACGGCGTTGCCCACGTACAACTGGTCGTACCCGAATTGCCTGACAAACCTACTAGGCAAGTAGAGCTCGAAGAAGCAATGGTCTTCACTCCTGTACAGTAGGTGGGAAGGTATAATGCAGACCAACCAATTAAAAGACTCGGGAGAAAGAACGGTCCTCCCATCGCCTACGTCCTGAAGTCTGATCCCCTGCTGATTGAGATGTACAGGGGGAACCGTGTAGAAGAGCTTCCAGCTATGACTGAGGTTCAGAGCCCGCCGACAGTCTATAACTGTGGTCACGTTCCAGGAGGATTTCTGATAGTTCAACAAGAAACTAGCCCCCGAACTACTGCCAGAGCCGGAAGACATAACCCTGGGGTTATGAAGAATTAACCATCCCATCAGATACAAGTATGGTAATTCTACCCTGGAAAAGCTATCACGTCGAGTTTCATCGGCGAGCAGCCCGTCAGTCATGGCCCTCGGGCCAGCTTGAATGCGGCACACCATGGCAGGGAGCAAGTTGCCCCGAACACCAGACGCACTGCAGGCCATAGCGTGTTGCGGTAAATGCGGTCCGCAGATGCGATGCCGGGTACCACCAGTCGGCGCAGCCATATGGAGAGGAAGCCAGCCAGTTGAGCTTCCCTGGATAGAGGCCTGCGGCAACGTCTCAAATAACTATAGGCCTTAGTGCCTACAGGATACTTTGCTACCCCTTCGTCGAGGATCCAGTCCGGAGCCCCAGCGTCTTCCATGAGATCGTCAACTACCTTAGCGTTAAGCACGCTTAGAGGATTCAAAGGCAGATCCTTGCCTTCCAATACCTTCTCCGACTTAGCAGTCCTGGACCAGTGAAAGAAGATGTAGGACGTCCATTTACTGACGTGAGCCAAATTTGAAGGCTCGTTATAAAAGGTGGTGCAAGCGAGGTAGTGGCACATCAGCTCCTTATACACTTCTACTACCCGAGGGTCTGAATCCCCCAGCTCCCGGTTCGTGGGAACATACTCTTCATATGGAGTATCCCCCATCGGTAGTTTCGAGATCTCTGCCATCTCGTGGAGGGCCAATCCCAACTCCCCCAGTGGAGTGGCGAAGGTTCCGGTGAGCGAGATATATCGCTCCATCAATGCCAGAAACAGGTTGGGGTTGAGAGGCAACCCAACGCTGGTGGCACTCACAGCTGCAAACAGACCAATGCTCTCCAGCTCGGTCTGAAAATACTTCAGGGCCCAATCAGCTAAGCGAGCCCATCGAAGATTTGTGGGGGTGATCCACCCACCTGTCCGAGGGTTCACCTGAGGGTATACTCTCCCGCGCCCCATGAAATCATTGCAAAAAGTCGATAATTGGACCGGCTAGATCACTAAACTGTCTTCACTAGGGATACTGCCCGGGTACAGTCCCATGAATATCATCACATTGCCAGTAGGGCGGCTGACAAACGACCCCTGGTCTGCTCCTTTCAGATAAAATATCTTCCCCGGCCTGCCATAAAGATCAGGAGTCAGCGTCCATGACATCATCCTAGGATGTGTAGCATAGAAGAATGCCGAAATGGAATAGTCTCTCGGCATCTTGAGCAGATACAAAACCAAGTTCCCAGCAGGGAAAACTCAGAGTTCTTTCTTGGGCTTCGTCTGGGACTGCTTGTCGATCATGTCCCCAAAGAGGAAAGTCGGCTTTATGTATTGGTCCCCATCTATGTACGTCAGGGGCTCTCCGTTGATCAAGTTCAGCAGCGTTCACTCGCCCTGAGCCGATATCAAAATTTCCCTTCCTTCGGGATACTGGGACCCGGAGATAGGAAAAGTCACGTGCGACAGATCCTCTAGATAGTTGGAGTGCAGCATGCCGGTGGCAGAGCCCATCACATCGGCTAACGGAGATGCGTACAAGTTAACTGCAAAATGCAAGAAAGACAAGTCAATTTCTATAATCTTGTAGCATATGCAAAAAAATTAACAGTCTGTGCTTTACGCCAAGACTGTAAAAACTTGATCATTACGCTGGAATCCTATTCCAAGACGTAAAATTCAAGACTGGTAGTATACGCCAAAATTTGAGCTATTATGCTAGAATTTCTATCCCTGCGTGACACTCAAATTATATAGTATACCCCAACTTTTGACAGTCAAAGCTTTTACGCCAGACTACAAAAATATGGAGTTTTTGCGCTGACACATTAGAAATGTGGGCGTAAAAGATGAAACATCTCTGTGCATCATCTTCCTCGAAGAGGCTATCAGCACAGAAGATGACCTAGCGCGTTCACGTACAACATGTGCGAAGGGTTTTCAGTCGTTCATTTTTGTCCCAAAAACTCTACCTTTAAGGCCAGGTGCACTGCTAGTCAGCAGGATGCTTCGTTCAGAATAAAGTTCGTCGTGCCCGACAAAAGTCACCCCCGCTTGAGCAGAAGAACGGGAAGAAGAAGCAACCTTCTTTCCCTTAGTGGAGGAGGCTTGTTTCGAGGCCATTACTAGAGACTTCGAAGACTCGGAGAAGAAACGAAGAGGAACTCGAACGGACAAAAGCTTTCTTTCGCAAAAGACGGATGAAAAGTTTTTCTCTCAGAAACTTGGGGTATATATAGAGTTCGGATGGACTCCTCGAATCCCGAACCAAATCTCACATTTAATATTTGGTTATGATTGGGGACTACGTCAGCCTATTTACTTAGAGAAGGTGGACAGTCAACGTGCAAACAGAGCTTTTTCGCTGAGCACAGCGTAAAATATAGGCTCAAAGGACCATCCGCGTAATGCAATGTGTCCAGGTTGCTTCAGCGTAAAAGAGGTGTTACCTCGCCTTTATGGCATAAAACTCATCCGCTTTTAATGCAGCATTGAAGTATATGAGAAACGCTTCTTATTCTTCGAAATGAACCTGTCAGATCATGCAATAAACCTGTCAGATCATGCAATGAACCTGACGTCTGGGCTCCTGACAAAGAGTACTGCACGACAACCCAAGCGACGGCTATAATGATGGCGCGGTACTGCAACCCAGGCTGTCATTTACTACCATTTCCTTGGCGTAGACCGCTTTCACGCATACAAAGGAATATGCCACCCTGTTTTAAACAGGCAGATGTGAGCTGTTTACGCTCCGCAGAAGACAAACAGCCTGCCATGTCAAAAGCTGCTCTTCATACAGGGCTAGAGGCACGTCTCTGCATTTAATGCGCAGAGCGGTGACAGGTTCTCAAGGCACGTCTCTGCATTTAATGCGCCGAATACTGACAGATGCCCGAGGCACGTCTCTGTATTTTTATGCGCAGAAGGGTGGCAGACCTTTAAAATACGCCTCTGCATTTAATGCGCAGGATAATGGCAAATCTCTGCATTTAATGCAGGAGATTTGATTAAATGTCACCAAACCGTCGTTTAGTGACATTCCCTTTACGCCAACTGCTTTTACGCATACAAGGGATACACTACCCAGTTTTACACTGGCAGACGTGAGCTTCTTACGCTCCGCAGAAGGCAGACAGACCGCCACATCAGCAGTTACTCTTCGTACAGAATTTGAGGCACGTATCTGCATTTAATGTGCAGAATGATGGCAAATCTTAAAGACAAGCCTCTGCATTTAATGCGCAGGATGGGGGTAGATCTCTGCATTTAATACAAGAGATTTGATTGTATCTCCAAGAGCCGTAATTCTGGCTAAAACGTCCACATCACTCGGCTTTTACGCCTGCTCGGCTTCTATGCCCACTCGGCATCTATGCCCACTCGGCTTCTATGCCTACTTGGCTTCTATGCCTACTCGGCTTCTACGCCATGGTGACAGTCATTTGGCTTTTACGCCAACCTCTTCTACACAAGGGATAACTACCTACGTGGCTTCTACGCCGTGATCTTCACAGCTGTTATACGCGTTTGTCCCTTAGTTGGACACGTGTCACTTGCTCATTCAAAAGGTTATTTATACGCAGGCATTGGTTATTTTAAACCGTCGTGTAAAAGGGTGTTGTACTTTCCACTACTCGATTTCTATGCCGACTGTGTGGTCACTGTCACTAAAAACTCTATAAATAGAGACCTCTATCAACGAGAAAAAAGGTCAAAAGGTGGAAAATTGGTGGTCGAGAAAGAGAGAGGGAGAGAGAGAGAGAGAGAGAGAGAAGAATCCAGAGCTCAGGCAAAGAGAAGGGATCGACGACTTTGGCATCGGGCATCCTCCCTCTTTAGCAACCTTCGAAGCTGCTTTCTGTCTTCCACGGTACTTCTTCAACGTCGTGTGGTCCAAGGACTAAAGTGATCGACTGCAGATAAGACACCTATAGTAATATTTACCCAGATTAAATAAATTGTACTTAGACATCCTCGTATAGGATTAAATTGTACAATCTTGTTTGTAAACACCGAAGAAAGGGCGGATTTTCGTATAAGATCTCGTTTTTCATATTCTCTCTAATTTTTATCCGAAACATTCATGATTGTATGTACATATTAGTATTAGTATATGTATATGTTAATATGAATATTGGTATATATATATACATATATATATATAAAGTATATGAACTCAATTAGTATGTATATATTAGTATATGTATTCCAATAGTATAGGCTTGACATGTATATAATTGGTATATCTATATATACATATATATAGTACGTGAATTCAATTAGTGTATATACAATATATATATTATATATGTATTTAATTGGTGTACATATATAATAAGTATTATTGTTATATGCTAATTAATAATATGTATATTATATATGTACTAGGTGACCCAAGCGTAATTACGGATACCCCGTAGTTACATTGACCTGTGATCATGTGATATGTTAGCAGACTGCCATATCTACACTGACGTACTGGCGAGCCCCGTATCATTTTGACTGTCTATCTTGTACAGCAATTATAGATGCGACTCCCGTGCAATTAGACGCGCACTTGGCCCTAGTTGACCAGTGTCATACCTAGTGTAGCCCTGAGTTCAGTGTATTATGATTGTATGTTATTGTGATGTCTGATGCAATATTGTATTATTTAATAATGTCTATAGGATTGTTGGATTATTCAGACAAAACCTCAAAAATCGGACATTGTTATTGCCAGCAGCAGGACCCCCAGGGGAGTACATTCTCTCACAGTTTTCATTATGTTGATTATCTCTATAATTCTAGTTGTATAGCGTACATGATTCTGACACTGTTGTATACACGAGTTGGCATCAACGAGACCTGTCACGAGGAGTCGTGATTGGGATCCATCGTGCTAGCTGGGGAACGGGGAAATATTAGTAGCTTATGTGATCATACCCAACTCTACATGAATCATAGCTTACCCACACCTCACGTTGGTACAGTCTGACCATTACATGCCTCATAGCCTGTTATGTATGATTAGCCTGACTATTGCTCGCATCATAGCTATCCGGATGGTTAGCCTGCCCTTACATGAATCATAACTAGTCATATATAGCAAGCCTGATCTGTCCCAAGCTGATCACATGATATGCTGATGTTTCACACACTTAGCTAGATGTTCTTGACATGTATCTCTAGTATATTGATCTAGCATCTCTACATGTTCTAGTTATTGTTCTAGTGTTTACTTATATTCCAGTTCATGGTTCTAGCATGCACTTGTATTTCTATTCATTGTTAGATGTACATTGATGATGACATAAGCTCCGGTACTTCATTATTCTGGTACTTCATTATTCCAGTATTGTTTATTGCCAGTATTTATATCCATCTTGTATTTCTTTAATAAATTAGAAAAATTACACAAAGTTGGTTTTATGTTTTAATTAATTAAAAATAAATATAGTTGGTGTTCAAAAATAAATTAGAAGTACATGGGGCTGAAATTAAGTGGCACAAGTGTCATGAATGAAGAAGACTCAGTCATACTCCGTACTGTACCGCCAGAGATGCTGTTGTCACCCCCACATTTCGTATATATATACCCCTAATATGAAATATGGGGGTGACAACAGCATCTCTGGCGGTACGATACGGAGTATGACTGAGTCTTCTTCATTCATGACACTTGTGTCCCACTTAATTTCAGTCCCATGTACTTCTAATTTATTTTAGAACACCAATTGCATTTATTTTTAATTAATTAAAACATAAACCCAACTTTGTGCAATTTTTCAATTGTTGGGCACTTTTATGCAAAAGTGCATTAAGGAATCCACCTCGTTGGACACGACACATGAATAAACTCATTTTCCCTTCATGTATATTTTTTCCATAATTTTTGGAAGTGTGTAATTCAACATCAACCTCCTTGAACCCATAGCCCTCCTTTCATTTTGAACTATGTCAATCCTAGCCCATTAAAATACCTACATGTCAACCCAAGCCTAATTCCAAGAGGGGTTGACCAGTCAAACTATTTCTAGGTCAAACCAAGACCTACACAAATATATATATTCTCTTCCCTTTTCTTTATTTTTTCTTTTCTTCTCTTATTCCTAAACCACAAGAGCACAGCCGACCTATTCATCATCTTCTTCTTCATGTTCATCGTCCACCCTTCCCTTCCTTCGCCGGAGTTCAGATCCACCGCCGGACCAGAGCCCTCCGCTGTCACCTTCCTCCAGACCCGTCGTGAACCCCACCGAGCACCACCCTCCGCCCTTCCCACGACTTCATCGCCTGCCTGGAGCCGCTGTCCAGCCACCCCTACCAAACTACGTCTCCTCCACCGCTCGACTCAAGCAGTCCGCCGAGCACCCTGAGCCACCATGCCTCACCGGACCACGACATCCCCCGCTGACATCTGCCACGGCCGACTCCCTTCGACCACGAGACCCGTCGTTCCCGCCGGAACAGCAGCACCACCACCAACCTTTTCTTCTTTCTCCTCCGTCCATCAGTCTGACCCTTCTTCCTCCTCTCATCAGAACACCCCCGATGCTCTCGACTGAGCCGAGCGCCTCATCGCTGAACTCCCCTCGCCGTTCTCCTCCACCCCGTCATTCGCTTCGCCTGTACAGCCGGACCTCCCTCTCCTCCTTCCTGTCAACCCGAGTTCACCATCATCATGACTCTATCCACAACCACTGGACCCCTCCTCCTCCCCCTTCGACAGCACGGCCAACTCGCTGAACCACCATCATCATCACCTTCATTATCATCATCATCACTATCGCTATCATCGTTATCATCATCGTCACCATTGACATCGTCATCGCATCAACATCGTTGTCGTCAACATCGGCATCGTCATCCACATCCTCACCTTAACCATCATCTTCGTCATCGGCGTCATCGGTGTCGTCATCGTCGACGTGTCCCACCTCGCCGGAGACGAACCACCGTAGCCTCCCTCGACTCCGTGCATGGCCACGTAGGTTCATTCCTGCCCTACTTCATGATTGTATGTACGTATTAGTATTAGTATATGTATATGTATATGTATATGTATATGTTAATATGAATATTGGTATATATATATATATATATATATATATATATATATATATATATATATAAAGTATATGAACTCAATTAGTATGTATGTATTAGTGTATGTATTCCATTAGTATAGGCTTGACATGTATATAATTGGTATATCTATATATATATATATAAATATATAGTACGTGAATTCAATTAGTGTATATACAATATATATATATTGCATATATATTTAATTGGTGTACATACATATATATTATTGTTATATGCTAATTAATAATATTTATATTATATATGTACTAGGTGACCCGAGCATAATTACGGATACCCTGTAGTTACATTGACCTATGACCATGTGATATGTTAGCAGACTGCCATATGTACACTGACGTACTCGCAAGCCCCGTATCATTTTGACTGTCTGTCTTGTACAGCAATTACAGACGCGACTTCCGCGCAATTAGACGCGCACTTGACCCTAGTTAACCAGTGTCATACCTAGTGTAGCCCTGAGTTCAGTGTATTATGATTGTATGTTAGTGTGATGTCTGATTCAATATTGTATTATTTAATGATGTCTATAGGATTGTTGGATTATTCAGACAAGACCTCAGAAATCGGATATTGTTATTGCCAGCAGCAGGACCCCCAGGCGAGTACATTCTCTGATAGTTTTCATTATATTGATTATCTCTATAATTCTAGTTGCATAGCGTACATGATTCTGACACTGTTGTATACACGAGTTAGCATCATCGAGACCTGTCACAAGGAGTCGTGATTGTGATCTATCGTGCTAGCTGGGGAAGGGGAAAATATTAGTAGCTTATGTGATCATACCCAACTCTACATGAATCATAGCTCACCTATACCTCACATCGGTGCAGCCTGACCATTACATGCCTCATAGCCTGTTATGTATGATTAGCCTGACTATTGCTCGCATCATAGCTATCCGGATGGTTAGCCTGACCTTACATGAATCATATCTAGTTATACATAGCAAGCCTGATCAGTCCCAAGCCGATAACATGATATGCAGATGTTTCACACACTTAGCTAGATATTCTTGACATGTATATCTAGTATATTGATCTAGCATCTCTACATGTTCTAGTTATTGTTCTAGTGTTTACTTATATTACAGTTCATGGTTCTAGCATGCACTTGTATTTCTATTCATTGCTAGATGTACATTGATGATGACATATGCTCTAGTACTTTATTATTTCGGTACTTCATTATTCCAATATTGTTTATTGCCAGTATTTATATCCATCTTGTATTTCTTTACACTGTATTATAGTTTTTGTCAATATACATGGAACTGTTGTTAGTGCTTGTACTTTGCTCCAATCCTGACTGAATATTTTTTTCCTGACTGTGACATAGAGGACTTATTTCTGGCATACTTGGAGATTTGGATGTTATTGATTGCAGGTTAGACTATTTATTGTTTTTTAGACTTGTCTTGTATTTTATTTATTTTCTTCGATATCTCATCGTGCTTTAATTATGTGATTGAGTATTCCATATTATATTATGATATCTGTGTCTCCTTATGGAGTTGGATATTCATGTAAGAGTGATTAGCTAGTATTGTGACCTAGACAGCGTTCTACCGTCGATGCTGCGGCGTAGGCTGGAAGTACCCACGCACTCATGCCCCTATACCGGGTGCGGGTCGTGACAACTGCGGACACTGGCAGTGAAAGACACTGCCAAGGAAGCATGGGACACTGTGAAGATAATGCAGATGGGGGTCGAGCGCATGCGCGAGGCCAAGGTGCAAAAATTACGTGCCGACTTCGAATCAATAAAGTTCAAGGATGGCGAGTCCGTCGAGGACTTCGCGATGCGGCTCACGGGACTCGTCAGCGACCAGCAACTACTCGACGACAAAATAGATGACGATACGGTAGTTAAAAAATTATTTTGAGTCGTTCCATCCAAGTACACGCAAGTCGCCATCGCTATTGAGACTTTAGTGGATCTCAAGACGCTATCAATTGAAGAGCTTACCGGTCGTCTTATAGCCGTTGAGGAGCGGTACGATCTTGGCAACAACTCCGGCGACACAAGTAGCCGCCTTCTTCCCTTAGAAGAGGAGTGGCTCGCTCGTACGAAGCAGAGGAAGGAAGGCAAGGCCTACTCCGACGGTGGCAAAAGTTGTGGTCGCGGGTATGGCAAGCCAAGAGGTCGTGGCCACGGTGACACGAACAACGACAATAGCAATGTGTCTGGTGGCACGCACGACAAGAAGGGTAAGTACCACAATTATGGCATCTACGGCCACTGGGTGAAGGACTTCCGTAAGCTGAAGCACGATGAGCGCGCCAATCTAACGCAAGTCGACGACGATGAGCCCGCACTGCTAATGGTGCAGGAGTACACGCTCTCCGAGACCTCCGTGGGCAAGACCAACAACGTCGTACTCGCTGAGGTGCACGCTCAGGTGCATCTGGGATGTAAGGAAGACCACTACGGTGAAGCATGGTACCTCGATACCGGTGCCAGCAACCACATGACGGGCTGCAAAGAGGTCTTCGCCAAGCTGGACACTGGAGTAATGGGCTCCATCAAGTTTTGGGACGGATTTGTCGTCGACATCCGAGGGCGTGGCACGGTGATGTTTACGTGCCAGAACGGCGAGCACCACGCCCTCACCGGCGTCTACTTCATCCCGAATCTACGAAGCAATATCATCAGCCTAGGATAGCTCGATAAGAACGGCTGCCAAGTCTTGATCGAAGGCAGCGTGCTCTCAATTCAAGATCGTCAGCAATGCCTCCTCGCCAAGGTAAGACGTGCCCGAAACTGACTGTACATTCTATCTCTTGATATTATACAACCAGTATATTTAGCAGCACGACTAAATAACGATGCATGGCGGTGGCATGCACGGTTTGGCCACCTTAACTTTGAAGCACTCAGGAAGTTATCTCGCCCAACATGGTGCACGGGCCACCACACGTCAATCAAATATGTGATAGTTGCCTTACCGGGAAGCAGCGTCGTACGTCATTTTCGCAGGAGACCAAGTACCGTGCTAACAACTTGTTAGATCTCGTTCACGGTGATATCTGCGGCTCGATCACACTGGTGACACCCGGTGGCAAGTGCTACTTCTTGCTCCTCGTCAACGATTTTAGCCGCTACATGTGGTTGACGCTACTGGGTTCGAAGGATGAAGCGCCGATAGCCATCAAACACTTTAAGACCACATCGAGGTGGAGACAGGGGGCAAACTACGCACGCTCCGTACTGATCGTGGGGTCGAGTTCACATCTGTAGCATTTGGCGAGTATTGCACGGGCCTCGACATCAAACGATAACTCACAACGCTGTACTCACCACAGCAGAACGACATCGTCGAGCGACGAAACCAGACGGTTGTCACGATGGCATGTAGTCTTCTGAAGGCAAAGGTTATGCCTGAGAAGTTTTGGGGCGAGGCGGTCACGACGGCTGTCTACATCCTTAATCCCTCGCCGACACAGAGCGTCGACGGTAAGACGCCGTACGAGGCATGGCATGGACACAAGAAAAGCGTGCACTTCCTCCGTACCTTCGTTTGTGTCGCACATGTCAAGGTGGTCAACCCAAACTTACAGAAACTAGAAGATCTCAGCAAGCACATGGTCTTCATCGGCTATGAGCCCGGCACCAAGGCGTACTGGGTATACGACCCCGCCGGCAAGCGCGTGCACGTCACACGTGACGTTGTCTTCGATGATGAAGCCAAGTGGGACTGGGGCATGCAAGACAACGTAGGTGAGATATTTACTGTTGAGTATACTATGATCCCCATACCACATGTTGAACATGCAGGCACGTCGGTACACAGGGTGGCGATTAATCAACACCAGTGGAACCCAGTCCAAGGTCGTTGACACCAGCATCCGGGGCAGAAACATCCAACTCGGTGGTACAACGTGGAGTATAATTTGTCTCGCCATCCACCAACGCCTCGGCCATGCTCGACGCCGATGACAACGGGCCACGCAGGTACAGGACCTTGGCGAGCTTGCTTGACACGACCACCATCCACGAGCTTGATGTCGACGAGCTTCTCCTCATGGTTGACGAGGACCTACCACTTTCTTTGAAGCTGAGAAACACCGATGTTGGCACCAAGCGATGCTCGAGGAGATGAGCTCTATTGAGGAGAACCGTACATGGCACCACTACTAAAAATTGCGGGATTAGCGACATTTTTAGCGACGTTAAGTTAAAAAGTCGCTAATATTAAAGATATCAGCGACTCCAAATAATAACGTCGCTATACGTCGTTGTTTGGCGACATATAGCGACGTTTAGCGACTATAATTCAGTTTATTAAAAGAATAGTCGCTATAAGTTATCTAAGGTCGCTAAACGTCGCTGAATTTTATAATTTAGCGACGTTTAGCGACGTATTTAGCGACCTTTATATTTTTAATATTTAATGACGTGTTTAGCGATTATCTAAGGTCGCTAAACGTCGCTGAATTTTATAATTTAGCGACGTTTAGCGACATTTTTAGCGACGTTTATATTTTTAATATTTAGCGACATGTTTAACGACGTTTGTGACGTCGCAAAACATTTCTGTTAGCGACGTTATTGTTTGACGTTGCTAAACATCGCTAAAATTTCGTTAATTAGGGATCGGTTTCGATTCCCCCCTATCTATTAAAATTTTCATGGATTTTAAAACCCGCGGTGTTCCCCACCCCCCTCTTCAGCGACCGGCGTCCTCCACAGCGGCCTACTCCGGCATCCCCCTCCTCCTCCTTCTCCTCTAGGCAAACCCTAACTCTCTCTCTCTTTCTCTCTCTCTCTCTCTCACACACAGGATACGGCATGACACTGACACAGACACGACACACACACGTGACAGACATGACACACACACACGTGACACTAACCCTAACCCAAAACTGACACGACCTGGGATCAGGACCTAGGGTTAGGGTTAGGGTTTTTGACCTGGGGTTAGGGTTAGGGTTTTTTACCTAGGATCTTGGTTTTTCCAGTGCTACAAAAGGAAGCTGTTGTTGCTGCAACGCAATGTTGCTTGTTGTCGCTGTAATATTATACTGCTTGCTGTGTGCTCGAAGGGCCTTGCTGCATTGCTGTTGGTGTAGCTCGGGTAGTTGCTGAATGTTAATGCCATTGAAATGCTATTTCAGTGCTGAAATGCTGATACATATGGCTGCAGTGCTTTGGCCTTGCTGCAGTGCATTTCTGCACTGAAGATGCAGCTGATGCACTGCCCGAGCCAACTCTGCTTGATGCTCCTCTGTTGTGCTTGTTGTTTCCTGTGCACTGTACTGCCTACAGTGCCCGACCCTCTCCAAACACACACACACACACACACACACACACACACACACACACACACACACACAAGCACATATAACTACTCCTATATATATCTATATACATATATATATGTAACCACTTAGAGACACAATTATATATATATATATACATATATATATATATATATATATATATATATATATATATATATATATATATATATATATATATATATATATATATACATAACACATGAGAAATACAAGTAGATACATAGATATCTATATACATATACATATACATATACATACACTCTCGTGCCCTCCACCCCCCCCCCCCCTCAGCAAGGAGATCTCGTGCTCTCATCCTCTCAGTAAGGAGTTGGCGGATGTGGGGTAACCCATGCTGCAACCCAAGGCATGTCGACTAGGGCACCACTATTAGGTGCCCAAGGACCTAGCAAACCCTATGCGGAGACCTGTCGTGCTGGGTCCTGTCATGACCCGCACCCGGTGTAAGGGTACTACTCGAAAACAACGCCCAGCCTATGCCGCAGAATCAGCGGTAGAATGCTGTCTAGATAATCTATCTAACAATATAATGAACCACCAATAATGATAGTATACTCAATCACAGAACTAAGATAAAAATAAGCACGAATCAGATAAAGAATAGAATAGTCATAATACAACTCATGAGTCTAAAATAATACATCAATGAGTCTGAAGAAGTAACAAAATAAGCTGGAGACAAATCCAGTACAAAGAATACTACGAAGCTACAACTCCAGGGTCAACTGTCTCAGTTGGGATAAGTCCCTCTTGAGTCAGGGTCTCAGAATCTAAACCCACAACATCCTGGGGTCCATAATAGGTAGGGTACCACTCCTCAGTATCATCTGGAAAAATATATTCAGTCAGGAAAGGAGCAGAGTACATCTCTAACAGCAGTTCTAATTAATGATAAAAACTATGTAACAGTAAATAACTGTGGATAAACAAGATGCACAATAGATACAAGAGATATATATATACAATAAGGAAATACTGAAAATAAATACAATAATGAACAATATGCCAATGAAACAATAATACTAATGACTAAGCGTGTGAGTACTAGCTTAACATGTGATCAGCTTGGGCAAGATGCAATGTGGCCTGGCTAATCATACGTGTTGTATATGATCAACACTATTCAGTAAACAGTACTTTATTCAATAGGGATATTGATCACATATCTATACTAATACTCCCCACCCCCGACTGGTATAATAGATCCAACCACGGTATGTTATGGCACGAGATTCCCCAAGAAGATAGCTAGTCTTCCCGAGAATCGGTGTCTGTACATGTACAAGATAACCAATGAAATAATACTTGTACAATATATACCATATACCAAGGAATAACATCTCATGACGAGATCCGGATATACCAATCCGTGTAACCATAGTGTCAAAAGAACATGGATATCTACACTAGATACAATGAACATAGAGGATATCATAAATGAGAAACTATCAGAGAATGTACTCGCCTGAAGTCCAAAGAATAGTCTCACAGATGTCTGACTCGGTGCCTCTAAGACCTAGATATGGAATACAATATCAATACAAGGTCCCGAAAAGAGAACAAGTTAAACTAGTCAACTTCTAGGTCAATAAGTCAATTCTAAGTCAAAAGTCAACTATGGTCAACTCTAAGTCAACTATGGTCAAGATATTAAAATCTAAGTCACAGAACCACATCCTAAAATATTATGATACCATATCTCCGGATACGTGAATCCAAGGTAAACCACACAATACATATATATCAACAATAATGTATAATAATATAGAATATTAATTACAAACAAATAGGAACCATGGTTTTGAACCAACTTGGTATCCCCACAAAGTCACAAACTTGATACCCAAACCCCGTATCTTGAGTATCCCACTTACCTTAGTTTCCACAAGGTAATACTCAATACCTTGACATAGTAATTACCCTCATACATAATATAATATATATACTAATATTATACAATTAAGAAATATAACAATACTAGTATTATATCTCACAATTAATACATATCTATATAAATATAATATATAAACTATATACTAAAACTGCCTAACTGTCACTGAAAGCAGTATTGAAAAATACTAATTTTTCAGTAAACAGACCTTCAGTGACAGTTCAAGCTGTCACTGAAACGTCGTCGCTACTGCTGCTGTGTATTTGTACTGCTGCCACCCTTTTGGCGACAGTTTTCAACTGTCACCAAACCGACCGTCGCCGCTGCTGCTTTACTTCCCGCCTGCTGCTGCGTATTTAATGACAGAATATGTCATTAATTCCGCCATCAATGCTACAGCGGCTGCTGCTGCTGCTGGATATTAATGACAGAAACTGTCATTAATTGCTGCTGTCGCTAAAAGGATAATAATATATATATAACCTATATATATATCAATATATATATAAATCAATTAAATAAATATATACTTATATATATATATATAATCCAACACATATATATTATATATAGCTATATAAATAAATACCAATAGCTATAATACACATCCTATGTACTAATGTACATAATACAACATGGTTAAAAGTACACATACATAATATGTTTAATAAATATTCATCCACACATATATATAAATAATCACATAATAATTATAAATAACATAATACTTAATTAAACACATATATATATTTTATAAAACATTTTCGTATATTTTATATTCCTAACATAATTTGTAACATATATAAATGCATGTAAAAGAAAGCTACATATATATTTATACATTATATTAGTACACATATAATACATAGATCTATGCTACCATAAATACCATAATAAATACACTATAATAAATATATAACATCTATATATATATACTTAATTATAATTCAAGAATTAAAGCACAAATAATTAGATCTACACATAAACACACCACAACTGGAGAGTATCACACCGTATCCCACTAGATCTAGGATACGCATGCGACACGAGTCCAACACACAACCAATTGCACCCCGAAGGACACAAGCAAGTCACATATATTATTTATGAACAAAACAAAGTGTCAAATATAGATCTATGTATCCGTGTCAAAATACGACATGTACAAAGTTCCGTGTTGGAGGAAAAACCCCTAAAATAACACGTATCACCAAATTAATGGGATACGACCTACACTTACCTAATTGTGGACACGAAACTAGCCCCAAACACATAAACACATGCCCAATTGATCTATAGGATCAATTGACACACACAACAAAATGTCAATTCAGAATTTCTCCAAAATTTACACAAAAAGCACAATAACTTTCTCCATGGGTCTCCTATGAACACAAAACCAAGTCCTATGGGTAGTACATACATATGGGTTAATTTTCCATGATTAAATCTCATATTTAGAAGCTATTTTAAGGGGAAAACTGAATTATACCTATTGGGAGATGGATTCCCAATGAAACCTCCAATTGAAATAAAATTGCCTCCAAATTGTAGATCCTTGCTCCTCTTTGTAGATCCTTGCTTCCTCCTTCTAGATCCTTGCTTCTTAACTCTCTAATGGTGATTTGGAAAGAAATTGGAATGAATTTGGAAGGGAAATAAAATAGAAATGAAGGAAATTTGGTAGTGGGAAATTCTAGATCTAGATTTGGAATGAAAAAGAGAGGAGAGAGAATTTTCCTCCTCTTTTAATAGGCCGTCCCCTACCCCTTCCTCAAGCAATTATGAAATATCCAATATACCCCTTGGGGCCTCTCATGAAGAAATAATTAAGGAAGGAAGCTTCTAGTCTAATGATTTAATTAATTTAATCCATCTCCTTAACAATGGGCTTTCTAAATGGGCTAAGTCTAACTAATTAATTCATGTTGGTCCATGGGTCCAAACTAAACTAGTTAGGTCCACTCATATAAGTCCAAAATAATTAAATAACATCTAACAAAAATTAAATAATACAACAAATAATTATTTACCATGCACAATATTTAATTAAATAGGAAAAGACTAAAATACCCTTTCCTAAAAAATGTGGTAGTGACAAGTCTACCCTCCTTAAAATAATTTCGTCCTCGAAATTCAAAGACAACAACTACCCCCAGAAAATCACCAACAGAACTAAAGAATCACAACTAACTAATGAACAGAACATAACTAGAAAATAACATACCTCAAGGTACAAACAAATATGGATAACGCTCTCGCATGTCATCCTCTCTCTCCCAGGTAGACTCCCCCGGAGAGTGATGCCTCCATGCGACGTGCACCGAAGGAATAGTCTGGTTTCTCAGCACCTTCTCTTTTCGATCCAGAATCGCAACTGGCTACTCTGGATAGCTAAGAGTAGGGCCCACCTCTATCTCCGAGTGATCCAATACATGACTAGGATCTGTCATGTATCGTCTCAACTGTGACACATGAAACACGTTGTGCACTCCCTCCAATGCAGGTGGCAAGTCTAGTCTATAAGCAACTACACCGACCCTCTCTAGAATAGTGAAAGGTCCGATGAATCGCGGACTAAGCTTTCCGCCTCTACCGAAGCGAATCGTGCCTCGTGTCGGAGAAATCCTCAGAAACACCAAACCACCCACCTAGAACAAAACACCACCTTAAGAACTTAATCTATAACAAACAACCAAAAACAAGCACAACAAAATCTAACTATACCTCAAACTCCAAAGGTCTCCGATGGCTATCGGCCCAATGTCGCTGTCTGTCCTGCACCACTCGAAGTCTGTCTCTGATCAACTGAACCTTCTCTGTTGCATCCACAACCATCTCTGGCTCAAGCAAAACTCTCTCTCCAACATCATCCCAAGACAAAGGAGTACGACATCTTCGACCATATAGAGCTTCAAATGGTGACATCTCTATACTGGCCTGGTAACTGTTGTTGTAAGCAAACTCTACTAAATGGAGATGGTCCTCCCAAGAACCCCCAAAATCTAGTATACAAGTGCGCAACATATCCTCGATAGTCTGGATAGTCCTCTCTGACTGCCCATCTATCTGGGGATGATATGCAGTACTGAACTTGAGCTGGGTGCCCATACTCTCCTGCAAACTCCTCCAGAAATGAGAAGTGAAACGACTATCCCGATCTGAGACTATGCTGACGGGAACTCCGTGTATCCTAACGATCTGCCTCACATACATCTCTGCCAGCTTCTCCGTAGACAAACCCACCTTGAAAGACAAAAAGTAGGCCGACTTGGTCAACCTATCAACAATGACCCAAATTGCGTCTTTTCCTCCTAGAGATCGTGGAAGTCCGGACACAAAATACATAGTAATGTGTTCCCACTTCCACTCTGGAATGGGTAATGGCTGAAGTAAACCTCCTGGCCTCTGCCTCTCGGCTTTCACCTGCTGGCACACGAAGCATCTGGATACAAACTATGCCACTTCCCTCTTCATGCCATACCACCACACACTCTCTCGCATATCCCGATACATCTTGTTAGCACCTTGATGCATGGAATACTGAGAGCGATGTGCTTCCTGTAACACCTCCTCTCGCAACTCCCCACTAGGCACATAATCTAACTCCATGCCTCAAAGATCCATCCTCTGCAATAGTGAAATCATCTTCCAATCTTGCTCTCACCTGAGCTCTGATACTCCTCAGAGATACATCATTATACTGTACTGCCTTGATCCTGTCCATCAAATCTGAGTGTATCTGCAGTCCCCACATCTGCATAGCACCACCAGGAACAATCACCTCAATGCCCAAGCTCTCCAAGTCCTCCAACAAATATCGATCCTGCGTCAAGAACATAGCTACCGGATACCTGCTCAAAGCATCGGCAACTACATTGGCTTTCCCAGGATGATATTGCAAAGAGATATCAAAATCCTTTATCAGTTCCAACCACCGACGCTGCCTTATGTTCAACTTCTTCTGCGTGAAAATGTACTTCAAGCTTTTGTGGTCTGTGAAGATCTCCACACGCTCTCCGAACAAATAATGTTTCCACAACTTCAGAACGAATATGACGGCTGCCAATTCTAAATCATGGGTAGGATAGTTCTTTTCATGAGGATGCAATTGCCTGGATGCATAGGCAATCACTTTCCCATGCTGCTGAATAACACAACCCAAATCCTTCCCCGATGCATCACTATAAATAGTGAAACCTCCGGATCCTGATGGCAATGTCAAAATAGGAGCAGACGTCAACCACTTCTTTAACTCCTCAAAAGTAACCTGGCAATCCTTCGTCCAAACAAACTCTACATTCTTCCTTGTGAATCTGGTCATCGGCTCGGCAATCCTCGAAAAATCTTGCACAAACTTTCTGTAGTAGCCTGCCAATCCTAAGAAACTCCTGATCTCTGCTACCGAACTCAGAGTCTTCCAAGATTCCACTGCTGAAATCTTCTTCGGATCCACTGAAATACGATCACCAGTCACAACATGCCCCAAGAACTCCACCTTGTCCAAGAAAAACTCACACTTGGACAACTTCCCATACAGCTTCTCCTTCCTCAGCACATCCAACACAATCCTCAAATGCTCCTCATGCTCCTCCGGTGTCCTCGAGTATATGAGTATGTCATCGATGAACACCACCACGAACTTATCAAGGTACTGGTGGAACACCTTGTTCATCAAGTTCATAAATACCACTGGTGCATTAGTCAAACCAAACGGCTTCACCATAAACTCGTACTGATCATACCGAGTCCTAAAAGCAGTCTTCGATATGTCCTCCGGCTTCACCTTTACTTGATGGTAGCCTGATCTCAAATCTATCTTAGAAAACACCTTCGCACCACTCAACTGATCAAACAGATCATCAATCCGTGGTAAAGGATACTTATTCTTGATGGTGAGATTATTCAAAGCCCTGTAATCAATGCACATGCACACCGATTCATCCTTCTTCAGTACAAACAATATCGGGGCTCCCCATGGTAAAGAACTTGATCTGATAAACCCCTTATCCTATAATTCATCCACCTGCTTCTTCAACTCGACTAGCTCGCTGTTGTTTACTCTATAGACATGCTGCAAAATTGGTTCTACACCTGGCACCAAGTCTATAAAAAATTCAACATCTCGATCTGGCGACAATTCTGACAATTTCTCAGGAAACACATCCAAGAACTCTGCTATCAACGGATGCGGCAACTCCTTGTTTTCTACCATAGCTCTACAAATAATGCCTTCTCCCTGCTCTGCAGCTCCTCTAGCAAACTCGAACTCTGGCTCTCCTGGCGGACCAAACAAAACTCTACCTCCTCTACAATCTATGCTAGCATGGTACCTACTCAACCAATCCATCCTGAGTACAATATCGTAGCTCGGAAGTGGTATTACAAGTAGACACGTACTCAACTCCCGGCCTCCCAGAGTAACTCTTCGATCCTTGCAAATATCATTAACCAGGATAATACCTCCTCCGATCATGATCTTGCAAGTCCTAAGCAAAGACTCAGCTACCAAACCATGCTTTAGAGCAAAAAAAATAGATACAAAACTATGGGAAGCACCACTATCAAACAAAGCTAAAGCTGGAATAGAATCAAGAAGAATAGAACCTGCGATGACATCTCCGGTGGGTTCCTCCTCTTCGATTGTCATAGCAAACGCTCGTCCCTGTCGAGCACCTCCCTGCTGCTGATGCTGGACAAAACGTTGCTGCTGTGTCAGAAACGGTCCCCTCGGCTGTGCTGCAGGTGGTCTCGTCTGTGCCCTCAGAGCTGGAGCTGCTCCCTGAACTGTACGACGAGGACACTCCCTCGATTGATGCCCTTCAGTACCATAATACAAACAAACTCCTAGCCTCCTCCTGCAAACTTTCCAGATGTGGCCGGGCTTCCTGTAGTAGTTGCATGGAGCTTATTGTAACTGTCTCTGCTGCTGAGGTGCCTGGTGAAAAGGCGCTCTAGCTGGAGTCTGGTTCTGCTGTGGCTGCTGGAAAGGTCTGGACTGGAAATGAGGACGTTTGGCAGATACTGTACTGCCGTTGGCCCCCAGAAAAGAATCACGGTCTCTCTTGGTCTTCAAACCCAAATCCCGCTCAACCTTGCGTGCCTCCGCAAGTATCTCTGAGTATGTCTCATAAAAAGACGAAATAAGGATCGTTATGGCACATGATGTAAGACACTCAAGGAAAGGACAGATTAAGAGATCAAGTATCAATATCAAAGGAGAATAGTTGAACCAAAATTTTTTTTCCTAGATGTGATTGAGTATCTCAGCCTATATCCTATATCCTATCGCAGGCTCGCAGTAGTACAACTAAATTATCGCACTACTACGACATCACATACTTTGTGAAGCAAGACCTGCATGGGCTACCACCAAAAATGTGTCACGACCCGCACCCGGTGTAAGGGTACTAGTCGGAAACAACGCCCAGCCTATGCCGCAGAATCGGCGGTAGAACGCTGTCTAGATAATCTATCTAACAATATAATGAACCACCAATAATGATAGTATACTCAATCACAGAACTAAGATAAAAATGAGCACAAATCAGATAAAGAATAGAATAGTCACAATACAACTCATGAGTCTAAAATAATACATCAATGAGTCTGAAGAAGTAATAAAATAAGCTGGAGACAAATCCAGTACAAAGAATACTATGAAGCTACAACTCCAAGGTCAACTGTCTCAGTTAGGATAAGTCCCTCTTGAGTCAGGGTCTCAGAATCTAAACCCATAATATCCTGGGGTCCATAATAGGTAGGGTACCACTCCTCAGTGTCATCTGGAAAAATATATCCACTCAGGAAAGGAGCAGAGTACATCTCTAACAGCAGTTCTAATTAATGATAAAAACTATGTAACAGTAAATAGCTGTGGATAAATAAGATGCACAATAGATACAAGAGATATATATATATACAATAAGGAAATACTGGAAATAAATACAATAATGAACAATATGCCAATGAAACAATAATACTAATGACTAAGTGTGTGAGTACTAGCATAACATGTGATCAGCTTGGGCAAGATGCAATGCGGCCTGGCTAATCATACGTGCTGTGTATGATCAACACTATTCAGTAAATAGTACTTTATTCAATAGGGATATTGATCACATATCTATACTAATACTCTCCACCCCCGACTGGTATAATAGATCCAACCACGGTATGTTATGGCACGAGATTCCCCAAGAAGATAGCTAGTCTTCCCGAGAATCGGTATCTGTATATGTACAAAATAACCAATGAAACAATACTTGCACCATATACACCATATACCAAGGAATAACATCTCATGACGAGATCCGGATATACCAATCTGTGTAACCATAGTGTCAAGAGAACATGGATATCTACACTAGATACAATGAACATAGAGGATATCATAAATGAGAAACTATCAGAGAATGTACTCGTCTGAAGTCCAAAGAATAGTCTCACAGATGTCTGACTCGGTGCCTCGAAGACCTAGATATGGAATACAACATCAATACAAGGTTCTGAAAAGAGAACAAGTTAAACTAGTCAACTTCTAGGTCAATAAGTCAATTCTAAGTCAAAAGTCAACTATGGTCAACTCTAAGTCAACTATGGTAAAGATATTAAAATCTAAGTCATAGAACCACATCCTAAAATATTAGGATACCGTATCTCCGGATACGTGAATCCAAGGTAAACCTCACAATACATATATATCAACAATAATGTATAATAATATAGAATATTAATTATAAATAAATAGGAACCATGGTTTTGAACCAACTTGGTATCCCCACAAAGTCACAAACTTGATACCCAAACCCCGTATCTTGAGTATCCCACTTACCTTGGTTTCCACAAGGTAATACTCAATACCTTGACATAGTAATTACCCTCATACATAATATAATATATATATACTAATATTATACAATTAGAAATATAATAATGAGAACATAAAATATCTTATTTTTATTGCTTAATATATACTCCTTTATGCTCATTTAATGTCTAAAGATACTCATTACTTTTATATTTTGATCTAGGATGCAATTGGAGTCACTAAAAGCAAAATGGAGCTAATTATCAATTCTAGACAGTTCTGATACCTTGTAGCAAAATGGTCATAACTTGCTCATCCGAAATCCAATTGAGCTGATCCAAATTGATTCAAAAAGCTAAGTGATAGAGGCACAATTTTGCTGTTTTAATTTTTGCAAGATTTTGGCTACATCATGGACCAAATCATGCTTGAAGTTGAGTCAAATATGCTGTGCACAAAAAATGGAGTTGAAATAACCATTTCTCAACTTTTTCAAATATTTTATTTTATTGTTTGGGTTATTGTAACTATTAGAGGATTTGTGGAAAGATATTGTGATCTTCAAACACTAATTTAGAGTCTATAAAAGGGATAGAGATCAGGGAGAAAAAAAGAACAACACACAACTCTTCTTCCTCTTCTCCAATATTCTTTTGAAGTTTTCTTGAACATGCAGAGTTAAAAGTCTTGTTGGTCGAAGAAAACAGAAGCCTTGGAATCAATAAAATTGTGAGATCTAAATTATTTCATATGTTTGATTTATGCTTTGAGTATTGAATATTTTTCTATGCCTACTTTCATGATTATTTTGTTTAATTACTAGGAGGCTTACTAGTCTATTATCTATTTCGATCTACTGCTAAATTAGACATCAAATCCGTAATTGTTTGTTTTTTCTAATTTATGAAGCAACCAAAGATTTAATAAACTGCTTTATTTTATTAGATCTTAGGAGAAAAACTTTTGACAAAATTAAATGCAACCGCTTGTGCTTGTGTTATTTTGCTTCATCGATCTCTTTGTTCTTTAAGAAATTACTAGATTAAATCTTCAGCGCTTGTCTTGGATTATTTAGTAATTAAAGCTAATTAGATCGCTTGTTTCTAATTATCTAAGCCTAAGAGAGATAGGAAATACTTCCAACGGTAAGAATTCAAAGTATGATAATTTATGTTTGCATCAATGATCAATTTTAAGATTCCAATGGTGGATGTTGACTGAGACCAACATTTTTTTTCTTTCATTGTTTTAATACTTTAATTGGTTTTAGCTCTTTTTAATTTGCTTTAATCCAAAACTCTCTCCCCCATCTTATTTCACATAGCATAAAGATCAAACTAATTACTCTTCGTGGGAACGATCCTTACTCTCGCTACTACATATTATTTCAAGAGTAAAGGTTTTATTTTTGGGTGCCTACGACAGCACGCTATATAACAATACTAGTATTATATCTCACAATAATACATATATATATATATATATATATATATATATATATATATATATATATAAACTATATACTAAAACTGCCTAACTGTCACTGAAAGCAGTGTTGAAAAACACTAATTTTTCAGTAAACAGACCTTCAATGACAGTTCAAGCTGTCACTGAAACGCCGTCGCTACTGCTGCTGTGTATTTGTACTGCTGCCACCCTTTTGGCGATAGTTTTCAACTGTCACCAAACCGACCATCGCCGCTGCTGCTTTACTTCCCGCCTGCTGCTGCGTATTTAATGACAGAATCTATCATTAATTCCGCCATCAATGCTACAGCGGCAGCTGCTGCTGGATATTAATGACAGAAACTGTCATTAATTGCTGCTGTCGCTAAAAGGATAATAATATATATATAACCTATATATATATATATATATATATATATATATATATATATATATATATATATATATCAATTAAATAAATATATACTTCTATATATATATAATCTAACACATATATATTATATATAGCTATATAAATAAATACCAATAGCTATAATACACATCCTATGTACTAATGTACATAATACAACATGGTTAAAAGTAGACATACATAATATGTTTAATAAATATTCATCCACAAATATATATAAATAATCACATAATAATTATAAATAACATAATACTTCATTAAACACATATATAAATTTTATAAAATATTTTCATATATTTTATATTCCTAACATAATTTGTAAATATATAAATGCATGTAAAAGAAAGCTACATATATATTTATATATTATATTAGTACACATATAATACATAGATCTATGCTACCATAAATACCATAATAAATATACTATAATAAATATATAACATATATATATATATATATAATTATAATTCAAGAATTAAAGCACAAATAATTAGATCTACACATAAACACACCACAAATGGAGAGTATCACACCGTATCTCACTAGATCTAGGATACGCATGCGACACGAGTCCAACACACAACCAATTGCACCCCGAAGGACACAATTAAGTCACATATATTATTTATGAACAAAACAAAGTGTCAAATGTAGATCTATGTGTCCGTGTCAAAATACGACATGTACAAAGTTCCGTGTTGGAAGAAAACCCCCCAAAATAATACGTATCACCAAATTGTTGGGATACGACCTATACGTACCCAATTGTGGACACGACACTAGCCCCAAACACATAAACACATGCCCAATTGATCTATAGGATTAATTGACACACACAACAAAATATCAATTCAGAATTTCCCCAAAATTGACACAAAAAATACCATAACTTTCTCCATGGGTCTCCTATGAACACAAAACCAAGTCCTATGGGTAGTACATACATATAGGTTGATTTTCTATGATTAAATCTTAGATTTAGAAGCTATTTTAAGGGGAAAAAACTAAATTATACCTATTGGGAGATGGATTCCCAATGAAACCTCCAATTGAGATGAAATTGCCTCCAAATTGTAGATCCTTGCTCCTCTTTGTAGATCCTTGCTTCCTCCTTCTAGATCCTTGCTTCTCAACTCTCTAATGGTGATTTGGGAAGAAATTGGAATGAATTTGGTAGGGAAATGAAATGGGAATGAAGGAAATTTGGTAGTGGGAAATTCTAGATCTAGATTTGGAATAAAAAAGAGAGGAGAGAGAATTTTCCCTCTCTTTTAATAGGCCGGCCCCTACCCCTTCCTCAAGCAATTATGAAATATCCAATATACCCCTTGGGGCCTCTCATGAAGAAATAATTAAGGAAGGAAGCTTCTAGTCTAATAATTTAATTAATTTAATCCATCTCCTTAACAATGGGCTTTCTAAATGGGCTAAGTCTAACTAATTAATTCATGTTGGTCCATGGGTCCAAACTAAACTAGTTAGGTCCACTCATACAAGTCCAAAATAATTAAAAACATCTAACAATAATTAAATAATACAACAAATAATTATTTACCATGCACAATATTTAATTAAATAGAAAAAGACTAAAATACTCTTTCCTAGAAAATGTGGTAGTGACAGGTCCGATCATAGCAATGAAGATATATACTTTGTGGAACCAAAGTAAGTAGGGGATAAGCAGTGTGCCTCCTTCACGGCAAAAGAGATTGCTGAAACTGTCGAGTTTTGGAAGAACATCCTTATTCTTTTTATTCTAGGAGACAAACCATTTTACATTATATTCGGGCCTTGCCGTCAAGCTTATCCGTGATGCTCTGGATGACCAGAAGGCTCGTGATCGTGCTGGAAAATTGATCCAAGGTTGGATCACGCCTGAGCAGTGGACTGCGATGAGGGCTAGATTCGACGATCCGAGGTACAAGAAAAGGTCTGAGAAGGCCAAGACGGCTAGGCGAAATGCTGCAAAGTGGTGTGGTGGCTCGATTCCGATGACGGAACATTTCCGTCGTTTGGTATGTTTTTATTTAAGATATATTATTTTAATATAAGTACGATAAAATGGTAGTAGAAAAAAAGTTTAATTTTAGTACTAAATAATATATTTTTAATAGGTACAGAGGGGTGAGGATGCAAACATGGTGACCGTCCTCCTGGCCACTCATCGAAAGGACAAAAATTCCATTGATGGGAGGGCCTCGCAGACCTATGTAAGTATTACTTTTTTTGTGTTAATTTTAATATAACTTAGGCAATTATCGAGTATCCAAACTTTTCTAGGCCGAGTATCTTAGGTTGCGTGAGCGGGCGACTGCTAGTGCACCTACAGCTGGAGAGGATGGTACTTTCCCGCAGCCCGCTCCAGCTCCGTCGGCGAATGAGCTGTGGGTGACCGTCGTTGGTGGTCTCCAGAGGGGTACGTACTATGATACGGGATCCTATGGCGCCCTGGTTGCGACGTAGTCATCTAGGGCCTCCCCGACAAGTGCGCATTCCCCACAGCCCTCACAGTCGTCGGCACGAGTCCAGGAGGCCGTTGACCGTCAGATTGTATCTCTCCGTGACGAGTTGCTGCGAAGGATGGAGAAGCAACCCCGGTCCCAGCCGCAGGCGGATGATGCGACGCTCATCGCACGATTTGATATGCTCGAGCGCAGCATCATGGAGCTCCGAGATTTGACAGCTGATCTTAGAGCCTCGACAGAGCACAGCGTAATGGAGCTGCAGGCATCACAGCTATCCATGGGCGAGAGGCTGACGATGATGCAGGATTCAATGGTTCATAGTAGTACGAGGCTGTTATCTACCATGGATTCTTACAACTAGCGAGTCGCAGAGTTGGAGCGGATACGTCCTCCTGATGTGCCTACATCGACACAGACTCCACCGACGTCATTGCCTTCTCCATCGACATCGGTATCGATTTCACGGGAGCAGTATGATCTGTTTTATCCTTCATGCGCGCCGGTGGTCATCCTCCTGCAGATCCGCAGTAGTCCTAGTTAGGACCATTTTATTATTGATTGTTTGTGTTTTAGACATTATTTTTTGTATTCTTTAGGACGAGGCTTTTAATTTGGTGTATTATTTGTATTCTTTAGGACGAGGCTTTTAATTTGGTGTATTATTTGTATTCTTTAGGAGACTCAGTTGTATGGATATTTGTTGTCTTCTTTACAATAATATTTTCTCCTGATTCGGTTTTTAATTTCAATATTTTGTTTTCTTCAAATTTTATTATATTATTCATATTAAATATATGTTAATTTATCGGTGTTGACTGTTCAACCCAAGGGGGTCGGCGAATCCAGTAAATTCAACGGAGGGTTGCTCCGGGTCTATTTGTACAGATTGTGAATTAATAAACTGCAAAAATAATAGTTTGGAAACAATTCAGTATTTATTTTTTTACTGTATTATTAGCGGCGATTTTAGCGACGTTTAGCGACGTTCAGATGCGTCGCTAAAAACGTCGCTAATTACGTCGCTAAAAATATCGCTAAACAAAGTCGCTGTCCGTCGCAACTTGCTGACATGGCCGTATTGTCAGGTCATAGTGACGTCGCTATAAACGTCGCTACGCACGTCGCTAATTTACGACATAAAGAGACTATTGTACACGTTGCTAATTAGCGACATTGTGTCGCTAATTAGCGACGTTGCATCGCTAATTAGCGACGTTGCGTCGCTAAACGTCGCTAATCTAGCGACGCATTTACGTCGCTAGAAAACATCGGCACAACGACGTTTGGCGATATTTTTTCTGTCAGCGACTAGCTTAAAGGTGACTTCAGTAAAACATCACTAATTACGTCGCTAAATTTAATTAGCGATATTTTTTGATCATTTAGCGACAATTTTTACGTTGCTAATTTGACTTATTCTGGTAGTGCACCTCGTAGACCTCCCACCCAGCCACCGTCCGATCAGTTTAAGGTGGGTCTACAAGCTCAAGAAGGACGAGCACGACGTCGTCCTCAAGCACAAGGTGTCACGCCCCAGTCCCAAAATGCCGAGGGACTGGATGCGCGGCAATGGCCAGCAGCACGCACCGATGGACAACCCAATTTAATGGATCCCTCAGGGCATGCTTAAGCTGTAGTCTAGCAGTACTAAGTACAAGTCTCAGGTATTACTAATCTCATCCACAGAATAAACACAGATTAATTGCCAGAAATAATGCAATGGAAATAAATGAGCAATATCAAATAAGCTTATCTCGGGAAACAATCCGAGAATATGTCTGGTACAACAGATACAAATAGACAGGAAATAAACATCTGGAAATAGAAATAACTGACTACATACGGCCAATGCTCAGGAGAAGTCCTCTGGTGCGAGCTCGTCTTCCGGTCCTGGTACAGCTCCTGGAAGTGCTCCTGTACGGTATATCTCTGGATGGATCTCTTCGGCTATACCTGGGGACATAATCCGGATCCAGGTCCTCAGGGGACAGCAAGGTACAGAAAATACAAGCCAAAATAGATGCAGTGCAGCAATAAATAAGCAATAGGGTAAACTAGATAACCAGCTAAGTGATATGCAACATGAGAGCAGTACAAGAACTCAGGCTGAAACTACTACAAGCTCTGTGTCGGGGAGCCGGTAGCAGTGATATCATGTAGTTGTCTAGCTCGTAGTGAGACTTAAGACGCCGGCATAATATAACATCAACCTGTAGCCTGTGTGTCTCTCCCCACCCAATATAATCACGCATATCATGACCATAACGTCTCATGTCCATGTCAGCGGAATTATGGCTAATGCAGCAAGTCATAATGTCTATAAAATATCTCTGTCAAGTCCTGTATCCTATACAGAATCACCATGAATGTCTCAGGAAGACTCTGTCTCATGAATAGTGTCAAGTGTCCTGGGTTCTGGAGTACTTGATAAGACAAGTACGAGAATTATCGGGTCTCGAAATCCATCTCTATGTGACGTTACACAACTCCGCGTACGGAGTTGGCACCCGACTGGTAATCGGACGCTAAGTACGCCACTCGGTCCTAGGTTTTAACAGTTGAAACAAGTTTATATGTATTTAAACAGGAATTCGGGCAAAGTTCTATAACAAGAATTAATGCAATTTGGCAAGCTTTAATTTCCCACTGATGTATAAACAAGTCAAGGAAAAATAAGTAGCAAGCTGCAGGATTTGGCAAGGTACACTTGCCTGTGGTTCCGGCTATGTTTGCAGTTCTGACTTCGGCGGAAATTGCAGGCGGTACTCCGGTTGCTGAAACAAACATCACCATCAGATCCAGAAAATATCAATCAGCTAGAAACGCCTGTCCTTGGGTCCAATTTGGAGACAAGGGCAGAAACGACAGTTTTGGGTCAAAACGGGGTCCACATGTGGGCCCGCTTTGCACCGAAAAATGCGTCCGGGTCAACGGTCTCCAAATTCACCAAACTTAGTGTCAACAGGTCAGAAACGCTGATACGAACCCAACGGAACTTTCAGAATTGAATTCCGATGAGCCGTTCACAAAATCGCCCGTCGAGCGGGGCCTATGGGGCCCACGACACGCGATTTCGTCAACGTTCTCAGAATCGAACCAAACTTGACCCACAGGACCAGCGTATTGCTACGAGTCCGATGGTGTAAGTTTCGTCTCGATCCGACGAGTGTACACAAAGTTAGGGTAAATTACAGAAAGTCGGATACGGGACGATGTCCGCGGATACGCGTTGATTCCGATGTGCACGTACACCCGAATCAGCTTCCACGAAATCCCACACGTCCGTATCGACGAGGCGCACGTATCTGTGAAGACCGCGCGCGACCAAGTCGTCCCGTTTGGCGGGGCGTACTCAGTTCCGGGGTAAAACAGGGTCTGGGTTTTTCCTGTTTTTGGATCGCGGTGTGCGATCACCACAGGACGCGATGTCCCGAACAGTTTGTCCGGACACCGAGAGGGTCATACAGGCTTCGCAACGTAATTTGCAGAATCAAAAACGAAGCCACGAGCAAAAAGTTACACGCACCTGAAGGGGACCCGAAAAACCCGAACTCGATCGTGTCCGACACGTGTCTGACACGGTCGGACACAGGAATTCAATTTAGGGTTAGGGTTTGGGAACTCGGCTGAGCTCCGGCGGCTCTGCGGCGGCCCAGGGCGGGGGAGGTCGGCCGGGGAAGCTGCGGCGGAGCGCTGGCAACGCGGGGAGGCGCGGGGAGGCGCGGGCGGCCGGAGTCTGCCGCTGCGGCTGCTGTCTGCTGCTGCCGAAGACGAGGAGAGGAGGAGGGAGCCGGCGGTCGAGGCGGAGGGGTGCTGCGGCGAGGCGGAGCGGTCCGGTGGCGTCGACGGGTGGTGGCGGTGGCGGAGTGGTGTCGACGGGGAGGGGAGCCGGCAGCCTAGGGTTCCGGCGGGGGAGGTCGGGTTTGGGGGGAGGAAGACGGAGAGGCGTCGGGTTTTTATAGGGGGATGGGGGCCGGAGTAGGCGGGGAGAGGGACGGTGAAGGCGGAGCGAGGGGGTGTGGCGTGGCTGGCCGGGCGGCGCTGCGCCGGTGGCGGAGGCGGCGCGAAGGTCGGGGAAGAGGGGGTCGTGGGGGAGAGAGTGGGGGTCGGGTACGGGCGCGGGCGGGTCGGGTGGCTGACAGACCCGACCCGACCCGATAGGTGCTGGGCTGGGTCGGGCCGGCCTAATGGGCCGCGGGCCGGTTTAATTAAAAAAAAAAATCTATTTAAATAGATAAATAATTATTAAATAATTAACTAATTAAATATTTAATTAAATAAATACTTTTAGGGGTTTTAAAAATAGGTCCGGGGTCCGATAAATTCCAAAAAAATTGCCCTAAGTCCAGTTTTTCATTTTACATCCAAAAATATTATTTTTATAATATTTTAATACTGTTTAATATCAATTAAAAATCATTGAATAATTAAAACCATGTTTTTAAATTACAGAAAATTCCCAGAAAATTCCAGAAAATTGTGAAAAATCCAGTTTTGAAAATTTTGAAAAATTAGGGGGTTTACACAAGGCGCGGCTCGTGGCAAAAGGCTATGTGCAAAGGCAAGGAATGGACTTCGAGGAAGTGTTTGCGCTGTTTGCTTGCCTCGAGTCCGTCCGTTTGTTGATTGCACTCGCCGCGCATGAGGGGTGGGCGTTGCACCACATGGACGTGAAGACGGCGTTCCTCAACGACGACCTTAAGGAGGAGGTGTACGTCGCCCAACCTCCCAACTTTGTTATCGAAGGACAGGAGCACAAAGTGCTGAAACTTGATAAGGCACTGTACGGGATGCGGCAAGCACTGAGGGCTTGGAACACCAAGCTTGATAGTTGCCTACTGTCACTTAGTTTCCACCAGAGTGCACAAGAGCACGCTGTGAATACACGCGACAAAGGTCCAGCTCGCCTACTTGTGGATGTGTATGTCGACGATCTCATCATCACCGGGACGGACCCACAAGAGATTGCCAAGTTCAAGGAGGAGATGAAGGCCTTGTTCAAAATGAGCGACTTGGGATTGCTCACCTTCTACCTCGGCATCAAGGTGCATCAGTCCAATGGCTTCATCACCCTCAGTCAGGAGGCATATGCGCTCAAAATCTTGGAGAAGAGTGGCATGGTGGATTGCAACCCGTGCCGCATCCCCATGGAACCGAGGTTCAAGCTAAGCAAGGTGAGCTCAGCCCCTCCGAATGACGCCACATCCTATAGGAGCATCGTCGGGAGCCTCCGGTACTTGGTACACACGCGCCCAGACATCTCGTACGCGGTGGGCTACGTAAGTCGGTTCATGGAGAATTCGACCACCGAACACCTTGTTGTCGTCAAGCGCATCCTTCGCTACGTCGCCGGCACATGTCACTTTGGTTGTCGCTATGCAAAGAAGGTGGAGGAACCACGGCTGATCAGCTACAGCGACAGTGCATGGCTGGTGACATCGACACCCGCAAGAGCACCACTGGCATATTATTCTTTCTCGGTCGTAGCCTCATTAGCTGGCAATCTCATAAGCAGAAGGTCGTGGCATTGTCATCCTGCGAGACCGAGTACATTGCAGCGACAACGGCGGCATGCCAAGGTATTTGGCTTGCAAAACTCCTTGGTGACTTGAAGAACAAGGAGGCCGGCAGCGTCATGCTCAAGGTAGACAACAAGTCCACCATCTCCCTCGGCAAGAATTCCGTCTTCCATGACCGAAACAAATATATTGATACAAGGTATCATTTCATTCGGGAGTGTGGCGAGAGAGGGAAGGTTGAGGTCGAGTACATCAACCCTAAAGAGCAGCTTGCAGACATTCTTACCAAGGCGCTCGGACGAGTCAAGTTCATTGAGATGAGACAGAAACTCGACGTCATAGAAGTGAATCTCATGCAACAGGCTTAGGGGGTGATTTGTTAGAATTAATCCTGTTGAGGAGGTTGAAGAGGTTGTTATTTGGGTTTCAATAAATCCTAGTCTTTAGTATTTTTGTATTTGATCTATCCTTTTGATTTGTTTTGATTTGTTATCACTTAGTTAGAATATGGTTAGAGGGTGCTACTTTTATGTATTCTGTTAGAGTTGTAAATGACAATTTAAAGGCCAAGTTGAGATTGAACATATACACAAATTATTCTAATCAAAAATCAAATACTCCTCATATCTTACAAAAAATGTATCAGACGATGACACTGAAACCGCCATTAAAAGAATCTCTGCTTACATCCCTTCTTCTTCAGCGTCCCGTCGAAGCTCGCTTGTGAGCGACTCATGGCACTCCAGGCTTGTGATCAACTCATGGTATCATAAAGGATTGTTATTCTTCAGTTGTTAAAAGAACTTGCTAGAGAGTTAAAGCCACCCTCCCTATGCTTCCTTTCTTTGGGTCCATTGATAAACAAAGGAAGAGAATATTTGACTGCTGTGTCTAATTGTGTATGACCATCCCATGACCGATGGAACGACATTACATTGGAGTTCATAATGTATAGCTACTGTATGCTCGAGATTAAACTATTTGTAATTAATTTAAAAATTTTGCTAATGGTGAACTAGAGTTTGAGAATTAGAAAATTTGGGAGTTGGAAGGAGCCGATGCTTCTTCAACTAGGAGGAGAACGTGCGGAGTGTTTTTTTTATTGCTGTTGCTTTTGTTCTACATCTTCAGCTGATTATGCTCAATTAAATTGTTCGTTAATTATTAATTGTTTGATGGAGAAAGAGATTGGATGGGAATAGGAACAGCAACATTATTTTGGTTTGATGGAGAAAGAGATCGGATGAACAATTATTTTTTGTTGATTATTTTGGAGAGGTTTGAGAAATCTTGGAGAAGAACGTAGAGAAAGAAGAGATTTTTTGTTTTTGTTTTTCTAACATTTTTTTTTTTTTAACAAAACTATAATTATTTTATAAAATTTTATTAAAAAATTTATTTTCTAAAAAAAATTTATAAAATTAAAATTTTAACTTTTATGTTTTAAATTCAGTTTTTCAGATAAAAGTAACCAAACGTAAAATTAAAATTTTTATACTCAAAAAATAATTTTATAATTTATTTTCAAAAAATTATTTTCAGAACAAAATTTTAAAAAATTTATCCAAACAGATTATACAATTTTTTTAGGAATCTTATGACTACATATTGCATAAAAAACACAACGTGGTTTGAAAATGTTGCATCATGCACAACACAATAAATAAAATTCAAATTTTAGGGACAACTAGTTTTTGCTTGTGGGGTGTTATGGGTTCACAAGCCAATGGTTACGAGATTTATCAAGCTTTTTTTGGATATTGCTAAATTTGAGGTAAGATTTAGCTTATTAAAGAGGGTGTTATATTGTTTTGTTCGATATGACATTTAAGTTTCCTTTCTTGGAGTTAAGACTCCACTACAGTCATTGATCAATTTTGGGGGCATAAACAGAGTGTCATAGGTGTTATTTAATGTTCGAAATTTTTTATCCAGAACATTCGAATTTATATAAATTTTATCTAATACATTCAAGTTTAAAAAATTATAAAAAAAATATCAAAATATCAATTGAAAAGATGTTTTATATTTTTTAATATTATATTCTTATCGTTCATTTTCTTTCCGTTAACGTTTAACGAAAAAATAAAAATAAAAAACACCCTTAGAAATAACGTTTTCTCAAAAAAAAAAAATCATTTCTAAGAACGTTTTTTTATTATTATTATTATTTGTCTCTCTCACGTCTCTTTCTCGTCTCTTTCACTCTCTGGTCTCTCTTTATCTCTCATCTATTTTTCGTCTCTCTCTCACTCTCTCTCTTGTCTGAACTTTCTCTCTCACTCTTTTTTTTCACTCTCTTTATTAAATTTAAAATTTTTAATGAAACTCAAAAAATTTCTAAATTTTTTTTTTAAGATCTTTTTTCAAGAATTAAAATTATATTTTTTTAAGTAATCCAAATACCACTGTTGTTATGGTACACGCGTTCCGTGTGCAATATTTTTTTTAGCAAACGCGTCCCGTATTTTCAATTTTTAATCAATAACAATTTATTGAAATATTTATACAAATAAAGTCTATAAGATTCGTTAAGAAAATTTTAAGAACTCAATCGAACTCATAGAATCTGAAAGAATTTATTGAGATCTTTATAAAAATATGATATTCGTTAAGAAATTTTTTTATTTATTTAAAATTCTTTATTATCTTAAGTGAATAATGTATTTATTTAAAACCTTAATTGAATAACCAATAGACTAAGAGATACATTTGTAATATTGGATAGAACCAATTTATATAATATTAAGGAGACCATAAAAATTATCGATTTCAATAAATTTCTAACCAATAAAAAAGTTAAATCTTTTTTTCTTTTGATTTCAGTAAACACAGATCGAAACACATATAATCTTATAGAGTAAATCAAATAATCCTCTCATTGTCTGTATAATTTTATTTCTTTTTTTATGTATAATTTTATTTATCTAAAAAATTAAAATATTTTGTTCCTGTAAAAAAAATAAAATTTTAATTCTCTAAAAAAAGATCGAAATATTTCTTCTCAAAACTCTGTAATAAACAAAAGTAAAAAAAAATATTCTAGATTTTTTTTTATTTCATTAAATTTAATAAAGAGATGTGAGAAAGAAAGAGATTGAGAGAGTAAGTGAGTGAGAAAGAAAGAGCACTTAGAAAGAAGAGAGAGAGAGAGAGAGAGTGAGAGAGATGAGAGAGACGAGAGAGTGAGAGAGAGAGACGTGAGAGAGAGATCAGAGAGAGACGAAAAAAAAATATAAAAAAACGTTCTTATGAAGAGCGTTTTTTCATGATATGTCCAAAGGACCAAGGATTTTTTTTTTTTAAACATCTGTTAACGAAAAAAATGAACGATATGAATATAATATTAAAACATAACATCTATCTTTTTTCAATGAAGTTTTGATACTTTTTCGTAAACTTTTAAATTTCAATACTTTAGATAAAATTTATATAAATTCGGATGCTTTGGATGAAAATTTTCGTTTAATATTAACACTTCATAGTTAGATTAGAAATGTGAAGATCGGTCGCTTAGAAATGTGGACAAGTTAGTTTCTTGTATGGTTAATTGTGATTTTTCTTCTTCTTTGCCTTGAAAAACTCACTTGAATTCAACGACATTTCCTCCGTAATAATGTGAGTTGGGCGAGGATTATGGTTGTAGCCTCTAGATAGGAGACTCTACCAAACATTTCTTCATGAGTAAAAAAAAAAAAATCGAATATAAATGTAAAATTGATTGTGAAGTTGACATGATAATAACATAACAAAGATAATATAAAATTGATTGTCTAGATCTAGACAATGGATTTCATAATTACTTTATTCCACATCATCAATTATGAATAAAAATATTTATAAAAAAAGAAAGAAATAAAAAAATTGTCTTGAAAGTTAGAAAAAATAGTTTTATTGTCTTCTCAATATTTTTGTATTCGAGAACATTTTTCTATCTCATTGTCTTGTGTGAATATAATTCTGTCGCATAGTAAAATTATTGTTTTGTGTTTTATATCGAAATCACAACACAAAATAAGACGATATGCTTAGAGATGCTCTTATAAAGGTTGATGAGATGTTTAGTTCTCGCATCCACCTCAAACATGGCCAAGTCACGAGCATGGACGAAACCATAATTAAATGATGGAGGTTGGAGCGCCCTGATGTTACTTTCGTCCTTACCCAAAAGAAAAAAATAGTACAATACATCTCTAGCCATGTAACAAATCCTGCGTGCATTACATCTAACATAATAATAATACATGTGGAAATCAAGCGAATGATTGGCAACAAGTTTTCCTTCACCGCATTGCGACCGAACAGTCTCGCTCTTTTTTTTAATATATTATGAGCATGCTTGTGCTTGGTTTTCAAACCATTAGGCCGGAATATAGAATCAAAATAACAAACAAAATTTGGAATTGGGTTCTTATAGGCCCGGCCCGGCCCATTGCCAGCGCTCTCTTTCTTCTTTCATGATGTGTGGACAGTTGTCATACATCCAACAAGAAATTGATGTAGAAAATTCCATTTCCAGAAAATAATCAAATTTCAAGTGAGACGGGAATGACATATCCACATCGTTAAAGGTGTCTTGGATAGAATGGGAAGATTGGGTCCATGTGGATGAAAGAGGCCTGGCATGCATGAATACATCAAAGTCAAGTGCAACACCAACAAAGGAAGGAGGAGGTGACATTGATCTTATCATGGCCAAAGGTTCATGTGTGGATCATGTCATTTACCTGAGCCAATTTGATTGGTTGGTGCAATTCCACACTACTTTTTTTTTAAGATGTCCAGCAATACGTACGGAATTTTGCACACGTTGTGTTGTATAATATTTGGACCCACTATACCACACCTCCACAGCGGTTTGATCCCGAGACCTCCGTCCAGACAGAGTGGTTATACCTCTTCTCACGGACCACAAGAGCCAGTTGAGTTCGGTAATTCCTCACTTTTGTGAGTGATACCGTCCAACTTATATGCCACTCACACCCGTAAATGTTTCTTAGAGATCCACTATAGAAACTCAAATAGGAACTCAAATTAGAAACTTACAATAAGATTACGACACGTGGAGAATTTTTTCTATTCAGGTCATTAAAATTTTAGAAACTTATGATAAAGGGATTAGGTTTATTTAATCCAACGGTTGGTAATTGATGAGTTTTAAAAATTTGGAACTCATGAGTTCTTCTAGGAATTTTGATGTTTCTTTTGATGATTTTTCTTTTTCGTATTTAGACTCGATCGAAGATCGACCGGTCCCGAGGGTCGGGTTGTTCAAGGCGGATCTTATTTTTGGTTGTCCATTGATCCTCATTGTGGACTGGTCCTGGATAGTCATATGCAACTCCAATTTTTTGGAGATCACGCTGGATCTAAAAGGTTATTCAAGTCCAATGTCTTGCCGGAGTTATCCCTAAACCGGTTTTGGATCAAATACGGACAAGACACGAAAAATTCTCAAACTTTTCAGAATAATCTCCAAAATTGTGAAATACTTGGTCTATTATCCTCCACAATTTTGCAGAAGAAAAAAAAATCATCTGCGGAAGAAAAGTATTTGTTTTGCTGGATAAAGATTTGGATTTTGCAATAACAATGTATGTTAACTAGTGGGTACTGAGTGTTACTTTGGTAGAGTACTAAGGCCATCTCCAATAAAAATTTCTAAAATTGAGTTTCTATCCTACTTGTAATTGTACTTTTAGTAAATTTATATCCTAATTGGTAGAATTTCTACATAGAAATTGCACAAACAAAAAAAATACACTCCAATGATTCTCCATTTCTATCCTAAGTGTCACAAAATGAAAGGATCAATTTAATGGTGTGAAAACCAATAATAATTGCCATGAGAGGTAGATAATTTCTATGAGAGTTTCTACATGTAGAAATTCTCATAGAAGTTCTCCATCATAAATCAATGCCACATAGGATAGAAATGGGAATAGAAAGCACCATTGGGAAAAAAAAAATCTAAAAAAAGTTTCTACCATAAAAATAGGAGAAATAGAAACCTCCATTGGAGATGGCCTAAGAACCTTGATTTAACTGGTCAACAACTATGGTTGAAGTATTTAATATAAAAAAATAGTATCAAGGATTCAGAGATGTGATTGACATGTGTTAGTCCCGAGACAGAAGAACGGAGGCCAGGAACAGAGGTTCACGTAAACCTTCCGGTATACCCTTTGTTGGATCATGAAGTTGTAGTCGAGATCAGAGATTCACACAAGAGTTCTTCTCTGATATCCTCGATTTCAGCGAAGAACTTATATAATATCTCTCGATTACAACTTCCAAAAAATGATTAAAATAAAACAAAACTAAACTTTGTTCTTCCTTGCAAACGTAGTTGCAATAAGACAGAACGTATAACAACAAAGAAGAAGCAAAGTAGAAGAAGACAAAAACTTCTTCTTACTGGGGTGATAAGGATCACCGTTACTCAAATCAAGATTCAACCCACACGATTTTCTCCCAGGAATCAGGAAGTTCTGATAAGAACCACTGGAACACTCGCTATCACCTGTGTCACGAACTCGTATGAACTCCTGGACTCCAATGGAAGCAGCAGACACTTACTCTCTCCACGTCTCAATTTTTGATGTAAGTTCTCAAAGGGGCACGAAGAGAGTATTTATAGAGTAGGGTGGAAACCCTAAGCCTAATCCTGGCCGCCAACCACTTACAGAAAGATATGAACGAATTAAATTCAAATCCCACAAAAAATAGATTTGATTAATTGACTCAATCTTTCTATAATCGTTCAAATCTCGCAATAAGCGGGATCATGTGCCAACTACGCTCTCTACGCATATGCGCACAATAGCATAGCTGTAGCTGCTCCTATACGCATAAGCCAGCAGTGCATCAGCCATGCGTGTATGTGCGTAGCAGTACCGCAGTGCATGCACACATACACGTAAACGCGCATAGCCTCGCATAACCCGCACATAGCCCACTCAGTGCCCGGACATGCACCAGCACTAGCAACTCGTGCATAAAACTAGCACAATATATGCCCCATGCGACGATGCCGACTTGTCCGAGTTGCTAAGCCCCTTTGGGGATTAGCTCCTAAGAAATTTTTTCCAAGAGAGTGACAAAAAAATATAAATACTTTCTTGAGGAGTTTAGCCTTCATCCTACTAGAAAAATATCCCACATAACACCCACCCTTGGGCCACTACCCCATGTGCATCTCTCAACATTCACATAGTATTATATTGAGATACCCACTTGGAGTATTTTTTAATTTGGGACTATCTTTCTAGTTTTGTGAGAGGAAACCTCACACAACCAAAGGAAACTCCAACAACATGTAAAAGTGACACTCCTTTATGCCGACTTATTTGGTTCCAACAAAAGCAAAATAATCAAAACTAAATAAATTGAAATTCTAAAAATTTATAATCGAAACAGAATCGAAATTAGCCATAATCAAAATCGAGTAGAACCGAACCGATAAACGATTCTGTTTATTAGGTATGTTTGGTTGGACTAGTTTTATTATTTAATAGACCAATCCAAAGTCAAAATATTGGTTATATTATATTAATATTTTTTAATTTTTATATTGTATTGCAAAATTTGGTCCAAAGTTGGAATAGTTATTAAATTATTAAATTTTGACTTTAAAAGACATAGATATAATTATTATTTTTAAAATATATACAAAAATATACACATTTGTAATCATAAAATTGAGGGTATTTAATAATTGCATAAGTCATACTCGATTTTTGATTTTGGACTGAAATCCAAAACCGAAAACGAAAGTGACTAAGAAAATTTAATATTTTCAAAACCGAAAAAGAACAAAAAAAAAAAAAATTCAAAACGAACCTTGATTCGTTTCGGTTCTTGATTCATAACTAAATAATTCTCACCCTAGGTGCCACCAAGCTTTTGTAAACCCTGCCATATAGATATTTTTGGAACATTTTGTGTTTGTCATTTTTTTAGGTTTTATTTGTCCAAACAAAAAAAATTATTGAAAAAGGACTGCAAAATGCTGATAGAATGGCAATCAATTACGCTCCGATACGGAACCAAACTAGCAATAGAAAATCGATATTTTGTGTACCTATTACGGTGAAGTAGGGTTTTTTTGAAAAATTCTTCATTTTGATACTTTGAATAAGTGGAGGTTAGAAGTCAAAAATACTAAATTTTGTGTTTATCTGGTTGTTGATATGAGTAAAAAAATATAACTTTTTATTGAAGTGACATAAATAGTAAATTTTATCTTTGTTAAAGCAGAGAGAAAGTGGTCTTCCAACCAAATGCGTGAAGTGAAAATGAGCATTTTCTACTTTCACGCTCCACTTTGGAGAAAAAAAATTGTTGTCAAAATTCTGATTTTGTTGCAGAAAAGATGTATTGTTCATGTCTAATTATACTAAATTTTGTCTGCAAATCCTACAACAAAATACACGACAAAAAAAATATTTAGCCACTTCTGTGCTCCAAATCAGTGTTGGGATCGAACACGCCCTGCAAGCGCTCTGATATCGTGTCTGAAACTAACCTTAGCGAAAACTTATGCCAACCCACCTGAGATAACCAACCTTTGTCTAATGAACACCAAGCACAGATAAAGACAAGTATATGGCAGTGACTACGTCACCTGGATAAATCTAAATCTATATAACTCAGATAAAATTACAAGATTGACAAAACCAATATTGAGCCTTTTGCCCTAATAGGTTCAACCCCCTCACCACACTCAAGAAGAAATAAAAGAAATTATAATTGAAACCGCTTACCAAACCCCGTAAAAATTTTCCTAAACGAAGGCGACGACTCCTCGATCAGATCTCCTATTCCTTCTGTCTTGGATAGTGAGACCTAAGAGTAAAGTACGGACTTTCTCTTAGATTTTTTTTGGACGAGCACCCCGAATATCTACCTTTGTGCTTTTTCTTTGTGTCTCCACCCTCACCTTATATAAATAGGATAAGAAACCCTAGTTTAGGTCATATGAATTCCTAAATAGGAAACTCATTATCTAAAATAGAAGATACTAATTATGGACGTCCAAATATGGTCAGATTAAATATTTGATACAAATTTAAAATCTAATCAAATATTATATTTAATGTATATTTCTAAATTATATCAAATCAAATCTTTGACCATATTTGGGCTTCAAAATTTACCAAATCCAAATTGGACTCCAACAATCGACTAACCAAACAGCCCACATGAAAGAAGAGAAGCGATCCCCATGAATATAAATAGTTATTTATAACTTCCTATAGCGAAAATCCCTTCCAATTAGTAGAGCTATCAAGTGGGATGGGTCGGCTCGACCTAAATTTGGGAGGGCCGGGCCGGACTGTAAGCCCCTGTTTTTTTCAAAAATATTAAAATTAGGATTTTTCACAATTTTCTGGAATTTTCTGGAAATTTTCTGAAATTAAAATCAGGGTTTTGAATTATTACATAATTTTTAATTAATAATAAACAAGATTAAAATATTATGAAAATAATATTTTTGGGTGTAAAATGAAAAACTGGACTTAGGATAATTTTTCTGGAATTTATTGGACCCCGGACCTATTTTTAAAACACCTAAAAAGTATTTATTAATTATTTATTTAATTAACTGATTTTTTAATATTATTTATTATTATTATTATTATTAGTATTATTATTTTTTTTTTCTTTTAATTCCAGCCCAGCCCGCCCTGGCCCGTTGGGCCGCAGCCCAGCCCAAACCCTAATGGGTCGGGTCGGGTCCGCCCGAACCCGACCCGAACCCAAACCCGTGACCCAACCCCCCCGCGTGACCCGCTCCGGCCCCCCCCCCCCGCGCGTCCACCGGCTCCCCGCGCTTCCGCCGGACCCGCCGTCCGCCTCCGCGCAGCCCGCGGCCACGCGACCCGCCCCGCGCTGGCCGCCGCCTCCCTCGGCCCACGCCACCGCCTCCCAGCCCTATAAATCCCTCCCCCTTTCTTCCCCGGCCACCGTCGACCACCCCAGCTCCGCCTCGCCGCCGGACGAACTCGCCCCGCCGTCCTCCTTCCCTCCAGCCCTCGCCACCGCCGTGAGCCGCCGTCCCCTTCTCCCCTGCTCCTTCTCTTCTTCCCAGCAGCTCCGCCGGCAGCCGACGAGCCGCCAGCGCCTCCGCCGGCAGACGACGCAGCCGCCAGCCCCCGGCCGGCCTCCCCCGCAGCGGCGTCGCCCTCAGCTCCGGCCGGACCGCCGCTCCCCTCGCCGAATTTCCCCTGAACCCTAAACCCTAATTTTTCCCAATTCATTGGACACGTGTCGGACACGTGTCGGACACGATCCAGACTCGATTTTCAGGTCCCCTTCAGGTACGTGTAACTTTCGCCTCGTAGCTCTGTTTTCAATTCCGCAAATTGCGTTGTGAAGCCTGTATGACCCTCTCGGTGTCCGGACAAACTGTTCGGGGCATCGCGTCCTGTGGTGATCGCACACCGCGATCCAAAAAAGGAAAAAATCAGACCCTGTTTTACCCCGGAACTGAGTCCGCCCCGCCAAACGGGACGACTTGGTCGCGTGCGGTCTTCACAGATACGTACGCATCGTCGATACGGACGTGTGAGATTTCGTGGAAGCTGATTCGGGTGTGCGTGCACACCGGAATCAACGCGTATCCGCGGACATCGTCCCGTATCCGCCCTTTCTACAATTCGCCCTAACTTCGTGTACACTCGTCAGATCGAGACGAAACTTGTGCCATCGGATTCATAGCGATACGTTGGTCCTGTGGGTCAAGTTTGGTTCGATTCTGAGAACGTTGACGAAATCGCGTGTCGTGGCCCCACAGGCCCCGCTCGACGGGCGATTTTGTGTTCGGCTCATCGAAATCCAAATCTGGAAGTTCCGTTGGGTTCGTATCAGCGTTCCTGACCTGTTGACACTAAGTTTGGTGAATTTGGAGACCATTGACCCGGACACATTTTTCGGTGCAAAGCGGGCCCACCGGCGGACCCCGTTTTGACCCGAAACTGCCATTTTTGCCCTTGTCTATAAATTGGACCCAAGGACAGGCGTTTCTAGCTATTTAACACCTTCTGAGCATGATGGTAATGTCTATTTCAGCTTTTGGACTCATCTCTGGAAACTTTCCCTAGAACAATTAATCGGATCCAAACAACAGGCAAGTACCTGCACTTCAAGTTAATCTTTATATATTGTGATAATTAATTCCTTGCTCTACTAGCATCATTGGATGATTACACATAGTGTTAGAATACTGGATTTTCATGTCTTGAATACTGGAGTTCATGTCTTGTTTTCGTGTCGGGTGGGAGAATACTAAGGAGGCATGTAGTTTACCCTTTCCCCTGGATTGTCTAATAGCTGTTGGTACACGACTGTCCATCAGCCGGATCTCGATTATAATGTCTAATAGCCATTTATGACGGCCGGATTAGCCTTATAAACCTCTACATGCCAACTAAGTATTCTAAAAACAAACACAAGTTCACACAGATAGTTCTGGTCATGTCATATTCCTTGCTGGCTGTTGTAGTTTCATTTCCTATTTCATTTATTTCTGTTTCTCATATTCCTGTTTACAGCTAACTCTGAGATAATAATGTTCTGCTAATGCTGTTTCTCAACATGATATCCAATATTTAATTGTCATAAAATATTTAGTTTAATCTTGTTGTGCACTGTGTACTTTGCTCCTTTCCTGACTGGATATGTTGTTTAGGCGATGATGAGAACCTTGCCCCCACCTATTATGGCCCCTATGAGACAGCAGGTGATGCAGTTGCAGAGCCAGTTCCCGCACAGGAAGCTACTCCTGCTGACTAGTTAGCAGTAGTTATCTTAGATTTACTCTTTATCTTAGCAATCGGGTTTGTCCCCGATTTCATTCTGATTCCTGTACTAAAATATTTGAATCTGTTGTCACATTTATTTCAGTTGCAATCTTAAGTTCATTTCTCATTATTATCTTGCCTATGTTATTTGTGAATGAGCTAGTTAGTAAATTTGGATTTGACCTAGACAGCGTACTACCGCCGATTCTGCGGCGTAGGCTGGACGTACCCACGCACTCGTGCCCAAATTTTCGGGTGCGGAGCGTGACACATTTTTATGGTGGCCCATGCAGGTCCTATCCTAAAATAGGGTAATACCCTAGGACAGGGTATGGAATAAGATTGAGGATTCTAGAAAAAGCTCATTCACAGTATAGGGTCCTTATTTCAAATTCTTGATATCTTTGCTGCTCAATTTTTCCTATCGCCTTTGATTTCCAAGTATTCTATTCTGATCTTCCTATCCCTTAAACTTTCAGAATGGTCCAGACAAGGAACACAGTAGGAGGCACATCAGAACCAGCTGAGCAGAATGTGCCCGAGACCCTTGCACTCCCGCCGCCTCCATCTGTTCCGGCAGTTACTCTGGATGGAGCACAGCTACTTGGAGTGTTCCAGGGATTGGTGGAATCCCAGAAAGAGCAGACTGCACTTCTGCGGACCAGCCTCTCAGAAGCTCTTAGGTCCCAGGAGTCGCCACAAAAGAGGCCAGGAAGTGCCAAAGATTTCAAGAACCTAAGACCCCTGGAATTCTACGGAACTGAAGGCATTCTCTATGCCGATGAATGGATAGAGAACGTAGAGAGACTCCTGAAGACTGCTCGGGTTCCTGATGATCTCAAAGTGGAGTCCGCAAGCCTGCAACTGTTCGACATTGCTCGAACCTGGTTCAGAGATGAACCCCAACTATCTGCTCCTGACCTCACCTGGGAGGACTTCAAGAGACTGTTCAAGGAAAAATTCTACCCCGAAGTGGCTCGGGAAGCTCTCGAAAGTCAATTCGAGAGACTGGAACAAGGTAACCTATCTGTAGATGAGTATACTGCTGAATTTAGCAGGTTAAGCCACTTTGCGGAGTACATGGTTCGTACCCCGGAGGACAGAGCCCGTAGATTCAAGAAGGGGCTATCTCCGGATATTCGCCTTGCTGTCACCACCAGCCGAGCTCGCACCTACGAGGAAATCTAGAGCGTGGCACAAGGCGTTGAGAGAGACATAGGGCATAAGCTAAAGCGAGAAAGAGATACCGAAAATGCGGGACCCAACAAACGCCCTTTTCAACAACAACAGCAGAGGGCCCCGCAACAAGCTCAGCGTCCTCTCCCTCGAGCTCCAGTACCCCAACACCAGGCCCAGGGACAGAACCAACAAGCTGCTGCTTGTAACTATTGTCATAGACCAGGCCATACTTGGCAAGTTTGCAGAAAGAGGCTAGGTGTTTGTCTACTTTGTGGCTCAGCAGCACATCAAGTGAGGGACTGTCCCGCTGCTCAAGGACGCGGACAGGCTTATGTAATGACCGTGGAGAACGCGCAAACTCTGGAAGCAGCTAATGCGCGTAAGTGATTCGTAGATATCTTTTCTAGTATTGTTTTTGTGCCTATTGGTTCGTGACTCAGCCCCAACCTAGTAATTTTGAACTTGCTAAATACCTAATATGCTTTTAAATTTGATAACTGTTTTAGAGGATTTTGCTATTGTGCTTATTTTGTGTTATTTTGTGAACTTCAATAATTTGCACCTCCTTTTCATCATCATCTAGCGCACTTAATTTTGCTGAACTTGACTTATGCTGCTATTTTATAGCCTAGTTTTGCAAGCTTACCCTTTATCGGGCTTGTTCATGACACATGTATTATTGAGGCCTGATCAACCCCACTAATACAAGTGTCTACTCAGAATCAGTGTACTACGGTCTGATCAACCTTAGTGCATTTTGATTCGTACTTCGCATGACTACTTATGTGGATTGAGGTATAGTCGACTAGTCTACTTGCCCCCTAAATACGTCCGAGCATATCGTTTCAGCATTACCAGAATAGAACCTCGATCCTCAACCGCCTGACAATTCCCATTAGAATTCCTGAAAAACGCCTTGATCCCTATACCTCTGTTCTACCACCTCGCCCTTAAACTCTTTATCATTGATTCTCGTCTTTCCTCATTTCGGAAAGACAAAGACCTGTGGTTGGTATAAGTTGATTTGTAGTGCTAGACATACCCCTCAGACCGGACGAAATGATGATAACCCTTTATGACTAAGACAAGACCCTATGTGCTGTGTTTTGTGTTGCAGACTTAAGATTCAATACCATGATTTATTAAGTTTGGGACCTAGCCTTACTAGTTGTCCAGCCTTAGAGGATATGGGTAAAATTCTAAGTTGGGTAGCGACCGCAATGTCCACCTGAGAGAAACCCGTTAGACTACAATCAAGTGAGTTTGGACAGAGAGAACCCTGCCATAATTTAAATTTCGAGGACGAAATTTTATAAGTTGGGTAGATTGTAAGCCCCTGTTTTTTTCAAAAATATTAAAATTAGAATTTTTCACAATTTTCTGGAATTTTCTGGAAATTTTCTGAAATTAAAATCAGGGTTTTGAATTATTACATGATTTTTAATTGATAATAAACAAGATTAAAATATTATAAAAATAATATTTTTGGGTGTAAAATAAAAAACTGGACTTAGGGAAATTTTTCTGGAATTATTGGACCCCGGACCTATTTTTAAAACACCTAAAAAGTATTTATTAATTATTTATTTAATTAACTGATTTTTTAATATTATTTATTATTATTATTATTATTATTATTATTATTTTTTTTTTCTTTTAATTCCAGCCCAGCCCGCCCTGGCCCGTTGGGCCGCAGCCCAGCCCAAACCCTAATGGGTCGGGTCGGGTCCGCCCGAACCCGACCCGAACCCAAACCCGTGACCCAGCCCCCCTGCGTGACCCGCTCCGGCCCCCCCGCTTCCACCGGCTCCCCGCGCTTTCGCCGGACCCGCCGCCCGCCTCCGCGCAGCCCGCGGCCACGCGCCCCCGCCCCGCGCTGGCCGCCGCCTCCCTCGGCCCACGCCACCGCCTCCCAGCCCTATAAATCCCTCCCCCTTTCTTCCCCGGCCACCGTCGACCACCCCAGCTCCGCCTCGCCGCCGGACGAACTCGCCCCGCCGTCCTCCTTCCCTCCAGCCCTCGCCACCGCCGTGAGCCGCCGTCCCCTTCTTCCCTGCTCCTTCTCTTCTTCCCAGCAGCTCCGCCGGCAGCCGACGAGCCGCCAGCGCCTCCGCCGGCAGACGACGCAGCCGCCAGCCCCCGGCTGGCCTCCCCCGCAGCGGCGCCGCCCTCAGCTCCGGCCGGACCGTCGCTCCCCTCGCCGGATTTCCCCTGAACCCTAAACCCTAATTTTTCCCAATTCATTGGACACGTGTCGGACACGTGTCGGACACGATCCAGACTCGATTTTCAGGTCCCCTTCAGGTACGTGTAACTTTCGCCTCGTAGCTCTGTTTTCAATTTCGCAAATTGCGTTGTGAAGCCTGTATGACCCTCTCGGTGTCCGGACAAACTGTTCGGGGCATCGCGTCCTGTGGTGATCGCACACCGCGATCCAAAAACAGGAAAAAACCAGACCCTGTTTCACCCCGGAACTGAGTCCGCCCCGCCAAACGGGACGACTTGGTCGCGTGCGGTCTTCACAGATACGTACGCATCGTCGATACGGACGTGTGAGATTTCGTGGAAGCTGATTCGGGTGTGCGTGCACACCGGAATCAACGCGTATCCGCGGACATCGCCCCGTATCCGCCCTTTCTACAATTCGCCCTAACTTCGTGTACACTCGTCAGATCGAGACGAAACTTGCGCCATCGGACTCGTAGCGATACGTTGGTCCTGTGGGTCAAGTTTGGTTCGATTCTGAGAACGTTGACGAAATCGCGTGTCGTGGGCCCCACAGGCCCCGCTCGACGGGCGATTTTGTGTTCGGCTCATCGGAATCCAAATCTGGAAGTTCCGTTGGGTTCATATCAGCGTTCCTGACCTGTTGATACTAAGTTTGGTGAATTTGGAGACCATTGACCCGGACACGTTTTTCGGTGCAAAGCGGGCCCACCGGCGGACCCCGTTTTGACCCGAAACTGCCGTTTTTGCCCTTGTCTCCAAATTGGACCCAAGGATAGGCGTTTCTAGCTATTTGACACCTTCTGAGCATGATGGTAATGTCTATTTCAGCTTTTGGACTCATCTCTGGAAACTTCCCCTAGAACAATTAATCGGATCCAAACAACAGGCAAGTACCTGCACTTCAAGTTAATCTTTATATATTATGATAATTAATTCCTTGCTCTACTAGCATCATTGGATGATTACATGTAGTGTTAGAACACTGGATTTTCATGTCTTGAATACTGGAGTTTATGTCTTGTTTTCGTGTCGGGTGGGAGAATACTAAGGAGGCATGTAGTTTACCCTTTCCCCTGGATTGTCTAATAGCTGTTGGTACACGACTGTCCATCAGCCGAATCTCGATTATAATGTCTAATAGCCGTTTATGATGGCCGGATTAGCCTTATAAACCCCTACATGCCAACTAAGTATTCTAAAAACAAACACAAGTTCACACAGATAGTTCTGGTCATGTCATATTCCTTGCTGGCTGTTGTAGTTTCATTTCCTGTTTCATTTATTTCTGTTTCTCATATTCCTGTTTACAGCTAACTCTGAGATAATAATGTTCTGCTAATGCTGTTTCTCAACATGATATCCAATATTTAATTGTCATAAAATATTTAGTTTAATCTTGTTGTGCACTGTGTACTTTGCTCCTTTCCTGACTGGATATGTTGTTTAGGCGATGATGAGAACCTTGCCCCCACCTATTATGGCCCCTATGAGACAGCAGGTGATGCAGTTGCAGAGCCAGTTCCCGCACAGGAAGCTACTCCTGCTGACTAGTTAGCAGTAGTTATCTTAGATTTGCTCTTTATCTTAGCAATCGGGTTTGTCCCCGATTTCATTCTGATTCCTGTACTAAAATATTTGAATCTGTTGTCACATTTATTTCAGTTGCAATCTTAAGTTCATTTCTCATTATTATCTTGCCTATGTTATTTGTGAATGAGCTAGTTAGTAAATTTGGATTTGACCTAGACAGCGTACTACCGCCGATTCTGCGGCGTAGGCTGGACGTACCCACGCACTTGTGCCCGAATTTCCGGGTGCGGAGCGTGACACGGACCTCTTAGGCCTATGCATTATAGTAGGTCGGGCCTGTCCGAGACTAAGGATAAAAATGTAAGTCCAGCCCGGCACGTGGCCTACGACATGGTAGATTTTGGACCGGGCCGGACTAGGCCGGGCTCGGGTCGAGACTCGAATTATATTGATGGTGTTGTAATATCCATGTTGGTGATGAATCATATTCAAGTTTGAACCTGCACAAGTTTATTTAAGCTTGAGATCCACTATCACTCACCGTTCCCGATATTCGTATTTCGAGTGTATATAATTTTCTTGCTAGCATAGTTGTATGTTGTAGAGAGACTAGACCCATTCTTTGATTCACTTGGCTCTTTGTTTATTTTGTTTGGTTTAGTTTAAATCCATGGTCCAAACCTCAAACCCTTCATATATAACCCAACTTCTCTCTCTCTCTCATCTCATTAGTTTTCTTCCATTCTGTCTCTTAGGTTTCTCTCCCTCCATAAGCAAGTACACGTTGCATGAGAAATGATAAAATCCTCTATTTTATTATTTTATTTGTTTATTATGTGTTTTCCCATACGTTTAGACCTTGATATTTTTGGTTTTAGTGGATGGATTAGTGTAGATCTAGACTTTTAGTTTAAAAAGCTTTTCATGTGTTCTTGAGTTTTCTTAGGTTTTGATCTACTAAACTTTATGTTTTCGAAAACTTGTTGTTCTATGTTGATGAGCACTTGATTTTGAGTAGTTTAGAAATTTAATTTGATGGATTTGGGCATCATTTGAGGTTTCTATGGAAGAAATAATTTTACATTTTTGAGCTTTTGGCCATGGCCGAAAAGCTACTGTTGGAGGAGACAAAGGAGTGCTATGCGGCCTGGACTTCTCGTCTCAAGTCAGCATGCGGCCAACCTTGTTGGATGCATGACTTAATCTACACATGCGCCCCTTGGCCAAATGCATGAACTTGGACAAATGAAACTTCAAAAGTTGAAATTTTTTCACTAAAGTCCCAAAAAATTACATGCGGCCAAGTGTGTATGCGGCCAAGTGTGCATGCAGCCTCGTCGACTTTGCGGTCAGGAGCTATGCATCTCTCTTCTTCTTGACGCATAAATTCTCGTTGACTTGGCACGACTTTGTATGTTTTGTCTTTTCTTCTGATACACTTTATTGTTTGTCACATCAGTCACATCTATCACTTTATGTCACATCTTCTGACTTGTAATTATCGATGGACACATTGCACGTTTCCCGAAGAGTGGACTTTGCTTTGTCCATGTGTCCAAGCCAACCATACGCCTCAACTTCATGCGCCAGCCTGTCTCATGCGGCACCCATTTTCTTGCACACGTGGACACTTACGTGATTTAATATTTTCAATTGGTTGGTTGATTGTGATGCTATGTGTTAATCTAGAAATGACTTATATGACCCAGATGTGACCATGTGCTAAATTTAACTAAGCACCTGACATGAGCCATATAGATGTAGCCTTATATGTACAAACTTGCTAATTAAAATTTGTTTCCTTGACCACATTATTATACGTTAGATAGAATAAAGGACGTAGTTCAACTCGGGGGAGGATCTGCAATCCCGATCCTTGTTTGGTTTAAGGATTGTGAATCTGATCTCGAAGGATTCTCGTACTACACTTATCCTCATCTATCGATATAATAAAGTAACAATTAATGTGACCAGTTATTGATTGTCCTGTCCTGAATAACTTGCTACGTGACAACTTGTCCAAACCCGACCAAACTGAGAGTAGTGCTGACTATTGTATCTGTGTTGATACACCCGACCAAACTAAGAGTACTACTTGATAGATATAAATATGGTGATCCATCGTGCCACACACTCTTGCTACGTGATATATGTAATTATTTCCATATACGAATCTGGTAGTTGGACAGTAACTTTAGCCATGGCTAGATAATACTGATTATTGTATCACACTTGGATGAATCTAGATTAACTTTTGAGTGACAATATGGATTCATATCAAGAGTGCACGTACTTAACGTACGACATCTAAGAAGGAATGTTTATGTGACCATGTCATGGGATTCTAAATAACCTAGGGTTAACTAGGCAACTAAATTTGTAGAGCATTGGGAGGGAACGGTATCTCGAGATCGTGCATGTCGAACCACCCTAAATTAGCTGGGAGTAAAGGCTAGCCACCATGGATACTGTATATCATCCGCACTTATGGAGTGCAGTATCTGATTTAATTATAACACTGAGCTAGTATCTTTCCTATAGAAGCCTGGAACTGTTATTGAATAATAATTAGCTCAGTGCCCCTACAAGGGACTGGTGCATCATTTTATATATATACTTGCTCGTATATCATTGGTTCAGCCAGCTCTGCTCGATTATGGAACGATATGAGGATACTCATATATTGCATTACTGGGATAACCCAGAGATCACATATCAAGCCGTAATACATGATTGGCTGTCTAATTTGCTTATATTATATGTCTAACCAGGAAAGTGGGCTATCATTGTATGATGATTCAACCCATGTCCTTGTTTGGTTGTTAGGTTGCGTCATTATGTTACGATAATCCATGGACCAAAGCTATGTTGTTTCTTATATTGTATCTCTGCTTGCATATTGTACCTTTCGTTGAGTGGAATTAGGGACACAGGCTATTGTGGCATGATAATTCAACTCACGTCCTTGTTTGGTTGTTGGTGTAGAAGCATAAAAAATTTAGATCCATGCGCTCAACGAACATGAGCCCTACAGTCGACTCAGAAGAAACTAGGTCGTAGGATGACCATGACGCAGAGAAAAAGTAGCATCCATGCACCCTAAATATTGGCCTCTTAAAGGCTTGACACCAAGATTACGTCTGATAAAGAATCCTAACAAAAAGAATTTTTTGAACGCTTCAAAAGATGTGAGCACACTAAGTGACAAAAAACTCTCCTCAAACTAATAATGACTTCTGATAAACATGTAACACCACGTGTATGGGACCGCATGAGTCCCCGACTCCATGCGCTCCATGCGTCTCTGGCCCCATGTGTCTCTAGCCCCATGCGTCCCAGACTCCATGAGCTCCATGCGACTCTGGCCCTATGCGTTCTAGACTCCATACGTTCCATGCGTCTCTGGCCCCATGCGTTCCAGATTCTATGTGTCCCATGTGTCTCTGGCCCCATGAGTTCTAGATACCTTGTGTGCCACGCGTCTAAGACTCTAAACATCCAACATGGCAAGGCTCCTTGAGATAAAATCTTTCTGTTGTGATACTCTCCAACTAAATGCGGGACACGTGTCAAGTTGGCCAAGTCATGCAAACGAAAGACGAGAACCACCAAAATCTCCAGCAAATAATAAATTCCAACAAAACGTCCATGTGGCAGCGTGTCCTGGACACAACCCATACTATGCACCCACATGTGTAACCACATTTTGTTGAAGGTGTCCCCTACGGCCACTAAACGGGAGAACATGCGGTACTAATAGCCCATCAACAGGATGGCTATAAAGAGAGGCAACTTGGACGTCTCAAAGGGGGGCTTTTTTAATTCTGCTTCAGAAAGGTGGGATTTTTTTTGCTTCAGAGAGACCATACCCCTTCAAGTGAGCTACGTACGTGCACATAAGCTCAAGAGAGAGAAAAGAGAGAGAGATTCCATCATTCACTCGTCGGACCGTCAATGGAGTAAAAGAGCCGTTGCAGTACTCGATTTTCATCGTCATACTACCCAGATAAAAAAATATTGTACTTAGATTGTCTGTCTAGGGCTTCTTTATACTTTTTTTATTTGTTATTAAACAAAGGTTTTCCAAACCAAATATTAATGGCGAACAAGGTGACGACTCTACTGGAAAAGTCCTTCTCCTCTAATGAGAAGGTCGTAACACAGTCCGACGCGTCGAAGCTGGGTTCGACCTAGAGGATGCTGGTTGTACGCTTTGACCATCAAGCCTTTGAGGAAATGCTCTTTGAGGGCGACACTTCTCCACGGCTGGCAAAGCCTAAGAAGACCCGCAGGACATGGGTTACAAAGGCCGTTGTGCCTCACCCAACTGCGGAGCACATACTCCCCATCTCTCTCTGTCATAGGGACCGCGTATTATGCGTTTATTGCTTATGCAACAGCCTCTTCCAACAAGAAGGGTGCTCGGCACCTGAAGACCTACAGGACATGGATTGCAAAGGCCGATATGCCTCACCCAACTGTGGAGCATGCTCTCGTCTCTCTCTCGGCTGCAGGGACCGCACATCATGCGTCCACCTCTCATGAGACAGTCTCCTCGGACAAGGAAAGTGCTTAGTACTTGAGCTCTGGCAGATAAAAATACTACGATACCAAGAGTTCGAGTGCTAAGATACGTTCCCTGAGGCCACGTCAAAAGCCACATGAAGAGGACTATGCAGCACCGCTCGGCAGCCGGAAGCAGATGGCCGTGTGCGGCCAAAACAACCACCAAAGTTTCATCTTCGATCAAATTTCAAGTAGCGCTGACTCCATGCGCCTTGCTGAAAAAGGGGAAGATGTGAACTTGGACTCTTTATACTACTCACTCGATCGAAGGAAGTATGGAAAAACAGGTTCACTCGCCTGCCTTTATATAGGCAGAACAGAACATACCCAATCCTAACAACTTCCTAAATATCTCCGAAAAATCAGCCTCGCAGAACGAGTCAAATTTTACCGTTTCATGCTTCATTCAAAGTATTTCAAATTACGAGGAATTTGAAAACTTTGAAGTGGGTCTTGTAGAAGCATGAAAAATACGCTGGAGAATTATACGCGTAAAATCCTAATATGCATGAAGCCCACGTAAAACAGAGCTCCAGCGCTATGTGGCATAAAAATATGACTTCAGAGCTATACGCGTAAAACAGAGCTTCAGCAATATGTGGCGTAAAATATGGCTTCAGAACAGTCCGCGTAAGGCAGCACTTCCAGGCTGTTTTGGCGTAAAAAGGTTGCTACACCTCCCTCCGGCGTAAAATATGCCTACTTTTAATGCAGCGTGAAGTTGTACGAGGAACTCTTCGTATTCCTCGAATGAACCCATCAGATAAAATAGTGAACCTGACTCCTGACAAAGAGTACTACACGACGATCGAGAGGACGGCTGTAATGATGATTCTGCACAGAGGCCCAAACTATCGTTTAGTGACATATCCTTGATACAAGTCATTTTTACGCATTCAAGGAATACGCTACCTATTCTACACAGGCAGAGATGAGTTTTTACGCTCAAGATAAGACGAAATCAGACGCTACGTCAAAAGCTGTTCTTCGTAAAGAACTCGAGGCATATCTCTGCAGTTAATGCGCGAGATGGGGGAAGATCTCTGCATTTAAGGCACGAGATTTTGTTCTATTTTTAATGACTAGGAGAGCTAAAACTGTGACTAATATGCTTACATCACCATCCTTGCGTTTTACGCCAACCAGGCTATTTTTAACTATAGGAGTAAGCCGTATGCTATCTCCTCGAAATACGCCAACTCAGGCTATATTTGCAAAGGTAAGTGATAAGGCTATTTAGCCCATAATACGCTCAAGACCTCAGCCAGGAAGGATAATTGGCTAGTTTTACGCTGGTTATCTATTATTCATGCAGTATCAAGATTTACGCTATTTGACTTTTACACCAACAAGACAGATATTTGACTTTTACGCCAACAAGACAGCTATTTGGCTATTACGCCAACGAGACAGCTATTTGGCTTTTATGCCAACAAGACAGTTATTTGGCTTTTATGCCAATCATCTTTACGCGAGGGGCAGTTATCTACGTGGCTTGCATGCCGTGATCTTCGAGAAGCGGTTATACGCGTTACCTCATAATGGGATACGCGTCATACGCAGATTCAGGAGATCATTCAGACGTGGGTAGCAGTTATTGTAACCGCCGCATAAAGAGTGCAACTCTCTTCACAGTTTGGCTTCTACGCCGACTGGACAGTTACTGTGACTGAGCTCTATAAATAGAGACCTCCGGTCATAGGAGACAAGGGTCAGAAAGGAGAGGAGATCAATATCAGAGATCAAATCAAAAGAGAGAGAGAGAGAGAGAGAGCATAGACAGAGTGTGTTGGTTGACAGTTCAATCCCACTTGTAATCTTTAAAGCTTTTTATTCTTCTACAGCACTTCTTCGTCATCATGTGGTCCAAGGGACAAAGTGATCGACCGCAGATCAGACTCCTATGGCAATATTTCCCCATAATCATTTTTTTTGTACTTAACATCCTCGTATAGGATTAATTATACTCTTTTTTCTTGTTTGTAAACAAAGAAAGGGTTTCGTAAAAACCTAGTTTTATTCTTCTGTTTATCATCAAACACAGAGATAGGGCGCAAACTAAGCACGCTTCGTACAGATCATGGGGGAGAGTTCATATCTGTAGCATTTGGCGAGTATTGCGCGGGCCTCGGCATCAAAAGATAACTCACAGCACCGTATCCACCACAGTAGAATGGCGTCGTCGAGCGACGGAACCTGACGGTCGTCGCGATGGCGCGTAGTCTTCTAAAGGCAAAGGATATGCCCGGGGAGTTTTGGGGTGAGGCGATCACGATGGTTGTCTACATCCTCAATCGCTCGCTGTTACGCCCCAGTCCCAAAATACGTAGGACTAGGAATACGTAACACGCCCAGCCGTATGTATATGAACTCCAATATATGAAAACCATATACACACGTACGATGTACATGAATATCCAATCCGCCAGTGGTAATATACTGTCACAACAAGTCACACACCATCTATATCTCATCTACAGCACAAATAATAAGTAGGAAATAAGGGCTGAATAATAACTGAATATCCAAGATGAGTATCAAGTCTGATAGTCCGGTGAAAACAAATCCACTACAAAATGACTATACTGAAGTAGTAACAAAGTCTCTAAACAGTAAAAATAATCACAGCTACTCTGAGGGTAAGACCTCCTCAGTCAGGTATGTAGCGTCAGGTCCAGGTCCGTACTCCTGCGGATACTCCTGCTCGTCCATATCTGGAAAGGGGCCAGGTCCTCAAAGGGACGTAACAAGATACATAATAACATGCAAATAAGTACTGAAATATAAACATCCAATGGGTCTCCTAACCATCTAAGTGAAATGCAACTTGAGGACAACTTTGAGCGTATAGAAAGTGTAGGCTAGACATATACTGACATAATTCAACAATCGTGACAACTGGCTAGTATATGCCACATATGCCCCCCAGTACAGGGGCGCATGTATATAATAACCGTTGAGTGTAAAATTTGCATAGAGGAAGTGGGTGTCCCATACGCCTACTAGTAGTCCTCCCCGCCTAATGCTCTAAGCATGTCACATCCAAGACATGGTCTGGTTCATAGCCTATCCTTAGTACCCTAGCCCAATCCTCTAACCAAACAAGGACAAGGATTGGACCACCGTACTACAATAGACTATGTCCATGGACCTCTAATAACTGCTAAGTCTTCTAGCATACAAAGTTTCTATCAGCAGTCATCCCTAACGCATGGCTCATACGTACAGGAGGCCAGACCTGTCACGCAGTCCGTGATCTATATGAGACTCACAACTCGTGTAACAATTGTGTCATGGCCAATGAATCTAATGATGCTCCATACTACTGGGGTGGTTTCATAAGGTGGGTCCAAAAATTTACATAAATAAATCATCTATATAAGCAGAATTAAACATGCATGCATCAGCTGGAATATAAATAATAGTACAATGGCAAGGTATACTTGCCGAGCAAAAGTTTTGTAGAGTACAAGCATCAAATATATGTGTTTGGAATAAGAAGTAGGATTATGGTTTGGGAGAGTTGTGATATATATAGAGAGAGAGAGATTAAAGGCGGTGGGGGAAACTTAGGGGTTAAGAAACTACTGTCGCTGTTGTTTCTTTCTTTCATTGGTTTAGATTTCGGTTGAGGAGAGTTTAGTAATAACATAGAGATAAGAGGCGGTGGAATATGGCGGTTGGTTTATTTTATGCGCGGTATAGGAAATTAAGCGGTAGGGTTGAGTTTACGCGCCATAAAATATGAAGCAATGGAGTTCTACTTTACGCGTGGAGTTGCTTTACGCGCGGAGAAGGAAAGAAAAGGTAAGTTGGTTTGCTACTGCTGCTGTTGATTCCTTACTTTATGCGGGTTTGGGTGCAAGCGGGTAGTGGGTTTGCGGTTTCGGGTAGATATCCAATAGGAAAATCTTTTTAATTTAAGTATATATATATACACATTTATACATAGAAAAATTCTAAAAATTATATTGGTGCATACGGTTAAGCTAGCAACTGTCCAAAGAGTCTACCAAACTTATAAAAATTTTGTCCTCGAAATTAAAATGGGGTAGGGTCTCTCTATTTAATCTCTCTTGATCGCAATTTAAAAGAATTCACCTCATGTAATTTCTACCCAACTTAGAATTTACTCATCTATCATTTAAGGCTATATGTTTAAGAAAAACTATTCCTCAAATCATGTTATTCAATTCTCAAAGTTACAAAAAATATATCACCTATGATATTCCTTTAATTACGGGAAGCAATCATCAGATAAGGTGTTGGGCCTATCTAGTACTATCTGCATATCAAACTTATACCAAGCACGAGGTTTCGTCTTTCTGAAGTAATAAAGAATTCCAGGTGAAGGTGATAGATTACAAGTACGAGGTTCAAGGAATTTTAAAGAATTTAATTAGGAAGTGTCAAGGCAGTTGTCGATATTATATTTTGGTAATTCCTATTTACATGCTCGTATCAGTACAGTTATGTAATTGATGCGATATACCAGACATGTCTAGGGGCAAGTATATTTGTTTATTAGTCAACTATGTATTTAAATCCACATAAAGTAGTATTGCGAAGAGTGAACCAAGTGCACTATGTCTAGCTAGACCATAATACACTGATTCTGATTAGACAATTTGTATTAGTGTGGTTGATCAGGCCCCAATAACACATATATCATGAACAAGCTTGATAAAAGATTAAGCTTGCAAAAGTAGGCTGTAACAGCAATATAAGTCAAGATAGATCAGAAAATAGGATGCACTAGATTATGATGAGAGATATTACAAAATAGTTCAAGTTTATAAAGAAGATAAGACTTATCCAGTCTTTATGGTTGTCATACCAACTCCTGTAACGACATGCCCAAGAAATAAAACTCTGTCCAAGAAGAACTCATATTTACTGAGCTAGTTTTGGTGCTGGAAGTGCTAGCCTCTGTGCTGGCGGTAGCAGTGTCAATGCTTGTTGCATAGGACAGTCTTTTATTATATGCTGTCCGGAACCACATCTCATACATTGTCCTAAGCGAGTTCAACAGTCCCTCCTAATATGTCTGCGTTTCCCACAATTTTGGCAGTGGGGCTTCTCTGGGATCTGGTATGGTCCTGCTCGGAGCTGGTACTGCTGTTGATGAGCTAAAAGATGTCTGGTAGGTCCTCCTTGTTGTGTCCTCAGCTGACCTCCCTTTTCTTTGTTGATGGTTTCTTGCAATCTGGCTTCTGTCAGTAATTCGGCGTAAGAGGTTCGGGACTGGGAGCTAGTGTAGTGTTGTAGCTCCTGAGTCAGCCCTCGATGAAACCTCTTAGCCTTAGCCAAGTCATCTGGTATCAAGAAAGTGCCATATTTACTGAGGCGACTAAACTCGGCATCATACTCATCCACTGTTCTGTTCTCCTGCTCCAGGTGGAGGAACTGATCGTACAATGCATCTCTGACGGTGTCCGGGAAGTACTTCCTTTCAAAGCACTCCAGGAACTGTACCCAAGTCTGGTATGTACCCAACTGACGCTCCATGGATTCCCACCAGTGATGAGCATTACCATCTAGAAGCGTCCTTACACCTATCATCCATAGGTTTGTAGGTAGCTGTAATGCTTCTAATAATATTCGAGTGTGGGTGATCCAGTTGGTAGTTTCCTCTGGGCTCTCAATGCCTTTGTACGGCTTCGGACCCATCTGTATAAAGTCTTTTACTGAACCAACTTTAGCTTGAGGTAATGGAGCTATTGCTTGAGCTGGTACAGTAGTCCTTGTAGCCATCCTTTCAAGTGCTGCTAGAAACTCATGTCTTTGTTCTGCTACTTGCTGTCTCTGTTCCTGTATCATTATCTGGAAGAATTGGAACAGTTGTGCCCGGCCATCCTGCGGTGTCGATGAGACTAAAAGATTCCTATTAGGTGGAACAGGAAGATCAGATAGAACCGGATTATGGATCTGTCAATCTGGTCCTGGAAGTCTAAAAATTATTGAGGTCCCCCCTTGAGTCTGACCATTGACTCCAGGAGTTGTGTCACCACCCTTCTGCATATCCATCTCTCTGTGGGTGATGTACACAATGTTTTAGAAGAAGTACAGGAATCAAAAGATAGAATATAGAGGCATAAAATATGCTGGAGAAAACCTCCCTCCAACGCACATGAGTCCTTTCCTGCGTAAAATAGGGACTCAAGGGAGTTGGCATAAAATATGTTGTTTTAAGCTTCCTGCGTAAAGCAGAGCTTCAAGGAAGTTGGCGTAAAGTAAGACTCAAAACTGTCTGCGTAAAACAAAGTTTCAAGTTGTCTGGCGTAAAAAGTATTTAAAAGTTTTCGTGCGTAAAGTTTGCTGCATAAAAGATATGCTGCGTAAAGTCTTGCGCGTAAAATTCTGTGCGTAAGATCTGCCCGTGTAAAGTCTTGCTATACTTCCTTCGTAAAGTACATTGCACCATAAAGTCGTATGAGAAACTCTTTGTATTCCTCGGATAAATTTGTCAGACAATCAATGAATCTGACGTCTGACAAAAGTACTGTACGAAAATCGAGAGGACGGCTGTGATGATGATTTGCACAAAGACCCAGGTTGTCGTTTAGTGGCATATTAGATACAAGTCATTTTTACGCATCCAAAAGGAAAAAAGTAGAATCTTCTGAATACGCTGCCTATTCTATATTGGACAGAAATAAGTTTTTTATGCTCAAGATAAGACAAAATCAAACGCCACGTCAAAAGCTGTTTCTTGCACAGGGCTCTAGGCATATCCCTATATTTAACGCACGATATTTGGTCATGACTGGGAAAGCTAAGATTATGACAAATACGCTGACACCAACATTCTTACATTTTACGCCTAATCGGTCTACTCTACACTGGTTATCTATTATCAAGTTTACGCTGGGGTAGTTTCCTACATGGCTTGCATGACGTATCATATATAGATTTAGAATACTAAGGAAATATGGTTAGCAGTTGTCATAATCGTGGCGTAAAGTAGACAATCTTTTTCATAGTTTGGCCTTTTACGCCAATAAGTCAGTCATTTGGCTTTTACGCCAACATGACAGTCATTTGGCTTTTACGCCAACAACAGTCATTTGGTTGATCTTCATAAAATAGAGGTCCCTGGTCATAGCGTAAAGAGTCTTTGGCGTAAACTTTGTTTTATCCAAAAATAGGATGGTTGAAAGGAAGAATGAGATTTTAGTCAAGTGTGGATGAGATTCTTAGACTCTATTCCTATACGCAGGCTTGTTTGGTACAATTACGTAACCAAGACAATAAATTCTTGACCTGCATGGGCCACCACCAAAAACATGTCATGTCTCAGTCCCAAAATACGTAGGACTAGGAATACGTAACACGCCTAGTCGTATGTATATGAACTCCAATATATGGAAACCATATACACACGTACGCTGTACATGAATATCCAATCCACCAGTGGTAATATACTGTCACAACAAGTCACACACCATCTATTTCTCATCCACAGCACAAATAATAAGTAGAAAATAAGGGCTGAATAATAACATAATATCCAAGATGAGTATCAAGTCTGATAGTCAGGTAAAAACAAATCCAATACAAAATGACTATACTGAAGTAGTAACAAAGTCTCTAAACAGTAAAAATAATCACAGCTACTCGGAGGGTAAGACCTCCTCAGTCAGGTACGTAGCGTCAGGTCCAGGTCCAGGTCCGTACTCCTGCGGATACTCCTGCTCGTCCATATCTGGAAAGGGACCAGGTCCTCAGAGGGACGTAACAAGATACATAATAACATGCCAATAAGTACTGAAATATAAATATCCAATGGGTCGCCTAACCATCTAAGTGAAATGCAACTTGAGGACAACTTTGAGCGTTTGGAAAGTGTAGGCTAGACATATGCTGACGTAATTCACCAATCATGACAACTGGCTAGTGTATGCCACATATGCCCCCAGTACAGGGGCGCATGTATATAATAACCGTCGAGTATGGAATCTGCATAGAGGAAGTCGGTGTCCCATACGCCTACTAGTAGTCCTCCCCGCCCAATGCTCTAAGCATGTCACATCCAAGACATGGTCTGGTTCATAGCCTATCCTTAGTACCCTAGCCCAATCCTCTAACCAAACCAGGACAAGGATTGGACCACCGTACTATGATAGACTATGTCCATGGACCTCTAATAACTGCTAAGTCTTATAGCATACAAAGTTTCTATCAGCAGTCATCCCTAACGCCCGACTCTTAAGTACAGGAGGCCAGACCTGTCACGCAGTCCATGATTTATATGAGACACACAACTTGTGTAACAATTATGTCACAGCCAATGAATCTAATGATGCTCCATACCACTGGGGTGGTCTCATAAGGTGGGTCCAAAAAACTACATAAATAAATCATCTATATAAGTAGAATTAAACATGGATGCATCAGCTGGAATATAAACAATAGTACAATGGTAAGGTATACTTGCCAAGCAAAAGTTCTGAAGAGTGCAAGCGTCAAATATATGTGTTTGGAATAAGAAGTGGGATTATGGTTTGGGAGAGTTGTGATATATATATATATAAAGATTAAAGACGGTGGGGGAAACTTAGTGGTTAAGAAACTACTGCCGCTGCTGTTTCTTTCTTCATTGGTTTAGATTTTGGTTGAGGAGAGTTTAGTAATAACATAGAGATAAGAGGCGGTGGAATGTGGCGGTGGGTTTGTTTTACGCGCGGTGTAGGAATTTAAGCTGTGGGGTTGTGTTTACGTGCGGTAAAATAAGAAGCGGTGGAGTTTTACTTTACGCGCGGAGTTGCTTTACGCGCTAAGAAGGAAAGAAAAGGGAAGTTGGTTTGCTACTGCTGCTGTTGATTCCTTACTTTATGCGAGTTTGGGTGCAAGCGGGTAGTGGGTTTGCGGTTTCGGGTGAAGATCCAACAGGAAAATCTTTTTAATTTAATATATATATATATATATACACATATATACATAGAAAAATTCTAAAAATTATATTGGTGCATACGGTTAAGCTAGCAACTGTCCAAAGAGTCTCTTACATGGAATAAATTAGAAAAAATTTATAATGGCTCCATAAGTCCTCTATTTAGCTCATAAAAATCTAATAAAATCTATTCTCTCTATTTAGCTCATAAAAATAATTTAATAATAGAGAAATACGATTTTTAGAATTAGGGTTCTTATATTCTACCCAACTATTAAAATTTTGTCCTCGAAATTAAAATGGGGGTAAGGTCTCTCTATTTAATCTCTCTTGATCACAATTTAAAAGAATTTACCTCATGTAATTTCTACCCAACTTAGAATTTACTCATCTATCATTTAAAGTTATATGTTTAAGAAAAACTATTCCTCAAATCATGTTATTCAATTCTCAAAGTTACACAAAATATTACCTATGATATTCCTTTAATTACGGGAAGCAATTATCAGATAAGGTGTTGGGCCTATCTAGTACTATCTGTATATCAAACTTATACCAAGCACGAGGTTTCATCTTTCCGAAGTAATAAAGAATTCCAGGTAAAGGCGATAGATTACAAGTACGAGGTTCAAGGAATTTTAAAGAATTTAATTGGGAATTGTCAAGGCGGTTGTGGGTATTATATTTTGGTAATTCCTATTTACATGCTCGTATCAGTATAGTTATATAATTAATGCGATATACCATACATGTCTAGGGGCAAGTATATTTGTTTATTAGTCAACTATGTATTTAAATTCACGTAAAGTAGTATTGCGAAGGGCGAACCAAGCACACTATGTCTTGCTAGACCATAATACACTGATTCTGATTAGACAATTTGTATTAGTGTGGTTGATCAGGCCCCAATAACACATATGTCATGAACAAGCTTGATAAAAGATTAAACTTGCAAAAGTAGGCTGTAACAGCAACACAAGTCAAGGTAGTTCAGAAAATAGGGATGCACTAGATTATGATGAGAGATGTTACAAAATAGTTCAAGTTTATAAAGAAGATAAGACTTATCCAGTCTTTATAGTTGTCATACCAACTCCTGTAACGACATGCCCAAGAAATAAAACTCTGTCCAAGAAGAACTCACATTTACTGAGTTGGTTTTGGTGCTGGAAGCGCTAGCCTCTGTGCTGGCGGTGGCAGCGTCAATGCTTGCTGCATAGGATAGTCTTTCATCATATGCTATCCGAAACCACATCTCATATATTGTCTTAAGCGAGTTCAACAATCCCTCCTAATATGTCCGTATTTTCCACAATTATGGCAGTGGGGCTTCTCTGGGATCTGGTATGGTCCTGCTCGGTGCTGGTACTGCTATTGATGAGCTAAAGGATGTCTGGTAGGTCCTCCTTGTTGTGTCCTCAACTGACCTCCCTTTCCTTTGATGATGGTTTCTTGCAATCTGGCTTCTGTCAGTAATTCGGCGTAAGAGATTCGGGACTGGAAGCTAGTGTAGTGTTGTAGCTCCTGAGTCAGCCCTCGATGAAACCTCTTAGCCTTAGCCAAGTCATCTGGTATCAAGGAAGCGCCATATTTACTAAGACGACTAAACTCGGTATCATACTCATCCACTGTTCTGTTTCCCTGCTCCAGGTGGAGGAACTGATCGTACAATGCATCTCTGACGGTGTCCGAGAAGTACTTTCTTTCAAAGCACTCCAGGAACTGTACCAAGTCTGGTATGTACCCAACTGACGCTCCATGGATTCCCACCAGTGATGAGCATTACCATCTAGAATCGTCCTTACACTTATCATCCATAGGTCTGTAGGTAGCTGTGATGCTTCTAATAATATTTGAGTGTGGGTGATCCAGTTGGTAGTTTCCTCTGGGCTCTCAATGCCTTTGTACAACTTCTGACCCATCTGTATAAAGTCTTTTTCTGAACCAACTTTATCTTGAGGTACTGGAGCTATTGCTTGAGCTGGTACAGTAGTCCTTGCAGCCATCCTTTCAAGTGCTGCTAGAAACTCATGTCTTTGTTCTGCTGCTTGTTGTCTCTGTTCATGTATCTTTATCTGGAAGAATTAGAACAGTTGTGCCTGGCCATCTTGCAGTATCGATGAGACTAGAAGGTTCCCATTAGGTGGAACAGGAGATCAGATAGAACCGGATTATGGATCTGTCCATCTGATCCTGGAAGCCTAAGAATTATTGAGGTCCCCCCTTGAGTCTGACCATTGACTCCAGGAGTTGTGTCACCACCCTTCTGCATATCCATCTCTCTGTGGATGATGTACACAATGTTTTAGAAGAAGTACATGAATCAAAAGATAGAATGTAGAGGCATGAAATACGCTGGAGAAAACCTCCCTCCAACGCACATGAGTCCTTTCCTGCGTAAAACAGGGACTCAAGGGAGTTGGCGTAAAACATGTTGTTTTAAGCTTCCTGCGTAAAGCAGAGCTTCAAGGAAGTTGGCGTAAAGTAAGACTCAAAACTGTCTGCGTAAAACAAAGTTTCAAGTTGTCTGGCGTAAAAAGTCTTTAAAAGTTTTTGTGCGTAAAGTTTGCTGCGTAAAAGATATGCTGCGTAAAGTCTTGCGCGTAAAATTCTGTACGTAAGATCTGCCCGTGTAAAGTCTTGCTATACTTCCTTCGTAAAGTACATTACACCATAAAGTCGTACGAAAAACTCTTTGTATTCCTCGGATGAATTTGTCAGACAATCAATGAACCTGACGTCTGACAAAAGTACTGCACGAAGATCGAGAGGACGGCTGTGATGATGATTTGCACAGAGACCCAGGTTGTCGCTTAGTGGCATATTGGATACAAGTCATTTTTACGCATCCAAAAGGAAGAAAGTGGAATCTTTTGAATACGCTGCCTATTCTATATTAGACAGAAATAAGTTTTTTATGCTCAAGATAAGACAAAACCAAACGCCACGTCAAAAGCTGTTTCTTGCACAGGGCTCTAGGCATATCCCTACATTTAATGCACGATATTTGGTCATGATTGGGAAAGCTAAGATTATGACAAATACGCTCACACCACCGTCCTTACATTTTATGCCTAATCGGTCTACTCTACACTGGTTATCTATTATCAAGTTTACGCTGGGGTAGTTTCCTACATGGCTTGCATGACGTGTCATACATAGATTTAGAAGACTAAGGAAATATGGTTAGCAGTTGTCATAATCGTGGCGTAAAGTAGACAATCTTTTTCATAGTTTGGCCTTTTACGCCAACAAGTCAGTCATTTGGATTTTACGCCAACATGACAGTCATTTAGCTTTTACGCCAACAATAGTCATTTGGTTAATCTTCATAAAATAGAGGTCCCTGGTCACAGCGTAAAGAGTCTTTGGCGTAAACTTTGTTTTATCCAAACATAGGATGGTTGAAAGGAAGAATGAGGTTTTAGTCAAGTGTGGATGAGATTCTTAGACTCTATTCCTATACGCAGGCTTGTTTGGTACAGTTACGTAACCAAGACAATATATTCTTGACTTGCATGGGCCACCACAAAAAACATGTCATGCCCCAGTCCCAAAATACGTAGGACTAGGAATACGTAACACGCCCAATCGTATGTATATGAACTCCAATATATGGAAACCATATACACACGTACGCTGTACATGAATATCTAATCCACCATTAGTAATATACTGTAACAACAAGTCACACACCATCTATATCTTATCCATAACACAAATAACAAGTAGGAAATAAAGGCCGAATAATAACTGAATATCCAAGATGAGTATCAACTCTGATAGTCAAGTGGAAACAAATCCACTACAAAATGACTATACTGAAGTAGTAACAAAGTTTCTAAACAGTGGAAATAATCACAGCCACTCTGAGGGTAAGACCTCCTCAGTCAGGTACGTAGCGTCAGGTCCAGGTCCAGGTCCGTACTCCTGCGGATACTCCTGCTCGTCCATATCTGGAAAGGGACCAGGTCCTCAGAGGGACGTAACAAGATACATAATAACATGCCAATAAGTATAAAAATATAAACATCCAATGGATCGCCTAACCATCTAATTGAAATACAACTTGAGGACAACTTTGAGCGTATGGAAAGTGTAGGCTAGACATATGCTGACGTAATTCACTAATCGTGATAACTGGCTAGTATATGCCATATATTCCCCCCAGTACAGGGGCACATGTATATAATAACCGTCGAGTGTAGAATCTGCATAGAGGAGGTGGGTGTCCCATACGCCTACTAGTAGTCCTTCCCGCCCAATGCTCTAAATATGTCACATCCATGACATGGTCTGGTTCATAGCCTATCCTTAGTACCCTAGCTCAATCCTCTAACCAAACAAGGACAATGATTGGACCACCGTACTACGATAGACTATGTCCATGGACCTCTAATAACTGCTAAGTCTTCTAGCATACAAAGTTTCTATCAGCAGTCATCCCTAACGCACGGCTCATACGTACAGGAGGCTAGACCTGTCACGCAGTCCGTGATCTATATGAGACTCACAACTCGTGTAACAATTGTGTCACGGCCAATGAATCTAATGATGCTCCATACTACTGTGGTGGTCTCATAAGGTGGGTCCAAAAATCTACATAAATAAATAATCTATATAAGCAGAATTAAACATGCATACATCAGCTGTAATGTAAATAATAGTACAATGGCAAGGTATACTTGCCGAGCAAAAGTTTTGTAGAGTGCAAGCGTCAAATATATGTGTTTGGAATAAGAAGTAGGATTATGGTTTGGGAGAGTTGTGATATATATATATATAGAGATTAAAGGCGGTGGGGGAAACTTAGGGGTTAAGAAACTACTGCCGTTGTTGTTTCTTTCTTTCATTGGTTTAGATTTCGGATAAGGAGAGTTTAGTAATAACTTAGAGATAAGAGGCAGTGGAATGTGGTGGTGGGTTTGTTTTACGTGCGGTGTAGAAAATTAAGCAGTGGGGTTGAGTTTACGTGCGGTAAAATAAGAAGCGGTGGAGTTCTACTTTACGCACGGAGTTGCTTTACGCGCGGAGAAGGAAAGAAAAGGGAAGTTGGTTTGCTACTGCTGTTGTTGATTCCTTACTTTACGCGGGTTTGGTGCAAGTGGGTAGTGGGTTTGCGGTTTCGGGTAGAGATCCAATAGGAAAATCTTTTTAATTTAATATATATATATATACACATATATATACATAGAAAAATTCTAAAAATTATATTGGTGCATACGGTTAAGCTAGCAACTGTCCAAAGAGTCTCTTACATAGAATAAATTAGGAAAAATTTATAATGGCTCCATAAGTCCTCTAAATAATCAAACACCTCAAAATAAAATCTTGTAAAATCTATTCTCTCTATTTAACTCATAAAAATAATTTAATAATAGAGAAATACGGTTTTCAGAATTATGGTTCATACACTCGCATCCTTAATCGCTCGCCGACACAGAGCGTCGATGGTAAGACGCCATACGAGGCATGGCACGGACACAAGCCAAGCGTGCACTTCCTTCGCACCTTCGGCTGTGTCGCATACATCAAGGTGGTCAAGCCGAAGTTACAGAAGCTAGAAGATCGCAACAAGCACATAGTCTTCATCGACTACAAGCCCGGCACCAAGGCATACCGGGTATACAACCCCGCCGGCAAGCGCATGCACGTCACACGCGACGTTGTCTTCGACGATGAAGCAAAGTGGGACTGGGGCATGCAAGACAACGTAGGTGAGATATTTACTGTTGAGTAAACTATGATCCCCATACCACATGTTGAACATGCAGGTACACCGGTACACGGGGGTGGCGATCAATCAACACCAGTGACACCCAATCCAGGGCCATTGATGCCGACATCCGGGATAGAAACATCCGACTCGGTGGTACAACATGGAGTAGAATTTGTCTCGCCACCTACCAACGCCTCGGCCATTCTAGACGCCGATGATGATAGGCCGTGCAGGTACAGGACCTTGGCAAGCTTGCTTGACACGACCATCGTCCACGAGCTCGATATCGACAAGCTTCTCCTCATGGTTGACGAGGAACCTACCACTTTCTTTGAATCCGAGAACACCGATGTTGGCACCAAGCGATGCTCGAGGAGATAAGCTCCATTGAGGAGAACCGTACATGGCACCTCGTAGACCTCCCACCCGACCATCGTCCGATCGGTTTGAGGTGGGTCTACAAGCTCAAGAAGGATGAGCACGGCACCGTCCTTAAGCACAAAGCACGGCTGTTTGATAAATAAACGAAAGAAATAAGAAAATGACAGGTTTTATACGAAAACTCGCTCTTTGGTTTACAAACAAGATTGTACAATTAGTCCTATACAAGGATGTCGAGTACAATTTTTTAATCTGGGTAAATATTGCTATAGGAGTCTGATCTGCAGTCGATCACTTTGTCCCTTGGACCACACGATGACGAAGAAGTGCCGTAGAAGACAGAAAGCAGCTTCGAAGGTTGCTAAAGAGAGTGGATGCTCGATGCCAAAGTCGTCGATCACTACTCTTTGCCTGAGCTCTAGATTCTTCTATCTCAAAGACTCTTCGGTTCTGATCTTCAAATCTTCGACCGTTTTCCCTCTAATTTTTTGACCTTCAAGTCTTCGACCCCCACCTCTGTCAATAGAGGTCTCTATTTATAGAGTTTTAGTGACAGTGACCACTCAGTCGGCGTAGAAACCGAGTAGTGAAAAGTACAGCACCCTTTTATACGATGGTTACGATAACTGTTGCCCGCGTATAGATGACCTTTTGAATGAGCGTGTAACGCGTATCCAATTAAAAGATAACGCGTATAACTGCTGCGAAGATCACGGCATAAAAGCCACGTAGGTAGTTATCCCTCGCGTAGAAAAGGTTGGCATAGAAGCCAATAACTGTCACCATGGCGTAGAAGCCAAGTAGGCATAGAAGCCGAGTGGGCGTAGAAGCCGAGTGGGCATAGAAGTCGAGTAGGCGTGGAAGCTGAGTGGGCGTAGAAGCCGAGTAGGCGTGGAAGCCGAGTGGGCATAGAAGATAGCTGATCCTCCTCCCTTGACTGTGGCCTTGAGTGAATTCTGGACCGAATAGCCTTAATATGCGTCAATGCAAATGTGGCCTGAGTTGGCATATTCTAAGGAGATAGTGTACAGCGTGCTCCCATAGCTGAGAATAGCCAGATGGCGTAACGTGCCAAAGTGATGATGTGGACGTTTTAGCCAAAATTACGGCTTTTGGAGATATAATCAAATCTCTTGCATTAAATGCAGAGATCTACCCCCCATCCTGTGCATTAAATACAGGGGCGTGTCTTTGAAGATTTGCCATCATTCTGCGCATTAAATGCAGATACATGCCTCAAACCCTGTACGAAAAGCAACTGACGACGTGACAGTCTGTTTGCCTTCTGCGGAGCGTAAGAAGCTCGCGTCAGCCTGTGTAAAACTAGGTAGCATATTCTAGAGGCGTATCTCGAAGATTTTCCATCATTCCGTGCATTAAATGCAGAGGCGTGTCTCGAAGATCTGTCATTATTCTGCGTATTAAATACAGAGGCGCGCCTCGAGAATCTGTCACCGTTCTGCACATTAAATGTAGAGACGTGCCTCGAGCTCTGTACGAAGAGCAGCTTTTGATGTGGCAGTCTGTTTGTCTTCTGCGGAGCATAAGAAGCTCACGTCTGCCTGTGTAAAACTAGGCAGCGTATTCCCTTGTATGCGTAAAAGCAGTTTACGCCAAGGAAATGGCATTAAACGACAGTCTGGGTCGCTGTGTCGCGCCATCATTATAGCCGTCGTCTGGGTAGTCATGCAGTACTCTTTGTCAGGAGTCAGACGTCAGGTTCACTGTACGATTTATCAGGTTTATTTCAGAGAATACGAAGCGTCCCTCGTACACTTCAATGCTGCATTAAAAACGGATGAGTTTTACGCCATAAAGGCGATGTAGCACCCTTTTTACGCTGAAGCAGCCTGGACATACTCTATTACGCGGATGGTCCTCGAGCTTATATTTTATGCTGTGCTCAGCGGAAAAGCTCTATTGCACGTTGATGGCTCTGAAGTCATCTTTTTATGCTGCCCAATATCAACATACTGCGTATAGCTATCCAGCATATTTTTTATTCTTCTACAAGACCCCCTTCAAAGCTTTTAAATTCCTCGTAATTTGAAATGCTTTGAATAAAGTATGAAACGGTCAAGTCTGACACGTCCTTCAAGGCTGACTTTATGGTGGAGTTATTGGGGATCTGTTGGGATTCGGTGGGCTCTCTCTTGCCTATAAAAGGCTGAGGAGTTTAACCTGTTCTTCCCATATTTCCTTCACCATACCGAGATGATCGCCGGAGTTTGTCGGGTCGACTTGAGGAAGAAGAAGACCACGTTCTTTCAGCATGTAAGGAGCCGAAAAAGATGGCATCTTCGAGCAAATGTCCTCTGCAACGATGGATCATGGAAGGATATCATAGCCTCCTTTGCTCGGAATAATCAGCAACTTTGTATGGCGGTTCTTCCGGAGAGAGGAAGGGTCTCATTTGACCACATAGCTTATAAGCTGTATCTTCTCCTGTCGTTCGTGGACGAGAGCAGACAAACTAGCTCTGTCCTCGAGTATTGAGTTGGGTAAAATACCTCAACTCAATCTGTCGTGGCGTACGGAGCATGGGATCTGCATAATTTATGCAGGCCCAGTTTTGTATCCTCCCGCCATTTATCATTTTCTTGTTAGTCGGTTGTGGAAACCGACTAACTGCTGGAGAAGATGGATGAAGAAATCCACCCATACGAGAACCTGGCAGAACAGACTCTTGGGGTGGCCTTCCGATGACAACAAGAAAATCCTTTATAGACGGGATTTCCCTCATATGTAATCATGAAAATGAAGAAAAATCCTTTGTAGACTAGATTTCCCTCATATGTAATCATGATTTTAATAAAATCGTCTTTCTTCTGTGCATATGATTATTTCGCCATATACTTTGCTATGAAGTCTGAATATGTGTAGCTTCGATACGTCTGGTAATTTTACGCCGACTCTGATAGAAAGAGTGCTAGGTCCCGTCCTGTCTTTTACGCATAACTAGGGATACGTAGAAAGTCGCTTAGCATTCGAATATTTGAACTGTCATGCTGTTAGGAATGAGGAACCACGTAGAATTCTGAACTGTCACTTCTGATAAACAGAGTTCTTGTTCAGACCATCATCTTCAAGAATGATTTCTCGAAAATCCCTTGGAACAGGGTGAGAAATGGATGTCAAAACTTGAGTCGCCATCTTGAACTGTAGAAGAAATATTCAGACTGGAGTTTGGATGAACTTCCAATCGACCCATGGAGAAGAGTAATTTTTAATATTGAACTCTGTATGCTTCGGGTACTTAGGATATTTTAAGGTCAAGAAGGAGTATCTTCTGTGTGAACTCTTGCAATTGACCGTCTTGAGAATCGTTCAGATATACGCGTACTCTGGCCTATTTTCAAATATGCGAAAAGTTATCGATCTGTAACTGTAGATGAGCGTAAAATCATAAGTTCGTAGCCTCTCGAGCGTAAAAGCTGCTGAGCATGAGAGCATCCGGACGTAGAAACTGTAGATTTGTAGCTTCTGAAAAAGAAATCTTCCGAGCGTGAAGTTGTGGATCTGTTGCCTCTGAGCGTAAAAGCCACCGAGCGTGAAATCATAGATTTATAGCTGCTGAGCGTAAAGTCGTAGGTTTGTAGCCTCTCGAGCATAAAAGCTACCGAGCATAAAAGCATCTGGACGTAAAACTATAGAATTATAGCCTGTGAGCGTAAAACCATAGATCTGTAGCTGTCGAGCGTAGAAAGCTCCTTAGCGTAAAAACCATGAATCTGCTTTACACGAAAACTTTTTGAATTCGCTGACTGTCCGCCTTCTCTGAGTAATATGCTGACGTAGTCCCAAATCATAACCGAATATTAAATGTGAGATTTGGTTCGGGATTCAAGGAGTCAATCTGAACTCTATATATACCCCAAGCTTTTCAAAGAAAAAACTTTTCATCCGTCTTTTGCAAAAGAAAGCCTTCGACTGTTCGAGTTCTCTCCTTCGTCTCCTCTCCGAGCATTCAGAGCTTTCAGCAATGGCCCCGAAACCGATCTCCTCCTCTAAGGGAAAGAAGATCGACTCTTCTTCTCGCTCTTCTGCCCAAGCGAGAGCGGCTTCCGTCGTGCAAGGCGAGCTTCATTCTGAGCGAAGTATCCCGCCGACGAGCAGTGCACCCGGCCTTATAGGTAGAGCTTTTGGGACGAAAAAGAATGACTAAAAATCCTTCGCACACGTTGTAAGTGAATGCGCTAGCTCATCTTCTGTGCTGATAGCCTCTTCGAGGAAGATGATGTGTCATGCCCCAATCCCAAAATACGTAGGACCAGGAATACGTGACACGCCAGCTACGCATTCGACCAGAGTCTGGTCTGACTCGAATACATATAAGCTATAATATAAAGGGCACAATCTAGATATCCCATAAATGTAAACCTCTATGTCTCAATCCACAATGTACAGCAGTATACAAGAAAGATCTATATGTGCTAGAGTCGGCCGCCCAATAACACACTAACTCGAATAGACACGAGAAGAAGTATGAGTCTATAAAAACTAGGCTACAACAGCAGATGAATAATCTATGTAAAATAACCATAATACCGGTAGATAAGATATGAGTACCTGGTACCATGCTCGCAAGACATGCAACTCCAACGGCCACTCCAAATGCTCTGTAATCGTCTATGCTGTAAAACTGGCAGGGAACCAGGTCCTCAGAGGGACGTAACAAGGTACAGAAATACAGCATGCCAAGTAAACAGAAAGTACAAGTGCAACGACAGGGTACTCTATCATAACCAAACAAGTATGACACAGTTTAAAGACAATGTTCGACGCGTGGGCTTTCTAAAATAAAACCGTAGCTCCGGACACGAAAACACATGGCACGTACCGCAGCTCCGGGCAAAGAGTCATACGGGTGATACAACTATACTATATACAGGATCACTACAGAAACAATACATATATATATATAAGCGCGTGCAGAGTAGTCCAAACGTCTAGTAACTGTCTTCCCCATCCCAAGCGGTCAACGATTGTGCGCTGAACCTGAACCTCTATTTACAGTCTCAACACACAGAAATAACTCAACAGACGCGACCCTAAGGTCGTCCCAGCCTCTGGTCATGATGTCAGTATCAGGATACAGGAATCGGGCATGATCACAGTGTATGAGTGTCCTGGGGTGTCGATATACTCATGTACGCATATCGAGATGCTACGAAATATCCAACAATCTTTCTAAGACGTTACGATATACGTCTTCACCCGGTTGTGAACCGGACACGAAGTATCGAACGTCAACATAAATATGTGCATAATGTACATAAAGAAATAATAAATAACTGTAATCTGAAATATAGGGTGGCAAGGTACACTTGCCTGCGTGCGGCTGCTGATGACGGGGATCTGGTACCGCGTCCAAGTCCTCAGGTCCCGCAGTACCTAGAGATGAGATACAAACCCAAATCAAAATCTATCACACAGCAACCGGGATATGACACACGTCTAAACATATACTCAACTCAGCTACAGCTCACAGGGATACAACGCTAGGGGGTTGACCCAGGTCGACTAAAGGTATGTTATATCTAAACTGATTAATTACCAGTATAAAATCATCAAACAAGATCCTCATTCTTACTATATTCATCAAAATGTTCAGTAGTTCAAGTATGTTTAATCCTCCAATTTTTCCTGGTCTTCACAGACGTTATTCCTCATATTTTAAACATCATCCTCGAATGAATTATTATTAATTATCTAAACCCTCGAATATATACAATCACTGTTATTTCATAAAAACTTATCCTCGATTAACTTTACTCTTAATAACTTACCAACCTTCAGGTATCACGTCATATACTCAATCAATCGAGCACACTTCATATGACATTATGTATAAGGCCCTAAAATTTTCCTATGGCATTTTGGCCTCTTCCTCATTATATATTATATTTCCAACATCAATGTATATAATTCATAACTTAAATTATTGAATGTTTAAAGCATTCATAACCCTAAAATTTCCTTGCATATCCTTAATCAAATCCATATCGTTTTCAACCATTTATGTATATTAGACTATGAAATAAACCTTAAAATCACATGCCTATTCAACACCACCTTAAAGCTAACTCAGCTATAAAGCGATACCCAAAAGATTACATACAAGGAGAGGGGAGTATTCACCTCGATGAAGTGGCGGTGGTGCTGGCCGATCGCTGTGGTCGACGGCGGGTGGCGAGTCTCATACATCGTCATGAGGCCTTCGTGGAGGTGTCTCTTCTCCATTGTCTAGTCTATTTATTCATCGGATATCAGCTACCTCCACCCCATACTTGATGGCGACTCTGGCGAGCGTGTCCATCTTCGAGATCCGGTGCTCAATGTAGCCAGAAGACAGAGAAGAAGGACTCGACGACGAGGACGAGGAAGTCGTCGGAACCATCGCCTAGCCATTGCCATTGCTCAGTCCATCGACATAAGAGGAAGAGAAACAGCGGAGAAGGTGACCGCTGCGGTTGAGGAGTGGCGACCCACCGGTGTGGAGGTTGTCGAGGTGGTGTTAGTAATGGAGGATGGTCGGAGTGTTCAGCGGTCCGTCGGAGTAGTGGCGCAGGCTCGCGGAGGTCGCAAGGAAGAACAGCCGGAGGTCGAGGGGACTCACCGAGGAAGGAGGGTGGCATTGCACTGTGGAGTCGATGGCTCGACGTCGGGACAGCAGCTCGTCGGAGCAGATGGCTGCACAAGCGGACAGTGGTGGTGGTCCTGGGGTGAAGCTCGGGTCGGGGCTCTACGGAGGAGTGATGGACAAACGGGGAGGTGAGGAACAGCGGCCAGAGCTGCTGATCGTGCGTGGGGGGGGCAGTCGGTCGTTGATGGCCTCCGGTGGTGCTTCCTCGAGGACGGAGGGGAGGGCCGGGGTTGTGAGTGGCACAGCCGCTCGATTGGCCGAAGAATGGCCGGATATGGCTCGTGGTGGTGGCATGAAGAGGTATGGGTGGGGGGCCGATCGATAGGCCGGAGGTTAGCGGGATGATGGCGGCGGTGATCGAGTGGGTACAGTGCTGCACAGCTCGGCCGGAGCAGCATTCGAATGCCGGAGCTCGGGTGGGGTGGAGAAGCTCGTGGGGCTGTGAGGGCCGGCCGGAGCTAGGTTTGGCCGGAGCTCGTGGAGTGGCGGAGCAGCCCATGGGGTGGTGGATCTGCTACTGGCCCGCCGAAGCTCCGCAGTCGATGGCCGGACCTCCGGTTCCAAGGAAGGAGAAGAAGAATGGAAGGAGAAGAAGAAGAATGAAAAAGGAAGGAGGAAGGAAGAATGAAGAAGTGGGTGTGGTTCGGCTGAAATATTATGAGAAGGGAGGAGAGAGAGAGAGAGGGAGGGTTTCTCTAGGCATGGGGATTAGGGCCGGCCTTGGGGGAAGAGTTGTGATGGAGACATTAAATAAGGGGAGTGTGTGTAGAATGGATGGTGGGGATTCACCCAACTCAAATGTGAGGTTGGGATCTCACATGAAGGAATTCATTTCTTCATTCAAAAAAAATAAGAGTGGGAGAGGGAGGCTTGACTTGGTCAAAGGAGAGGGGCTTCTCCATTTGGCCTAGGCCAATGAGGTGAGGACACCTAATTCAATAATTGCAACTAAGCCCCTTAAATTTGGGTAATTGCACAAACACATGAAATGACGCAAAAATTATAGAAAAAGTTACGATTGATGATTTGCATGGCGAGGGGGTATTGGGGGTTTGGCACGGGTTTAATTTAGTAGCCATCGGGATTAATTAAGGATTAAAATAGGATTAGACAAAATTGGTATCTCCGATTTAAATAGAATTAAGGTGTCCCGCGCTTTTAAATTAAATGGGGGCACTTGGGGTCAAAATCCGAAAATGACGCAAGGTCAAAAATGGTGGGGGCTTGGAGTCAGTCTTGGACCCTTTAGTTGGTCCGGCTCAACGGGTTAAGTTGGTATCTCAAAATTTAGGGTAACGACACAGGTGTCCGACACGGAATTAAATATGGAATACGGTTTCAAAAAATTGTGCAATTAATTTAGAGCACAACGAAATCTGATTTTATGTGACAGAAAAGTCCAGTACCTAATTTGGCGGTCAAGTCAGAAGTACAAAAGTCTGATGGAATTTACGGACTGATATTAGGCTCCGAATAATCAAGCAATGATAGGGCGCGCCAAGGGTTTTAATTAAATGAATTAAAATACCAGACAAACTTAACTCCACTCTAAACCTTAACATCTGCTGCTAAATCTAAATTTTCCAAATCCAACCCTGACTATCTATAGAATAAATCGAGGGGGTTTACATGATGCATAGAGATGTTTCATCTTTTACACCCACATTTTTAATGTATCGGCGTAAAAACTCCATATTTTTTGCAGTCTGGCGTAAAAGCACAGACTGTCGAAACTTGGCGTATACCATAAGATTTGAGTGTTACGCTTCTGGATGAAAATTCTGGCATAATAACTCAAATTTTGGCAGTCTAGCGTAAAATACAGACTATCAAAACTTTGCGTATACTGCCAGTCTTGAATTTTACGCCTTAGAATGGGATTCCAGCGTAAAAGATCAAGTTTTTACAGTCTTGACGTAAAGCACAGACTGTTAATTTTTGGCATATGCTACAAGATTGTCTAGAATAGAAACTGACTTGTCTTTCTTGCATTTTGAGGTTAACTTGCATGCGTCTCCATTGGCTGAGGTGATGGATTCCGCTGCCGGGATGCTGTACTCCAACTACCTGGAGGATTTGTCCCATGTGACATTTCCCATCTCTGGACCCCAATATTCTGAAGGAAGGAGAATCCTGATATCGGCTCAAGGCGAGCGAACGCTGTTGAACATGATCAACGGAGAGCCTCTAACGTACATAGACGGGGACCAATACATAAAGTCGGCTTTTCTTTTTGGGGACATGATTGACAAGCAGTCCCAGACCAAGCCCAAGAAAGAACTCTGGGTTTTTCCTGCCGGGAACTTGGTTCTGTATCTGCCCAAGATGCTGAGAGACTATCCCATCTCGGCATTCTTCCATGCTATACATCCCAGGAGGATGTCGTGGACGCTGACTCCCGATCTTCACGGTCGGGTGGGGAAGATATTTTATCTGAAAGGAGCTGACCAGGGGTCATTTGTCAGCCGTCCTTCCGGCTCTGTGATGCCGTTCAGGGGACTGTACCCGGGCAGTATCCCGAGTGAAGACAGTTTAGTGATCCAGTCGGTCCAATTATCGACTTTCTGTAACGATTTTATGGGGCACGGAGGGGTATACCCTAATGTGAACCCTCGGACAAGTGGGTGGATCACCCCTACAAATCTTCGATGGGCTCGCTTAGCTGAATGGGCCCTGAAGTAATTTTAGACCGAGCTGGAGGGCATTGGTCTGTACGAAGCTGTGAGTGCTACCAGTGTTGGGTTACCTCTCAACCCCAACCTGTTTCTGGCACTGATGGAGCGATATATCTCGCTCACCGGGACTTTTGCCACTCCACTGGGGGAGTTGGGATTGGCCCTCCACGAGATGGCAGAGTCTCGAGACTGCCGATGAGGGATACTCCATATGAAGATTATGTTCCCACAAACCGGGAGCTGGGGGATTCAGACCCTCAGGTAGTGGAAGTGTACCAGGAGCTGATGTGCCACTACCTTGCTTGCACCATTTTTTATGGTGAGCCTTCAGATTTGGCTCACATCAATAAATGGGCGTCCTACCTCTTCTTTCATCGGGCCAGGACTACTAAGCCGGAGAAGGTCTTGGATACGAAGGATCAGCCTTTGAATTTTCTGAGCGTGCTTAGTGCTCAGGTAGTCGACGATCTCATGGAAGACGCTAGGGCTCCGGACCAGATCCTCGACGAAGGGATAGGGAAATATCCCGCAGGAACTAAGGCCTATAGTTACTTGAGGCGTTGCCGCAGGCCTCTGTCCAAGGAGGCTCAACTGGCTGGCTTCCTCTCCATATGGCTGCGCTGATTGGTGGTACCCGGCATCGCATCTGTGGACCGCATTTACCGCAACACGCTATGGCCTGCAGTGTGTCTGGTGTTCGGGACAAGACTGGGCTTGCTTCCTGCCATGGTGTGCCGCATACAAGCTGACCTGAGGGCCATGACTGATGGGCTGCTCGCCGATGAGACTCGGCGTAATAGTTTTCCCAGGATAGAATTACCATACCTGTATTTGATGGGATGGTTAATTCTCCATAACCCCAGGGTGATGTCTTCCGGCTCTGGCAGTAGTTTGGGGGGTAGTTTTTTGTTGAACTACAAGAATTCCTCCTGGAACGTGACCACAGTTTTAGATTGTCGGCGGGTGCTGAACTTCAGTCACAGCTGGATGTACTGTCCCCTCTGTACATCTCAATCAACAAGGGATCAGACTTCAGGATATGGGCGACGTGAAGACTGTTCTTTCTCCTGAGGCTTTTAATTGGTTTGTCTGCATTAGACCTTCCTATTTACTGTACAGAAGTGAAGACCATTGCTTCTTTGAGCCCTACCTGTCTAGTCGGTTTACCAGGCAGTTCGGGTACGACCAGTTGCACGTGGGCAATGTCGTCACCAGCTTCAGGTCCAGAGGCGGACTCATTGATGGAGCGGAAGGATGGCGATACTTCATCATGGGTTGTACTAGAGCAATCTTTACCGTGCCCGTCATTTCACTCTCCACGGAGCTGCGTATTCTCCACTCGTATGTCCAGTTCTATGTGGCAACCAACACCTTCCATCGCAATTTTGATATGCATGGAAGTTTTAGGATGCCCTCTTCCAAGCCTGGGGGAAGAGTCAAAATCCCCTCGGTTTCTTCTGACGAGGGTGAAGAGTCCGTTAATCCAGATGAACCTTTGTTGGCGGTACCGAGGGGTGAAGTACCTTCGCCTGCAGGGCCTCTGGTAATCTCTGGGAAGCGAAGGGCTCCTGCTCCAAAGGAGACTTTCCTTCGCAAGAGAAAGAAGAAGACGGTTACTCGTCCTCTCCGGATTCCCGGCAATGAGGCTCCTGAGCCTGTGTTTTCCCCTGTTGGGGATAATTCTTTGATTGGAGGTTCCTCGCCTTTTAGAAAGGGACCCTCTAATGTTCCGGCTAGTGGTGCCGGAGAATCTTTGCTGGAGGCTGCTGTCGCTGCTACTGCTTCAGGTAGTAGAACGAGGTCGCCTTCGGGGCCGAGGATAATAAGATTTCGTATACTTTTATCCAGATCAGCATCGGGAGAGACCCCTGCCGTGTCTGTAAGCGCACCCAGCGAGATTCCACCTAGTGAACCTCGAGTGGATCTTGGCGAAGATTCGGAAGAGTACCTGCCGATGTCAGTTAGCACATCCCCTTCTCCAGGTATGACAGCTTGCCTAGTATTATTAAGAAATGATTTAGCTGTACTGGCCGCAGACGCGACATATACACAATCGTCCATGGGTAAATGTCATCTTTACACCTCTTTTTAGAAAAGTCAACATCATTTCGATATTAACTTCCTTTTGTCTTCTTTTCAGGGGAAGACATCTTCGGGGAGGGCAGCGTTGACGCACCTTTTGGCACTATTTCAGGTCCTAACGGTGACACGGAGGTGCCTGACTTTATAGAGGAGACACTTTTGGGTGCCGGCTCGTCCGTCGAAGAGATTTCAATATCTTAAGAGGAGGATAAGCCTGTCACTGCGATAATACCTCCTTCGAGTACGCCAGTCACTTCGTCCGGTGTTGGCGCATCTTTTTTTGTCGCACCACCAGTTGAGGCGACGGCTGTGGCAACATCGTCTGCGGTCGTTCCTGGAGAGAGGTTCGCCAATATCGCAGCCACTCCCAGCGTTCATTTGAACCTGGTTATGCTGACTGAGCAGTATACTGGTATCTTCTACACCACTATAAAAATATTGATATCAATGGTGTTGGAGAAGAATCTGAGCTTTGAGTCTCTGAGGAGGTCCTCCCAGTTCGCGATAGTGCCGATCAGGGACTTTAACGACACTAGGGTAGCTGATACACTGGAGCAGATAGTTAATGGTTTGGAGGAACACATTAACGAATATCAGCAGCTATCTCGAGGCAGCATTGACGACCTGGTCCAGGCTAGGTTTGACTCCTTGACTACAGAGCTTGCTGGGCAATTGGAATCTCTGGACAAATCCGTCCAGGAACAGCAGCAGGAGATGGATCAAGAGCGTGCCCAACTGGAGTACGTCATTTCTCAGCTGACTCAGTGCGAACTCGACTATGAGGAAGTGACAGCAAGGGTCCGCAGATTGAGAGATAAACTCGCTCAGGCGGAGGAAATGGCTGTCTCTTTGTCGGCAACCCGAGATGCACTGACGAATCGGAGGGAGACCGCCCAGCAGAATCTGACGCAAGCGGGTATTGTCCGTACGGGTTTCGTACGTACTCGGTCTGAGCTATCCGCTTTGAACAATGATGCAGCAAGGTTGGAGCGTGCTCGCGCTGACATCTTGGACTCCAGGGATGAGAGGATGGCTGCTCTGGCACGGCAGATTCGTGACCTAACTGCTCCTCCCAAATGATGTACTTTTTTGCTTTCCAATGTAATTTTGCTCTTTCTGGGAATAATAAAGAGGCTTTCATCTGACTTTGTGGACCCATCATTTTGGAATATAAATGACAGGTTTGGGTGAAAGTGATATCAGAGGTAATATGGACATGATATACTCTCGGTAAGTTTTAGTAGGACATATCTATTCAGAGGTTATATGGACATGATAGAATACGCTTCAGCTAAAATTTGTACACAAAACACTATCAGAGGTAATATGGACATAATAGGTCTTGAAGTTCCAAATTAGTTAAACATATCTATTCAGAGGTTATATGGACATGATAGAATACGATTCAATTAGTTTTATTTTGGAAGTAGTTTTGTCAGAATGAGTTTTTCACCATTTTCCACTTTGAGCAAATGAGGTTAAGCATAGTACCTCTTCAGGAATTTGTCATTGATAGGAGCCATCAATAAGTCTCTATTAGGCTTGGCTAACCTGTAAGCGCCGTTTGAGAACGTCGTCTCGATCACATAAGGGCCTTCCCACTTGGGCTGAAATTTACCCTTACTCCTGTGAGTAAGAATCATCGGCCTTCTCACAGCTAAAACTAGCTCGCCCACTTTGAACACTCTTTCCTTTACTTTTTGGTTAAAAGATCTGGAAATGCGTGCCTGGTAGAACGTGATGCGCTGTTGAGCTTGGAGGCATTTCTCGTCTAATCCTTCTAACTCTTGAAGCCTTAACAGGTCATTCTTTTCTTGAGTCAGCTCATTAGCCACTGCTATCCCGAGTGACGGAATTTGGACTTCGATGGGGAGAACTGCTTCGTTCCTATAAACCAATGAGAATAGGGTACAACCTGTCGGTGCTCGTACCATTGTGCGGTATTCCCAGAGATATTCTCCTAGCTTCTCATTCCAATCCCTCTTGTTCGAAGAGATAAAAATTTTCAAGAGTTTAATAATGGTTTTGTTGAAGGCTTCTGCCAAACCATTAGCAGCAGGATATATGCCGTAGAGGCCACATTTTGTATCCGATTTTTATCGCAAAATCGATGAAACGCTTGGCTGATGAATTGAGGCCCATTGTCATGAATTATCCTCCGGGGTATCCCGAAACGATAAATGACGTGATGCTTGATGAAACTGATCATATTAGATGCCTTTACCTCAGCAAGAGGGTTCGTCTCTGCCCATTTGGAGAAATAATCTGTGATGGCCAGTATGAATCGGTAACCCCTGGAAGAAGACGGGTGAATAGGACCAATGATATCCATACCCCATGCTTCGAAAGGCCAGGATGCAACCGTAGGATGTAGATGTTCAGAAGGTTGATGGATAAAGTCTGCGTGGACTTGACAGGCTCTGCATTTTCTTGCATACTTTATTGCATCTGTGATCATAGTAGGCCAGTAATAGCTCATTCTCCTGATACGATCCTGTAGCTTAGGACCGGGTTGATGCGCTCCGCATACGCCGTTGTGAGCTTCACGAATAATCCGCTGTGCTTCATCACCAGAAAGACATCGTAATAATAGTCCGTCATAAGACCGGCGATATAGACATTGTGAAGACGCGTCAAAATAGAAGCGCAACGATCGTCTTTTGACTGATACTGCTTCTTTAGGGTCTTCTGGCAAGATTCCGTATGCCACAAAATCTATAAAGGGACTTCTCCAGTCTCTCCTGGAAGGATCTGTGTTCACAGCGTAGCTGTGTTCTATGTGAAAGTTATTTTTCACACAGAATAAATCTCTGTTAAGAAGGACCACCGAATTTTGCCTTCTTATAGGGGTAGCTAAATCTGCAGGTATACTGGCTAGGGCATCAGCTTCAAGATTCTGAGATCGGGGTACATGTTCTAGGAAGAATCCTTTGAATGTCATGGCTATCTCGACCGCTGTTCGCTGATAGGGGATGAGGTCTGAATTACGGATTTCGTATATTCCTCTGACTTGATTGACGATCAGCAGAGAATTACCGAAAGCTTCCAGAGATTCGACGTCCAATTCTTTAACGACTTGGAGGCCGATTAGTAGAGCGTTATACTCTGCCATATTATTAGAATAGGGCTCGCTAAGAGAATATGCTCGATAGATGACGAGTTTATCAGGAGTAACCAGGACAATCCCTACTCCTGAGACCACGTTTCCCCTGGGACCAGTTCTAGAGGCACCATCGAAGAACAGTTGCCATGCATCACTTTCCATTGCAGAATTATATTCTGCAACTTTGTCGGGAATGTCCTCGTACAGTTTGGAGGTCTCCGGGATCGGATGAGCAGCTAGGAAGTCAGTCAACGCTTGGCCTTTGATGGACTTTTGAGGGACGTACACCATGTCATACGGTGTTAATAACATCGTCGAAGTCGCGAGTCGGGAATTAAGAACACTTGGCTTATTCATCAATACCCGTAGAGGATTGATCCTGGAGATGATTTGAATGGTTTGGCCTGTGACATAGTGTCGTATTTTCTAGATAGCGAACATCAGAGCCAAGCATTCTTTTTCCACTGGATTGTACCGGTGTTTGGCTCTGACCATCATCCTGCTGAGGTAGTAGATAGCCTGTTCGTGACCCATATCATTCTTTTGTGCGAGAAGAGGTCCCAGAGAATGATCCATCGCTCGAACATACAGCACGAATGGTCTTCCTATGACGGAAGGCACCAGAACTGGTGGACTAGTGAGGTAGCATTTGATATCATTAAACGCTTGCTGACAGGCTTCGTCCCATACGAAGGATACACCTTTCTTCATAAAACGAGAAAAGGGCTGACATCTCCCAGAGAGGTTGGATATGAATCTCCGGATATAAGCCAGACGACCTTGAAATCCCCTGAGTTCCCTCAGATTGTGGGGCGGCCGTATTTTTAAGATAGCCTTGACTTTGTCAGGGTCCACTTGAATGCCTTTGGCGGTAATGACAAATCCTAGAAATTTGCCACTAGATACCCCCAGAAAGGACTTTGTAGGATTTATTTTGAGTTGATGTTGGCGCATCAACTCAAATACTGTCTTCAAGTCTTGAATGTGATTATCCTTGAGACGGCTTTTGACAGCTACATCGTCCATGTAACACTCCACTGTTTTGCATAAATGCTCATGGAATATGTTAATCATAGCCAGTTGGTACGTAGCCCCGGCATTCTTCAATCCGAAGGGCATGACCGTATAGCAATATACCCCCAATAGTGTCCGGAAGGCAGTATGCTTCTCGTCTTCAGGATGCATCTTGATTTGATTGTATCCTAAAAATCCATCTATGAAAGACATATGTTCGAAACAGCATGTATTATCAATCATGACGTCTGTGATGGAAAAAGAAAACTTATCCTTGGGGCAGGCTACATTCAGATCTCGGTAATTGATGCAGATACATACTTTCCCATTTTTCTTCATGATCGGGACAACATTGGCGACCCAGTCGGGATATTGTTCTTCCCGGATGAAACCGTAGGCTATCAACTTCTTGATTTCAGCTTCAATGGTATCCCTCATGTCCGGGAGGAACCGGCGTTGGTGCTGCTTCACAGGCTTCGAATCGGGCAATATATTGAGCTTATGAGTAGCCACCTTTGGATCAAGGCCTGGCATGTTCTCATAATTCTACGCAAAGACGTCGATATATTCTTTTATCAGCTGGATAACTTCTTTCCTTTCTGCTTCGAAAAGATTGCTACTGATAAATATCGGCTTTGGCGAAAGTTCATCCCCAACGTCAATCTGGATAACTTTATCTTCAGTGGGAGGTTCTCTCTGCTCGAAGCAGAATTCCTATTGTGTATCCATTTGCTGAGCTCAAGCGTCATTCTCAAACAGGTCAGATTTTTGTTCGTCTGCTTCGAAGGAATCCGTCACTACCATATTTACTGATAATATTCGTTCGAGAGCATGAGATGAGTCGGAGGGCGCTGAGCCATTTTGATAAGAGGAAAAGATATCCTCGTTTGACTCAGGAGTTGCAAGGGAGGTGGTATACCCTAACCCGAAACGAGTTCGTTGATAGTAGGGATCGCCGTACAGCGGCATTCGTCTGCCTTTCCCGTAGTTGAGACCTGGTTCCAGGTTCAAGTTGTAACCCATACCTTGCATGATCTTCAAAGCTTGCAGGCTGTATCTGTGAACCTGAATTTTACCGATATCATAATCGAAAGAATCTTCTTGCACAGTCGGTTCATCGCGCATGCAGCCGAAGACTATTGAATGCTGACTGCTGCAAGTAGGCGGGACAATAAAGATAGAATCCTCATGTGGTCCATATGTCGTGGTGATATTGGATGATGATGCTACTTCCTACATGTACGGATGATAAAAATCTATAGCTTCCAAGAATTTTTGTGCTATAGGTTCTATATCGTCATGGAGAGAGGATTCCTGATTCGGAATTTGAGCGTCAATATACTGGAAAAGAGGATGTTTATTATCATCTGAAACTGCGTTCCCGGTTGCATTTACATTAATCAGCTGCCTGTTGCGCCGAAGGTTGATGACCAAGGGTGGAGGCTTCTGGTTCAAAGTGATCACTAGAGGATCACCCCCTTTTGCTGACCTGGTTTTATTCAGGTGGATAGCCATAGGATCTATGGCTTTTGGATGAGTAGTCCGTCCTTTCACCTTGATTGACAGAGGTTGCTCGACAGAGGGTTCTTTTGGCTCCCGGTGGGATTCTTCTCTGCTTCCGCTGATACCTCTTCCGTGTAGTCTTGAGAGTACAACACGGCATCAGAGTAGTAGGATTCTACTCCTTTAAATAGGTTCAGGTCAGCAAACTCTTTTTGTACTGTTCCTTGGGTGTCTACATATTTAAAGCATTGATGTAGAGTCGAAGGAACGATGTTGTGGTCGTGGATCCAAGGTCTACCCAGCAGAATGTTGTAGGACACCTCTGAATCAATGACATAACATGTAGCCACTGATCTGAGGTCGCCAATCTGGATCCTCAGGCGAATTTTCCCTAACGGCTTACTCTTCCTTGCGTTGAAACCCACGATTGTAGTGGTGGTGTAAGCCAATTCGCTGGTAGGAATCCTCAGCGGTCTAAGCAAACTATGAGGAATGATGCTGATTGATGATCCCGGATCTATGTGAATCTGGTCGACCTCCATGGAACCGACGTACCCGGTGTAATAGAGGGGTCTGTTATGCCTGTTATGTTTTAACAGCATGTCATCTTGAGTGAAAGTGATATTCGGGACCACCTCCATCACACTGTGGCATTGAGGACACGCCACGGGTTCTTCATCAGGGGACTTGAGCTGGGTCAAGTATGCATCCGCCTGCATCAATGCTTCACTCAGGGCTTGACGAGTGTTTTGAGAGAGCCTGAGTAATTCGAAGATGGACAACCTGGCTGGCGTGTTAGCCAATTGGGCCAGGATATCGAAGTTGTACGGCTTCTCTAAACCTTTGTTTCGAATATTTTTCATAGGTTTATCGAAACGCACTTCTTTTTGCTTCCCTTTGTCCGTCGGAATTGGTCTCGAAGGACCGACCTCTGGTACGGCGGGTTCTTGCTCTGAAGGCTTGGTAGCTGCAGCATCTGTCGGTGCATCTTCCTGACTTGCTCCATAGTCCTGGAGGTAAGCTTTCCCTGAACGGGTTCCAGTAGCCAAGACCTCGTCTTCTGATGTCGAGTGTACCGTAACCGTGTAACATGGTTTACGCTTTGAGTGCTTTTTAGACTTAGCCCTAGCAGCTTGAGTCTCTTTCTCGATCTCCGACACCAGATCTGGATGAACCCACATAATCTCGCCCCGCTGGGTAGTTAGGGGTAGCAGGTCATGATTTTGACCCCTTGCTGGAGGGAGATTAACGATGTTCATCGTTGTCCGGGAAATAGGTGTAACACCGTCCGGGACTTCTTGGGGAGGCAGATTGCCAAATTGTAGAGAGATCATGTTGGCTGTGACCGTCTTCTCGCTGTTGCGCAGAGTGATGGCCTTAGCATTGATCAGCTCCTGGATCTTCCTTTTCAGTACATAACACGCCTTCGTAGGATGTTGTATGTATCTATGGAAGATGCAGTACTTGGGGTTATTAGTACTGTCGACTTCATTAGGCCGCTTCTCCTCAGGAAGGGTAATCTTGTCGCTTTTGACGAGATACTCGAATATGCTCGGAATATCGTCGTCGTCGAAAGAGTATACTTCAATGGGCCTGGAAGTCACAGGTTTTGTCTGCTTGGTTGCCGCAGTCTTTTGTCTGGACGTATTGATTGTCAGAGCTTCTTTTCCTTTGAAACTGCGGGGATGGTCACTGTTGGGGGATGACCTCTTGCCTCTATCGGAAGTAGAGATCATGATGCCATTATCACGCACCTTCCGACTGTTGTCCTCGGCGGCTACCGCTGAGATGATGAACGAGGGCCAATCATGGAACTGATATGGTCCTGTGAACATCGAGATTACGGGAAGAAGGTTCTTCCTGCAAATGTCGACCAATGCCGAGTCTGGAACCCCGGGAGGCATTTGCAAAGTGGCTTGACGAAAACGTTCGATGAAGGTGCGAACATCCTCTTTTTTCTTCTGCTTCACCTCGATGAGAGAGGACATAGACATGTCCATCCCTCCCTCATAGAATCATGCAAAGAATAAAGCCTTGAAGTCGTCGAAGGAAGTAATGCAGTTATCCGCCAGGCTGCGGTACCACTGATAAGCTACTCCCGAGAGACAGCCCTTGAACACCCGAGTGAGGAGGGCATCATTCCCTTGTAATAACACCGTCATCATACTGAAGTAGTTCATGTACTGACTCGGTGATGTTTTTCCCTTGAACAGAGCCATGGTCTGTGGTTTGTATTTAGGAGGAAAATGGGCCTCTTCCCAGATAGCCGGGTAAGGCTGGTTGATTCCCAATTTCTTGAGCTGAACTTTGTGCTTCAAGGCATCAAATTGGGCCTTCAACTCCCGTACTGCTTGCATCGTATTTTTAGTCGGTAGTGGGACCACGGAGTGGTGAGGACTCGGTTGTATCGCTACTCCAACGGGAGGTAATACATTCTCCGAGTGAGGGAGCAGAGGAACTGCTGACTCCTGATCTAGAGCGGGCTCTTGGATTGCGTTGGATGGTGGTAAGTCCACCCCCACACGTATCTGAGTTGGAGGGACCGATGCTTGAGCCATAGCAGCTGTGTGTTGAGTCAGCATCATCTGGTGCATGTTCTCCATCATGGATTACATTTCTTTCAGAGATGTCTCCAGTACAGTGATGCGTTGCTCAGCGCTCCCTGATGGGGAAGCTTCCTCGCGTTCATCTCCAATGGCATAAACTCCCATCTCCCTGGGTGTTATTGAAAGATTAGTATAGGTCTCTGTAGAAGTTGACTCTATACTTTCGGCATCTGTTTCGGGAGACTGGCGACCCCCAGCATCGAAATCAGAAGAGTACGAAGCCAGTTGTCGTGACCTCGAATGAGTGTTTCGGAATACCCCAGCTTCAGTGTTCCTAAGGAGCATGTTGAATCTCCTTCGGCTCGGAGTTCTAGAGGGATGACGTCTTGAGCCCGACCTTCCTCTAGGTATGTGTGAAGCCATATTCACAGATGCATGCGTGGGCCCTTCTTCCTGAAAAGATGGAGAGTAGCTCAACCGGTCGAAAACCGACCATTTTGCTTCAGAACAGCAATAATTAATTACAATCCTATGACTATTACAATAGTGCTCGTTAGGAGGCATAATAGACATGCTGGAAGATCCCCTATCCTTGCGTTTCTGGATCAGATACTCACGCAGGTCAGGAGGATTTATAGAAGAAGAAGAAGATGGCTTATTCCTTCTGTTCACATCAGTGGGCATGTGGATGTTGGGAACCATAGTTTTCCCTGTGCCACCTATATACAATATGTTGGCCATCTAGGTGGCGGATAGGAGGGTGTCTTTCCGCAAATTGAGCCTTCTTTACGCTGAGGGGCTTCCCCTAGCGTAATTTGGAGCTCTGCTCATGTTGGCATAAAGCTGAGGATGTCCTCAGTCGGCCGTCAGTCTCTCGCATAATCCGAAGGGCAGGCAGATTCTTTCCTTGCTGGCGTAAAGGCCGATAAGTTGGGTAGTCCGCCACTTGCTTCCCTTGTATAAATTGCAGGGATTATCTACTTTTCTGCGGAGGGCAGATGCATTTTTATGCGCATAGTGCATTTAGAATTTCTGATTTGGTGCTAAGGCATTGTCAGAAATTTTGTCTGCCCTGTCAGCGACAGGAGACTGGATTTTACGCGCAGAGCGCGGAGTAGGCTTCGGGACTAGCGCTGAGGCATTGTCCGAAGTTGTGTCTATTCCATCAGGGATGGGAGACAGAGTTTTACGCACAGAGCGCGATGTATACTTCTGGATTAGCACTGAGGCATTGCCAGAAGTTTTGTCTATTTCGTCAGTGACGGGAGACTGAATTTTATGCGCAAGGCGCGGAGGGAGTGATGCTACAACCTCGTTTGTCGGAGAGGTCGGAGAGTCGACAGGAATGGTAGGGGATGTCTTGGGCATCCAGACCTTACGCAGCTTCCTGTTGTCTTGGACAGAGAGAGAGTGAGAGCTACCCCCTGTTCGAAGCATATCTTCGTAGGCAGACTGGTCGAACTGGACGACCAGGATCTTCTTTACGGATCCCATGGATACCGCATCGTGTTGAGCAATTGCTTCCTCATCAGAAGAGAAAGATGTCCCCAGCAGAGTCGCCATCTTGTGTTTGATAAATAAACGAAAGAAATAAGAAAACGACGGGTTTTATACGAAAACCCGCTCTTTGGTTTACAAACAAGATTGTACAATTAGTCCTATACGAGGATGTCGAGTACAATTTTTTAATCTGGGTAAATATTGCTATAGGAGTCTGATCTGCAATCGATCACTTTGTCCCTTGGACCACACGATGATGAAGAAGTGCCGTAGAAGACAGAAAGCAGCTTCGAAGGTTGCTAAAGAGAGTGGATATTCGATGCCAAAGTCGTCGATCACTACTCTTTGCCTGAGCTCTGGATTCTTCTCTCTCAAAGACTCTTCGATTCTGATCTTCAAATCTTCGACCCTTTTCCCTCCAATTTTTCGACCTTCAAGTCTTTGACCCCCACCTCTATCAATAGAGGTCTCTATTTATAGAGTTTTAGTGACAGTGACCACTCAGTCGGCGTAGAAACCGAGTAGTGGAAAGTACAGCACCCTTTTATACGATGGTTACAATAACCGTTGCCCACGTATAGATGACCTTTTGAATGAGCGTGTGACGCGTGTCCAATTAAGAGACAACGCGTATAACTGCTGCGAAGATCATGGCGTAAAAGCCACGTAGGTAGTTATCCCTCGCGTAGAAAAGGTTGGCGTAGAAGCCAATAACTGTCACCATGGCGTAGAAGCCAAGTAGGCATAGAAGCCGAGTGGGCATAGAAGCCGAGTGGGCGTAGAACCCGAGTAGGCATAGAAGTCGAGTGGGCGTAGAAGCCGAGTAGGCGTGGAAGCCGAGTGGGCGTAGAAGATAGCTGATCCTCCTCCCTTGACTGTGGCCTTGAGCGAATTCTGGACCGAATAGCCTTAATACGTGCCAATACAAATATGGCCTTAGTTGGCGTATTCCAAGGAGACAGTGTACAGCGTGCTTCCATAGCTGAGAATAGCCAGATGGCGTAACGTGCCAAAGTGATGATGTGGACGTTTTAGCCAAAATTACGGCTTTTGGAGATATAATCAAATCTCTTGCATTAAATGCAGAGATCTGCCCCCATCCTGCACATTAAATGCAGAGGCGTGTCTTTAAAGATTTGCCATCATTCTGTACATTAAATGCATATATGCGCCTCGAACCCTGTACGAAGAGCAACTGATGACGTGGCAGTCTGTTTGCCTTCTGCGGAGCGTAAGAAGCTCACGTCTGCCTGTGTAAAACTAGGCAGCGTATTCCAGAGGCGTATCTCAAAGATTTGCCATCATTCCGCATATTAAATGCAGAGGCATGTCTCAAAGATCTGTCATTATTTTGCGTATTAAATGCAGAGGCGTGCCTCGAGAATCTGTCATCGTTCTGCGCATTAAATGCAGAGAAGTACCTCGAGCTCTGTACGAAGAGCAGCTTTTGACGTGGCAGTCTGTTTGTCTTCTGCGGAGCGTAAGAAGCTCACGTCTGCCTGTGTAAAACTAGGCAGCATATTTCCTTGTATGCGTAAAAGCAGTATACGCCAAAGAAATGGCACTAAACGACAGTCTGGGTCGCTGTGCCGCGCCATCATTATAGCCGTCGTCTGGGTAGTCGTGCAGTACTCTTTGTCAGGAGTCAGACGTCAGGTTCACTGCACGATTTGTCAGGTTTATTTTGGGGAATACGAAGCGTCCCTCGTACACTTCAATGCTGCATTAAAAGCGGATGAGTTTTACGCTGTAAAGGCGATGTAGCACCCTTTTTACGCTGAAGCAGTCTGGACGTACTGCATTACGCGGATGGTCCTCGAGCTTATATTTTACGCTGTGCTCAGGGGAAAAGCTCTGTTGCACGTTGATGGCTCTGAAGTCATCTTTTTACGCTGTCCAGCATCAACATGCTGCGTATAGCTATCCAGCGTATTTTTCATGCTTCTACAGCGACTCGTGGCAAAAGTGTAAGACCCCTAATCCTGAAAATCGTATTTCTCTATTATTAATTTATTTATTTATAGTAGTTATGAGCTAAATAAAGGAAATAGATTTTATTTAATTTTTATTTGAGGTGTTTGTGCATCTAGGGGATTATGGCGCCATTATAAATTTTTTCTAATTTATTCCATATAGGAGACCCTTTGGACAGTTGCTAGCTCAATCATATGCACCAATATAATTCTTAGAAATTTTTGTGAATAGATATGTGTATATATATATAATTCCTATTGGTTATTGGATATCAAACCCAAAACCCAAAACCATTACCCGCTTGACCCCACAACCCGTTAGGAGAAGGAAAATATCCAGCAGCAGCAGTAGCAAAAATAAACTTCTCTTTCTTCCCCTCCGTGCGTAAAACCACTCGCGTAAAACTATTCCACCGCTTAATTTTCTTTCACCCGTGCATAAAGCAACCCCGCGTATATTTATTTCCTTTTTTCGCATGTGACTCATCCCCCACCGTCTCTTTACCTATTATTACTAAACTCTCCTCAAACCGAAACCTAAACCAATGAAAGGAAGAAACAGCAGCAGCAGTAGTCTTTGAGACTAAGTATCCCCACCGCCTCTTGACCCTATATATATTACAACTCTCTCAAACTAATCCTACTTCTTCTTACCACAAACTAAAACACACATATTGAACGTTGCACTATACAGAACTTTGCTCGGCAAGTATACCTTGCCATTATACTATTATTTACATTCCAGTTGATGCATTCATGTTTAATTCTGCTTATATAGATGTTTATTTATATAGATTTTTGGACCTACTTCATGAGACCACCCCAGTATCATGTAGCATCAGTAGGTTCATTGGCCGTGACACAGTTGTTACACGAGTTGTGAGTCTCATATAGATTCCGGACTACGTACCGGGTTGGCCTCCTGTACGTATAAGCCGTGCGTTAGGGATAACTGCTGATAGAAACTCTGTATGCTAGAAGACTCTGCAGTTATTAGTGGTTCAGGACATAGCCTATTGTATTACGGTGATCCAATCCTTGTCCTTGTTTGGTTGTAGGATTGGGCTATTGTACTATAGATAGGTTATGAACCAAATCATGTTATGGATGTGACATGCTTAGAGCATTGGGCGGGGAGGACTACTAATAGGCGTATGGGACACCCACTTCCTCTATACAGATTCCACACTCGACGGTTATTATATACATGCGCCCTTGTATTGGGAGAATACGTGGCATATACTAGCCAGTTGTCACGATTGGTGAATTACGTCAGCATATGTCTAGCCTACACTTTCCATACGCTCAAGGTTGTCCTCAAGATTGTATTTCACTTAGACGGTTAGGCGACCCAGTGGATGTTTATTTTCAGTACTTATTGGTATGTTATTATGTATCTTGTTACGTCCCTCTGAGGACCTAGTCTCTTTCCAGATATGGACGAGCAGGAGTATCCACGGGTGTACGGACCTGGATCTGACTCTACTTACCTGACTGAGGAGGTCTTACCTCAGAGTAGTTGTGATTTATTTCCACTGTTTAGAGATTTTGTTGCTACGTCAGTATAGTCATTTTGTAGTGGATTTGTTTCTACCTGACTATCAGACTTGATATTCAGTTATATTCCAGCTCTTTATTCCTACTTATTATTTGTGTTGTGGATGAGATGTAGATTGTGTGTGACTTGTTGTGACAGTATATTACCACTGGTGAATTGTATATTCATACACAGCGTACGTGTGTATATGATTTCCATATATTGGAGTTCATATACATACGGCTGGACGTGTTACGTATTCCTAGTCCTACGTATTTTGGGACTGGGACGCGACAAAAAGGCTATGTGCAAAGGCAAAAAGTAGACTTCAAGGAAGTATTTGTGCTGTTTGCTCGCCTCGAGTCCGTCCGTTTGTTGATCGCACTCGCCGCATATGAGGGGTGGCGTTGCACCACATGGACGTGATGACGGCGTTCCTCAACGATGACCTCAAGGAGGAGGTGTACGTCGCCCAACCTCTCGACTTTGTTATCGAAGGACAGGAGCACAAAGTGCTGAAACTTAACAAGGCACTGTACGGGCTACGGCAAGCACCGAGGGCTTGGAACACCAAGCTTGATAGTTGCCTACTGTCACTTGGTTTCTACCGGAGTGCACAGGAGAACGCTGTGTATACACGCGACAAAGGTCCAGCTCACCTACTTGTGGGTGTGTATGTCGACGATCTCATCATCACCGGGACGGATCCACAAGAGATTTCCAAGTTCAAGGAGGAGATGAAGGCCTTGTTCAAAATGAGCGACTTGGGATTGCTCACCTTCTACCTTAGCATCAAGGTGCAGCAGTCCAATGGCTTCATCACCCTCAGTCAGGAGGCATATGCGCTCAAAATCTTGGAGAAGAGTGGCATGGTGGATTGCAACCCGTGCCACATCCCCATGGAACCGAGGTCCAAGCTAAGCAAGGTGAGCTCAGCCCCTCCGACTGACGCCACATCCTATAGGAGCATCGTCGGGAGCCTCCGGTACTTGGTGCACACGCGCCCAGACATCTCGTACTCGGTGGGCTACGTAAGTCGATTCATGGAGAATCCGACCACCGAACACCTTGCTGCCGTCAAGCGCATCCTTCGCTACGTCACCGACACATGTCACTTTGGTTGTCGCTACACAAAGAATGTGGAGGAACCACGGCTGATCGGCTACAGCGACAATGCATGGCTGGTGACATCGACACCCACAAGAGCACCACTGACATGTTATTCTTCCTCGGTCGTAGCCTCGTTAGCTGGCAATCTCAGAAGCAGAAGGTCGTGGCATTGTCATCCTGCGAGACCGAGTACATTGCCGCGACAACGGAGGCATGCCAAGGTATTTGGCTTGCAAAACTCCTTGGTGACTTGAAGAACAAGGAGGCCGGCAGCGTCATGCTCAAGGTAGACAACAAGTCCGCCATCTCCCTCAGCAAGAATCCCGTCTTCCATGACCGAAGCAAATATATTGATACAAGGTATCATTTCATTCGGGAGTGTATCGAGAGAGGGAATGTTGAGGTCGAGTACATCAACACTAAAGAGCACCTCGCAGACATTCTTACCAAGGCGCTCGGACGAGTCAAGTTCATTGAGATGAGACAGAAGCTCGGCTTCATAGAAGTGAATCTCATGCAACAGGCTTAGGGGGTGATTTGTTGGAGTTAATCTTGTTGAGTAGGTTGAAGAGATTGTTATTTGGGTTTCAATAAATCATAGTCTTTAGTATTTTTGTATTTGATCTATCATTTTGATTTGTTTTGATTCGTTGTCACTTAGTTAGAATATGGTTAAAGGGTGCTACTTTTATGCATTCTGTTAGAGTTGTAAATGACTATTTAAAGGCCAAGTTGAGGTTGAACATATACATAAATTATTCTGATCAAGAATCAAATACTCTTCATATCTTACAAAAAATGTATCAGGCTGACACCGAAACCGTCATTAAAAGAACCTCTGCTTACATTCCTTCTTCTTCAGCGTCCCGTCGAAGCTCGCTTGTGAGCAACTCATGGCACTTCAGGCTTGTGATCAACTCATGGTATCATAAAGGATTGTTATTCTTCAGTTGTTAAAAGAACTTGCTAGAGAGTTAAAGCCACCCTCCCTATGCTTCCTTTCTTTGGGTCCATTGATAAACAAAGGAAGAGAATATTTGACTGCTGTGTCTAATTGTGTATGACCATCCCATGTCCGATGGAACGACATTACATTGGAGTTCATAATGTATAGCTACTGTATGCTCGAGATTAAACTATTTGTAATTAATTTAAGATTTTTTGCTTAATGGTGATCTAGAGTTTGAGAATTAGAAAATTTGGGAGTTGGAAAGAGCCAATGCTTCTTCGACAAGGAGGAGGACGTGCGGAGGAGCCGCTGCTCTCCGCTGTGTTTTTTTTTACTGCTGTTGCTTTTGTTCCATCTTCAGCTGATTATACTCAATTAAATTGTTCGTTAATTGTTAATTGTTTGATGGAGGAAGAGATTGGATGGGAATAGGAACATCAACATTATTTTGGTTTGATGGAGAAAGAGATTGGATGAACAATTATTTTTTGTTGATTATTTTGGAGAGGTGTGAGAAATTTTGGAGAAGAACCTGAAGAAAGAGAGATTTTTTGTTTTTGTTTTTCTAACTTTTTTTTCTTCACAAAACTACAATTATTTTTTAAAATTTTATTAAAAAATTATTTTCTAAAAATATTTTACTAAATCGAAATTTTAACTTTTGTGTTTTAAATCCAATTTTTCAGATAAAAGTAATCAAATATAAAATCAAAATTACTATACTTAGAAAATAACTTTATAACTTACTTTCAGAAAACTATTTTCAGAACAAAATTTTAAAATTTTTATCCAAACGGACACTACATTTTTTTAGAAATCTTATGACTACATATTGCATACTTAAAACACTACGCCGTTTGAAAATGTTGCAACTTGCACAACACAATAAATAAAATTCAAATTTTAGGGACGACTAGTTTCGCTGCTGGGGTATTATGGGTTGAGTTTATTTTTGTTCACTCACAAATACTATGATGTTTGTTCATCCTCCAATAAAAAAAGTACACGTGACATCTTCATCCAAATAAAACTATCTTGCAAGTGATTTTGTTCACCAACCAAGATGGTTTTGATTTTGAAAATGTTATGTGTGCATTTTTTATTGGAAGAAATAAATATTTTAGTATTTGTAGGTAAATAAAAATGTACTCATTATGGATTCACAAGGCATGGTTACCAGATTTATCATGCTTTTTTGGATATTGCTAAAATCGAGGCTAAGTTTTTAGCTTATTAAAGAGGGTGTTATATTGTTTTGTTCGAAATGACATTTTCCTTTCTTGGAGTTAGACTCCACTATTGTCATTGATCTATTTTGGGGGGCATAAACAGACTGTCATAGGTTCGCTATGGTTATTTAATATTCGAAATTTTTTATTCACAGTATCTAAATTTATATAAATTTCATCTAACGCATTGTAGTTTAAAAAATTATGATAAAGTGGAAGAACGTTTTATAATTTTTTAATATTATATTTTTATCGTTTATTTTCTTTCGTTAATAGACGTTTAACGAAAAAAAAAAATAGGAAACTTTCTTAGGAATGACGTTTTCTCAAAAGAAAACGTGATTTCTAATAACGTTTTCTATTTTTTATTTTTTTTATTTTTCTCCTCTCTCACGTCTCTCCCTCGTCTCTCTCATTATTTTTGCTTACTACAAAGTCTTCAGAAAAAAATACCTCGATCTTTTTTTTTTTAGAATTAAAATTATATTTTTTATGTAATCCAAATACCACTAGTGTCATGTACACGCGTCCGGTATGCAATATTTTTTTTAGCACATGCGTTCCGTATTTCCAATTTTTAATCAATAAGAATTTATTGAAATATTTATACAAATAAAGTCTGTAGGATTCGTTAAGAAAATTTTAAGAACTCAATCGAACTCATAAAATCTGAAAGAATTTATTGAGATCTTTATACAAATATGATATTCGTTAAGAACAAATTTTAATTCTTTAAAATTCTTAACTGAATAATATATTTTTTTAAAATCTTAATTGAAAAACCAATAGAATACGAGAGACAATTGTAATATTGGATAGAACCAATTTATATAATATTAAGGAGATCATAATAATTATCAATTTTAATAAATTTCTAACCAATAAAAAGTTAATTCTTTCTTCTTCTTTTTGGATTTTAGTAAACATAGATCGAAACACATATAATCTTATAGAGTAAATCAAATAATCCTCTCATTGTCTGTATTTATTTTATTTTTTTATATAATTTTATTTATCTAAAAAATCGGAATATTTTGTTCCTGTAAAAAATATAAAATTTTAATTCTCTAAAAAAAGATCGAAATATTTTTTCTCAAAACTCTGTAGTAAGCAAAAGAAATAAATAAAATATTCTAGAAATTTTTTTGATTTCCTTAAATTTAATAAATATATGTGAGAACGAAAGAGATTGAGAGAGTGAGTGAGAGAGAAAGAACAGTTAGAAAGAAGAGAGAGAGAGAGAGAGAGAGAGAGAGATGAGAGAGAGAACAAGAGAGTGAGAGAGAGACCAAAGAGAGATGTGAGAGAAACAGAAAAAAAAGTCCTTAGGAAGAACGTTTTCTTATAAAACGTTCTTTCCGTTTTCTCTTGAGAAAAGTCCTTCCTAAGGACTTTTTCTATTTTATTATTATTTTTTTCTTTAAACGTCTGTTAACGGAAAAAAAATTTAACGATAGGAATATAATATTAAAAAATATAAAATTTTCTTCCAATAGACGTTTTGATATTTTTGGTAAAATTTTAAACAGAAAATTTACTGTAGCAAAATAAATTTATATTAAATTCATTCAACCGAAACAAGTTTGTAAAATTTTAATATAGTGACAGAGTCCGCCAACAGTGTTGGCGGAAAACACAACAGACATACACGTAAGTAGAAAAAAAATTAAAAAAAATTAAAGTGGACCCCACAAGCCAATTTCCATCAACACTGTTGGTTGAAATTGGTGTGGGGCCAATTTCAGCCAACACAGTTGGCAGAATTTGGGTGGGGGGGGGGGGTACGGGTTCGGTTGGGTTTGATTGGTTGGTTTGTTCGGTTTGTTTTGTTTTATTAGTTTGTTTTAATTAGTTACGTTTTGGTTTTATTTATTTAGTTTTGTTTCGTAATTAGATTTAAGAAAAAACTTTTAACGAAATAAAATTAAAATAAATTAATTGTAAAAAAAAATTTAGAAATATTTTGTTCGAAAATTTGAATCCAGAGCATCAAAATTTGTATAAATTCCATGTAAAGCATAAAAGTTTAAAAAATTATGAAAAAAACATCAAAATGTCCTTTGAGCGTTTATATTTTTTAATATTATATTTCTATCGTTAATTTTCTTGTCGTTAACAAACGTTAAAAAAAATAATAAAAATAAAAATCTGTCGTAAGAATATTACGTCTGTCGTCGAGCAGATTTCGAGCGGCCATAACTATTTGTTTTGAAATTATTTTTTTGTTAAACAATAAGTCGATTTGTATGTTTTCGGCGAGAGTAACACAAATCGTGTAGAAAAAATTTATCCGAAGCAAGACGCATATGTTACAGGAAAAATATAAAATTTAAAACTTTAAAGTATCATAACTTTTGACTAAGAGATCGAAACAAGGTCCAGTTTGTGCAAAAATGACCGTATCGAAAAGTACTACGGGATAAACCGTTTCACCGTTTGACGAAATTTTAAAATTTTTAGAATCGCAAAAGAACGATGTTTCGACCTACAAATTTTACTTTCGGTAATTTTATTTTCGAATATTTAAAATTTACTGTAGCGAAATTAATTTATATTGAGTGTGGGGGCCCACGGATTTAGAACAATGTTTCGACATCCAAAAAAAATTAGAAAACAATTTAAATTAATTGTTTTATCAGAAAATTTACTGTAGCGAAATAAATTTATATTAAATTTAATGCAAACGAAACAAGTTTTGATAATTTTGAAATAGAGACAGAGTCCGCCAACAGGGTTGGCGGAAAACAAAAAAATGAATACGTAGGCAGGAAAAAAATAAAAAACAAATAAAAGTGGACCCCACAAGCCAATTTCTGCCAAAACTGTTGGCTGAAATTGGCCCCCCACAGTTGGCAAAAATTGGGTATGGGGGGCCCACGGGTTCGGTTGGATGGTTTTGTTTGGTTTGGTTGGTTTGCTTTGGTTGGCTTGGTTTGTTTTATTAGTTTATTTTAATTAATTATGTTTTGGTTTTATTTATTTAGTTTTATTTTGTAATTAGATTTAAGAAAAATTATTTTAACGAAAATAATTAATTTAAATTTATTTAGTTTTATTTTGGTTTTTTACTTGTTTTATTAGTTTTTTTGATAGTTGACATAAAATAATTAATTAAAATTTTTTTAATTTTTTCTAATTTTTTTTTGAGAGGTCGAAACATCGTTTTAAATTCGTGGGCCTCCACATCTAATATAAATTTATTTCGCTACAGTAAAATTTAAATATTCGAAAAGAAAATGACCGAAAGTAAAATTTGGAGGTTGAAACATCATTTTTTTGCGATTCTAAAAATTTGAGAAGTCCGTCAAAAGGTAAAACAGTTTATCCCGTAGTACTTTTCGATACGGTCATTTTGGCACAAACTGGACCTTGTTTCGATCTCTCAGTCAAAAGTTATGATACTTTAAAGTTTTAAAATTTATATTTTTGTCTGTAACATGTGCGTCTTGCTTCGGATAAAAATTTTTCTACACGATTTGTGTTACTCTCGTCGAAAACATACAAATCAACTTATTGTTTAACGAAAAAAGATTTCAAAACAAATAGTTATGGCCGCTCGAAGTCTACTCGACGGCAGACGTAATATTCTTACGGCATTTTTTTTAACGTCTGTTAACGACGAGAAAATTAATGATAGAAATATAATATAAAAAAATATAAACGCCTATAGAACGTTTTGATATTTTTTTTATAATTTTTTAAACTTTGATGCTTTAGATGAAATTTATACAAATTTTGATGCTCTGGATGCAAATTTCGAAAAAAATATTTCTAAATATTTCCTAATTAATTTATTTTAATTTTATTTCATTAAAATATATTTTATTAAATCAAATTCTTAAACTAAACTAAATAAATAAAAAAAATCAAAACATAATAACTAATTAAAATAAACTAATAAAATAAACCAAACCAAACCAACCAAACAAAACTCAACCGCACAAATTCAGCCAACAGTATTGGCAAAATTTGGGCTTGTGGGGTCTACTTTTGGCTTTTTTGCTTACGTATTCGTTTTTGTTTCCGCCAACACGGTTGGCGGACTCTATCTGTATTTCAAAATTACCCAAACTTGTTTCGTTTGCATAAATTTAATATAAATTTATTTCGTTACAGTAAATTTTTTGTTGTTTTATGTCTACTATGGAAAAAAAAAACTAATAAAACAAACCAAATAATCAAACCAAACCAACCAAAACCACTCAACCGAACCCGTGGGCCCCCACACCCAATTTCCGCCAACTTTGTTTTAGAAGGACGTTTGAAAATTTTCAACCAACGATAGGAATATAATATTAAAAAATTTAAACGCCCAAAGGACGTTTTGATATTTTTTCGTAATTTTTTAAAATTTTATGCTTGAGATGGAATTTATACAAATTTTGATGCTCTGGATGCAAATTTTCGAAAACAATGTCACGTCCCAGTCCCAAAATACCGAGGGACCGGACGCGTGATAATGGCCAGCAGTACGCACCGATGGACAACCCAATTTAATGGATCCATCAGGGCATACTTAAGCTGTAAAATCAAGTCTACGACAATCATGACACAACTAATCTCATCCACACAAGATATAAAATATGATCCACAGAATAAATAAGGAATGTAAATCATCAGCTAGTCTCAATAAAATGCTTCGGGGAACAACCCGATAAATATCTGATACAATGGTTCAACAGACCAGAATATAAATGACTGAAATAAATAAATAAATACTGAGCATGAACATGGATGCTCAGGAGAAGTCTTCGGCTAACACCTCGTCCTCGGATGGCGGTACAGCTCCTGGATCAGCTCCTGCTCCGGTCCCGTATATCTCGGGATAAATCTCGTCCTCAAATCCTGGGGACATAATCCGGATCCAGGTCCTCAGGGGACATAGCAAGGTACAAGAAAGCTCATGCCAAAATAAATGCAGTGCAGCAGATAATAAAATAAATAGGGCAAATAAGTAACCATCTAAGTGAAAATGCAAGTGAGAGCAACACGAGTACTCAGGCTGAGCCACTACAAGCTCTGTGTCGGGGAGCCGATAGTGGTAATAACACGTAATGTGCCTAGCTCTGCTACGAGAGTCTACGGCCTCACAATAGTAGTAGATATATATAGAAAATAGCCTGTAGCCTGTGTGTCTCTCTCCACCCAATGTAATCACGCATATCATGACCATAACGTCTCATGTCCATGTCAAGCGGGATCATAGCTAATGCAACAAGTTATAAGTATCTATGAACATAGTATCTCTGTCAAGTCCTGTATCCTATACAGAATCACCATGAATACTCAGGAAGATCCTGTCTCATGAATAGTGTCAAGTGTCCTGGATCAAAGTGTACTTGGTAAGACAAGTACGAGAATATGAAGTGTCACGAATGTCCATCTCTAGATGACCGTACCCAACACTGCGTACAGTGTTGGCACCCGACTAATAATCGGACGCTAAGTACGTCACACGGTCCTAGGTTGAGCATGCACAGCAATATAAATAAAGCAATAAAAATGTATAACAATACTGCAGAGTTTGGCAAGGTACACTTGCCTGGGGTCCTGTTGCTGGTATGAATCAGAGTCCAAGTCACAGTCCAAATAGCCTATGTATTACAAATTTATCACGTCAAAAGATAATTTATTTTAATTTATTTAATTCTGGAATAATTACTCTAAAATCCTATTTTAATCTTATTATTCTGATTTTTATGTTAATTCCTAAATTTTGTCCAAAGAAACTAAATTTTATCAACTCGAGACTCATGGCACGCAAATCGAGGCGATCTGTTGACCAAAAAGTCAACCGACACAAACTCGACTTTCATGCATAATTTCCTGTATATTTCAGCATCAAAAACATACTGGAATTTACGGCTCGTACGAGTTCAAATTCGTTTGGGAATTATGGCACATACAAATTTTGTATTGTGCACCGATGGTTAAATTCTAACCTAGAAGTTCTACAGAATTAACAGTATATAAATACTTCGAATTAAATTCTGGAAAAAATATATGTCGATGATCTCGACATTAGATTTCGGAAACTTTAAACGGTTCATGATTCTGATTCCTGGTTCTCCCGGAATCGCGAAAACATTAAAACACGTCTATTTTCGGACATGCTGTACTCTACGAATTTTCTAGAATTTAATACTCATAATTTCGTAAAACAAATTATATAATCATAAAGTTAACCTCAATATCGTTCTAACGCAAGAAACTAGGCCTCGTTTGGAGTCTGGAGCTATGCGCAATGACTTCTGGAAGATGAAGGAACCCTAGATGGCAATTCTCCAAAATCTCTCTCTAAAAATAATGGGATAATTAGGGTTATAATAATATATATATATATATATAGGGATGTTGAGCGGCTGAATAAAAGTTGATAGGGTGACATGTGTCATGATTTGATTGGATAGTTTTTGTTATATATATTTTTTTTTGATTTGCCTTTATCAAAACATTATTTAAGTCGTTTTAAATCTAAATAACTCAAAATAAACATTAAAAATAATCATAAAAATTTGGAAAAATTACAGAAAATATATTTTGAACCTAAAAATTCTAGAAAAATATTTGGGATAATTATATATTCATATATTTCCTACTATAATTAGGAGAAGCTCTAAAAATTAGTTTTGCCATAAAACTAAAAATAAATACTAACATTATTCCAAAAATTCTGAAATAATTCCAGAAAATATATAATAATATTATAAATCTTATAAAATAACGTGGGTCCATTCTATATTTCTGGGCTTGCACCATAAATTCTACAAGTCCTAAAATTAATTATTAGCCTAAATAACTCCCAATAAATACTAAAAATACTCAGAAAATTTCCAAAAACTTTTAGAAAATATATTTTATTATTTACAACCTAAAATAAAAGTTTGGGATATTTTTAATTATATTTGAATCTAAAATAAATTCTTGAAAATCCTAGAAAATTATAAAAAATTATGAAAAATCCAAATTAAAATTTTTTGAAAAATTTGGGGGTTACAATCTACCCAACTTATAAAAATTTCGTCCTCGAAATTAAAATTAAGCCATGGTAGAAGTCAAGGATGGTCTAAGATTTGCATTGGTTAAAATACAAGGCTAGGTTTAACGGAGTGGACGATGTTGCACGTTGCAAATTCCAAAAATTATGGAAGAAATTCACATGAGTGAAAATAGATTTTTTCGTGTGTCATATCCAATAGTGTGGACACCTAAATACTCTTTTGCATAAAAGCGCCCAACAATTGAAACGTTGCACAAAGATAGAAATTGGAGGATGGGCATGTCTAGGACAAGGTGTGGAATTTGTAGGAAGGCAGTGACTAGGGAAGTGCTCCAATTATCGAAGCAATGGTAAGGCGCGCCGAGGGATACCATGTTGTAAAACTAAATAAAAAATGTCGTGTTCTATTCTAAGTGGATTCGAGCTAGCCTCAGTCTCACTATCTAAGCCAAGTAGGTCTACTTCTTAGGTGAGGGGGTTTCACAATCTAGCCAACTTAAGACAATGTCGTCCTCAAAATTAAAATAAGGCATAACTTGTTAATCCTTCGTGTACATAAGGCAAGTCAATCGCAATATCCTTGCGACAATTAAAATCCTAATCATATCCATTGCAATCACTTCTAGGTTAAGATGACCACTGATCCAATCAAATTCAACCTATGGTTATCTCTTCTCGCTTTTTCAAATTATCCATATCCAAATTTAAATTAAATCCATATATCATCTTCAAGATTTAAATACGCATATCAATTTTACCTCACGATCTCCAATTATCATAATCTCCTCTAGAAGTAATTCGAGTCCATTATTATTCCTATTTTCACTTATAAATTTTTGTATGCTTCAACTTCTTAAATTCCATTCACATCCTTAATATTTCAAATAGGTAGTCCAACCATCAAGTTTTTATTTTAACTCAAATCATCAAATTGAAAAAAAAAATTAAATGCAGTCCACCATTGTTCAAGTCTGAAATTCCATCTTTTTATCCTCTAAATTTCAAGTTGATGATTTTACCTTCATTGTTTAAATCATGTACTTAAGGTATAAATATCGGGTCCTCAATATCAATTCATTAATCCTCATCATCTTAGTCATTCTTCTAAAATTTCTCAAAATTAAAATAGCTTGAACTTCTCCCAATCTAATCTTACTCGGTCACAATCTAAAAGAAATTTCTCTCGAGTTGACAAGGCACCGCTACCCAACTTAGAATTTACCCATCTATCACATAAGGCTATATACCTTAAGAGAATATTCCTTAATATGTTTACTCATATCATTCAATCCTCGAACTTCAATGCTGATCATATCACATATGATATGTCCTTAATTGCGAAGAATAATCCTCAAGTATGTGATCGGCCTATGGGGTATATCTAGTATTCTCTGTGTATCAATTTATACTAAGCACGATGTTTCGTCTTTCCAAAATAAGGGAAGACGGAGACCAATAATAAAGGGTTCAAGGGCAGCGTAATAGAATAGAAGTATTGGGATCAAGGCATTTAAAGAATTCAATTGGGAATTATCAAAGCAGTTGTGGATTGAAATCCTATTTTGGTAATCCTTTGCTCGCCTGCTCGTATTAGTACAGTTATGTAACCGATACGATATGTCAGACATGTCTAGGGCAAGTATATTCGTCTATTAATCACTACATATCTCAATCCACGTAAGGTATTATTGTGAGGGCGAATCAAGCGCACTATGGTTGATCAGACCGTAATACACTGATTCTGAAATGTATTAGTGTACGCGTCCACTAATACATATGTCATGAACAAGCTTGATGAAAGAATAAGCTTGCAAAACTAGGCTATAAAATAGCAGCATAAGTCAAGGTAGTACCGTAAATATAAGTACGCTAGATGATGATGAAAGGAGGTACAACTTATTCAAGTTCATAAAAACAAAATAAGCAACAATAATAAAAGACTCTACAATCTCTACAGTTATCATACAACCTCCTTGTCTAAGCCGCTAGTCGACCAAATAGGGACAAGGTCCTTAATTTCTATTGTCTGAATAACCATTGTCGTCTTACGCTAGCATACAATTTATGCCATTCAGTTACACCGCCTCGATGGGTCAAGTGGACGATGTGGTACTAGTCTCAAGGGTAAGAAAATATAGCTTGTATCGAGGTGGGGGTACAAATTACGTGATTTAACACTAAGGGATAATCATCGGGTCACAATCTACAAGATTAACTCAAACTTATCGAACTCTAACTACCAAGCACAAAATTTTCAAATTCAAGACTACAGCTATAATACTAGCAAACTATGGGTCCTTAACAAGGAATGAAATTACTTGGCCTACTATCAGAAGTGTCAGGTGGCACAAATTGAAAGACGGAGGAAAGAAGAACATATTTTAGTCGTTGCGCATTAGCGAACGTTAAGGTCGCAGATGAACAACATAGGAAATTGAAATATGGGGCTCTAGATAATATCATGGTTTCCTAAGGGAAGTGGTATGCTAGTTGCTATGTTTGAGGTATGACTAGGAAAATATTCTATACATTGCTCTTGGCTTTATACGGTACTGTCTGCTTATCTCAAGACAAGAATCTAAATTTATAGTTCTCCAATACTTATCTAACTGCGAAGGTTAGGTTCAGTCCTAACATTTGATCTCGGATTCCTATTGGTTCCTCAAAACTGGGGTCAACCACTAGGGTCAAACATTAGGGTCCAATCTTTAACTAGCTCTTAGCAGTGTCTATACTAGTCTTAGGTCATTCATGACTATAACAAGAAATAATGGTAAATTATTCTATAGGTAAGGGACGCTAGGGTTCATTAAGCGTTCTACTTAGGGGTGTGTCAATATCTTAGCTGTACTTTTAGTAGAAAGGTTACCCTACCTATCATTCTATCAACATGGACTTCTATATTCTAGAAGAAAGCTACACTCAAGGAACTAATGAGAAGGCACATGAATCAAGCAGGATGCAATTTTCCAACGGAATGGATTGGAAGAAGGATGAGTCATAGTCAGCTTGTGGATGAGATCCTATACTCTAATCCTAGGTGCAGGCTTGCTCGATCCCTAAGTTAAAACCGAACAATTTAGTCGGAGACCTGCATGGGCCACCACAAAAACCATGTCACGCCCCAGTCCCAAAATATCGAGGGACCGGACACGTGGCAATGGCCAGCAGCACACACCGATGGACAAACCCAATTTAATGGATCCATCGGAGCATGCTTAAGCTGTAATATAACAATAAGTAGGTCCAATGATACCAGTCATAGTCTATACTAATCTCATCCATAACAGAACAGTATATGAACTAAATAGCAAAACTGGAGTAAATGCTGAAAGTAAAGATACTATCGAATATCCAGCAAGAAATAATACTAAGTCGGGTGGAGACAAATCCACTACCGATAAATAGAAAAATAGAGACAAGGAAATATAACTAAAACATGCTAGAAAGTAACTAAGTATAAGCAGGGCCATCAACTGCTATCGTACCCTCATCTGGTGTCGATCCGTAAAGCTGCGGGTACTCCTCGTCTGCTAAATCTGGAGAACAAAACCAGGTCCTCAGTGGGACGTAACAAGATACAAAATAATACGAGCCAAAAGTACAGTAAATGAACATGCAAGATAGACAAAAAAATAAACACAAGAGAAGCAAATAAGACACAAAAAATTACTACATCTAAGACGGTGGCATGCCGATGATGCTATCAGACATGACTACAAGCAAATCGGGGTAACCGCATCTCAATGGGAGATCATGATCCTATAGAAAGTAGGCCAATGGGGACTCCCAATCTATAGTATGGCTCTTCCGCAGCCCAATGGGAGCTCACGAATGAGGTAGTCAAATGAACAAGTCTCTATCGCAGCACAATGGGTACTCACAATCGAGAATGCTCAAGTATAGTCAATGCCTAATATCGATCATCTAGGAACTAAAGAAACCAATCGAGTCCACTCAAGGAAACGTAGAGTAAACATCCGATGATGCTATCAAACATGACTACAAGCAAATCGGGGTAACCATATCTCAATGGGAGATCACGATTCTATAGAAAGTAGGCCAATGGGAACTCCCAATCTATAGTATGGCTCTTTCGTAGCCCAATGGGAGCTCACGAATAAGGTAGTCAAATGAACAAGTCTCTATTGCAGCACAATGGGTACTCACAATCGAGAATGCTCAAGTATAGTCAATGCCTAATAACGATCATCCAGGAACTAAAGAAACTAATCAAGTCAACTCAAGGAAACGTAGAGTAAACATATACCATCATAATATAACTATAGAACAAATAGTGGTACATGGAAAAGAGCAATAATGTACATGCACGTAAAACGAGAAAATAAGACTAGTGCAGCAGGAACAAATCAAATATCGTAATCTCGACATTAGCTTTCTGAAACTTTAAACGGTTCATGATTCTAATTCCTGGTTCTCCCGAAATCGCGAAAATATTGAAACACGTCTATTTTCGGACATGCTGTGCTCTACGAATTTTCTAGAATTTAATACTCATAATTTTGTAAAACAAATTGTATAATCAGAAAGCTAATCTCAATATCGTTCTAACGTAAGAAACTAGGCCTCGTTTGGAGTCCGGAGCTATGCGCAATGGCTTCTGGAAGATGAAGGAACCCTAGATGACAATTCTTCAAAATCTCTCTCTCTAAAAATAATGGGATAATTAGGGTTATAATAATATATATATATATATAGGGACGTTGAGAGGCTGAATGAAAGTTGATAGGGTAACACGTGCCATGATTTGATTGGATGATTTTGGTTATATTATTTATTTTTTGATTTGCCTTTATCAAAACATTATTTAAGTCGTTTTAAATCTAAATAACTCAAAATAAACATTAAAAATAATCTTAAAAATCTGGAAAAATTACAGAAAATATGTTTTGAACCTAAAAACCCTAAAAAAATATTTGGGATAATTATATATTCATAGATTTCCTACTATAATTAGGAGAAGCTCTAAAAATTAGTTTTGCCATAAAACTAAAAATAAATACTAACATTATTCCAACAATTCTGAAATAATTCTAGAAAATATATAATAATAATATAAACCTTAGAAAATAATGTGGGTCCATTCTATATTCCTGGGCTTACACCATAAATTCTACAAGTCCTAAAAATTAGTTATTAGCCTAAATAACTCCCAATAAATACTAAAAATACTCAAAAAATTTCCAAAAACTTTTAGAAAATATATTTTATTATTTAGAACCTAAAATAAAAGTTTAGAATATTTTTAATTATATTTGAATCTAAAATAAATTCTCGAAAATCCTAGAAAATTACAGAAAATTGTGAAAAATCCAAATTAAAAATTTCTGAAAAATCAGGGGGTTACATATGCGGCCTGGACTTCTCATCTCGAGTCAACATATGACCAACCTTGTTGGACGCATGACTGAATCTGCACATGTGTTCCTTGGCCAAATGCATGAACTTGGACAAATAAAACTTCACAAGTTGAAGAAATTTTACTAAAGTCCCAAAAGATTTCATGCGGCCAAGTGTGTATGCGGCCAAGTGTGCTTGCAGCCTCGTCGACCATGCGGCCAGGAGCTATACGTCTCTCTTCTTCTGGACGCATAACTTCTCGCTGACTTGGCGCGACTTTGTATGTTTTTTTTTCTGACACACTTTATTGCTTGTCACATCAGTCACATCCATCACTTTATGTCAATTCTTTTGACTTATAATTATCGATGGACACATTACACGTTTTTCGAAGAGTGGACTTTGCTTTGCCCATGCGTCTAAGCAACCATACGGCCTCGACTTCATGCGGCACCCTATCTCATGCGTTACCCATTTTCTTGCACACGTGGACACTAACTTGATTTAATATTTTTAATTGGTTGGTTGATGTGACGCTATGTGTTAATCTAGAAATGACTTGTATGACACAGATGTGACCATGTACTAAATTTAACTAAGCACCTGACATGAGCCCTGTAGATGTGGCCTTATATGTACTAACTTGCTAATTAAAATATGTTTCCTTGACCACCTTATTATACGTGGGATAGAATAAGGGATGTAGTTCAACTCGGGGGAGGATCTGCAATCTCGGTCCTTGTTTGGTTTAAAGATTATGAATTTGATCTCGAGGGGTTCTCGCACTACTCTTATTCTCATCTATCGATATAATAAAGTGACAATTAATGTGACCATTTATTGATTGTCCTATCCTGAATAACTTGCTACATGACAACTTGTCCAAACCCGACTAAACCAAGAGTAGTCTAACTATTGTATCCTTGCTGATACACCTGACCAAACCGAGAGTGCTACTTGATAGATATAAATATGGTGAGCCATCGTACCACACACTCTTACTACGTGATATATGTAATTATTTTTATGCACGGATCTGGTAGTTGGACATTGACTTTAGCCGTGGCTAGATAATACTGATTGTTGCATCACACTTGGATGAATCCAGATTTAACTTTCGAGTGACAATATGGATTCGTCTCAAGAGTGCACGTACTTAAAATATGACATCTAAGAAGGAATGTTCATGTGACCACGTCATAGGATTCTAAATAACCTAGGGTTAATTAGGCAACTAAATTTGTAGAGCATTAGGAGGGAACGACATCTCAAGATTGTGCATATCGAACCACCCTAAATTAGATGGGAGTAAAGGCTAGCCACCACAGATACTGTATATCATCCGCACTTGTGGAGTGCATTATATGACTTAATTATAACATCGAGCTAGTATTTTTACCATAGAAAGCCTGAAACTGTTACTGAATAATAATTAGTTCAGTGCCCTTGCAAGGGACTGGTGCATCATTTTACATATACACTGGCTCGTATATCATTGGTACAACAAGCTCTGCTCGATTATGGAACGATCTGAGGATACTCATATATTGCATTACTGGGATAACCCAGAGATCATATATCAAGTCGTAATATATGATTGGCCGTCTAATTTGCTTATATTATATGTCTAGCCAGAAAAGTGGGCTATCGTTGTATGATGATTCAACCCATGTCCTTGTTTGGTTGTTGGGTTGCGTCATTATGTTACGATAATCCATGGATCGAAGCTATGTTATTTCTTATATTGTATCTCTACTTGCATATTATGCCTTCCCTTGAGTGGAATTAGGGACACAGGATATTATGGCATGATAATTTAACTCATGTCATTGTTTGGTTGTTGGTGTAGAAGCATAAAAAATCTAGATCCATGCGCTCAACGAACATGCGTCCTACAGTAGACTCAAAAGAAATTAGGCCGCAGGATAACCATGCCGCAGAGAAAAAGTAGCATCCATGCACCCCAAATATTGGCCGCCTAAAGGCCTGACACCAAGATTACGTCTGATAAAGAATCCAGATAAAATGAATTTTTTGAACTCTTTGAAAGATGTGAGCATACTAAGCGACAAAAATCTTTCGTCAAACTAATAATGACTTCTGAAAAAAGTGCAACACCATGTGTACGGGGCCTTATGCATCCCAGACTCTATATGCTCCATGCGTTTCTAGCCCCAGGCATCCAAGACTCCATGCGCTCCATGCGGCTCTAGCCCTATGCATTCCAGACTCCATGCATTTCATATGTCTCTAGTCCAAAGCATTCCAGATTCCATGTGTCCCATGTGTCTCTGGCCCCATGAGTTCTAGACACCATGCGTGCCAAGCGTCTAAGACTCTAAACATCCAATATGGTAAGGCTCCTTAAGACGAAATCTTTCTATTGCGATCCTCTCCAACTAAATACGGGCCACGTGTCAAGCTGACCAAGTCATGCAAACGAAAGACGAGAACTGCCAGAATCTCCAACAAACAACAAATCCCAATAAAACATCTACGTGGCAACGTGCCTTGGACTTAACCCATACTATGCACCCATAGTTGCAACCATATTCTGTTGAAGGTGTACCTTGTGGCCACCAAACAGAAGGACATGCGGTACCTATAGTCCATCAATAGGATGGCTATAAAGAGAGGCAACTTGGACGTCTCAAAGGGCAACTTTTTTTTATTCTGCTTAAGAGAGGTAGGATTTTTATGCTTCAGAGAGACAATACCCCTTCAGGCGAGCTACGAATGTGCACACAAGCTCGAGAGAGAAAAAAAGAAGAGAATCCATTATTCACTCGTTGGACCGTCAATGGAGTAAAAGAGTCGTTGCAGTACTCGATCTCCATTGTCACACTACCCAGATGAAAAAAATATTGTACTTAGATTGTCAAGCCCCAATCCTAAAATCTATGGGATCAGACATGTGGCAATGGCCAGCTGGTATGACTCTGTAGGGCTTTCCAATTTAATGGACCCGACGAAGTGCACTTACGCTATCTACGGTCAAGTAATCCAGTTGATAATCTAATTCTATCATACAACAAGTAAACTAAATATCAATCCATGGTAAATAATCTCAAGAAAGAACGATACGCATCATCAGTCTGTAGCCCAATAATACCTTCGTTCGAATAGACCAAAAGAATAACACATGTCTATAAAATACTAGGCTATAAAAGCAGAATAAAAATAGAAAGTAGTACATGGCTGTAATAGCTAAAAATGTAAAGATACCTACAACGATGTCCACACTCCACTATATCAAGCATCCTGCAAACTGCAGAAATAACCTGGAAGGGAACCAGGTCCTTAGAGGGACGTAACAAGATTAGAAAAATATATGCCATAAAGTAAATACTGTGAAAACTCAAGGGTGAACTATCCAGCAAAGTGAAATACAATTTGAGGACAACTTAGTGCGTAGGGAAAGTGTAGGCTAGACATATGTTGACGTAATTCACCAATAGTCGCGACTGGCTAGTATATGCCATATATGCCCCCAGAACATGGGCACTCTGCAATATAATAACGTCCAGCTCCGAGGAGCATGGTATCTGTAATAGTATAACGTCCAACGTTCTCTAGAGTGTGGTATCTGCAAAAACCATAAGTAACGTCCAACACTCTAAAAAACGCGGAGCTGGACGTTATTATAGAGTTCAGTGTTACTTACTGAATAATAATTAGTTCAGTGCCCTTGCAAGGGACTGGTGCATCATTTTACATATACACTGGCTCGTATATCATTGGTACAACAAGCTCTGCTCGATTATGGAATGATCTGAGGATACTCATATATTACATTACTGGGATAACCCAGAGATCATATATCAAGTCGTAATACATGATTGGTCGTCTAATTTGCTTATATTATATGTTTAGCCAGAAAAGTGGACTTTCGTTGTATGATGATTCAACCCATGTTCTTGTTTGGTTGTTGGGTTGCGTCATTATGTTACGATAATCCATGGATCGAAGCTATGTTATTTCTTATATTGTATCTCTACTTGCATATTGTGCCTTCCCTTGAGTGGAATTAGGGACACAGGCTATTATGGCATGATAATTTAACTCATGTCCTTGTTTGGTTGTTGATGTAGAAGCATAAAAAATCTAGATCCATGCGCTCAACGAACATGCGTCCTACAGTAGACTCAAAAGAAATTAGGTCGCAGGATAACCATGCCGCAGAGAAAAAGTAGCATCCATGCACCCCAAATATTGGCCGCCTAAAGGCCTGACACCAAGATTACGTCTGATAAAAAATCCAGATAAAATAAATTTTCTGAACTCTTTGAAAGATGTGAGCACACTAAGCGACAAAAATCTTTCGTCAAACTAATAATGACTTCTGAAAAAAGTACAACACCATGTGTACGGGACCTCATGCATCCCAGACTCTATGTGCTCCATGCGTCTCTAGCCCCAGGTATCCAAGACTCCATGCGCTCCATGCGGCTCTGACCCTATGCATTCCAGACTCCATGCGTTTCATATGTCTCTAGTCCAAAGCATTCCAGATTCCACGTGTCCCATGTGTCTCTGGCCCTATGCGTTCTAGACACCATGCGTGCCACGCGTCTAAGACTCTAAACATCCAATATGGTAAGGCTCCTTGAGACAAAATCTTTCTATTGCAATCCTCTCCAACTAAATACGGGCCACGTGTCAAGCTGACCAAGTCATTCAAATGAAAGACGAGAACTGCCAGAATCTCCAACAAACAACAAATCCTAATAAAACATCCACGTGGCAACGTGCCTTGGACTCAACCCATACTATGCACCCACAGTTGCAACCACATTCTGTTGAAGGTATACCTTGTGGCCACCAAATAGAAGGACATGCGGTACCTATAGTCCATCAATAGGATGGCTATAAAGAGAGGCAACTTGGACGTCTCAAAGGGAAACTTTTTTTTATTCTGCTTAAGAGAGGTAGGATTTTTCTGCTTCAGAGAGACAATACCCCTTCAGGTGAGCTACGAATGTGCACACAAGCTCGAGAGAGAGAAAAAAGAAGAGAATCCATTATTCACTCGTCGAACCGTCAACGGAGTAAAAGAGTCATTGCAGTACTCGATCTCCATTGTCACACTACCCAGATAAAAAAAAATTATACTTAGATTGTCATGCCCCAATCCCAAAATCTATGGGATCAGACACGTGGCAATGGCCAGCTGGTATGACTCTGTAGGGCTTTCCAATTTAATGGACCCGACGAAGTGCACTTACGCTGTCCACGGTCAAGTAATCCAGTTGATAATCTAATTCTAACATACAACAAGTAAACTAAATCTCAATCCATGGTAAATAATCTCAAGAAAAAATGATGCGCATCATCAGTCTGCAGCCCAATAATACCTCCATTCGAATAGACCAAAAGAATAACACATGTCTATAAAACACTAGGCTATAAAAGCAGAATAAAAATGGAAAGTAGTACATGACTGTAATAGCTAAAAATATAAAGATACCTGCAACGATGTCCACACTCCACTATATCAAGCATCCTGCAAACTGCACAAATAACCTGGAAGGGAACCAGGTCCTTAGAGGGACGTAACAAGATAAAAAAATACATGCCATAAAGTAAATACTGTGAAAACTCAAGGGTGAACTATCCAGCTAAGTGAAATACAATTTGAGGACAACTTAGTGCGTAGGAAAAGTGTAGGCTAGACATATGCTGACGTAATTCACCAATAGTCGTGACTGGCTAGTATATGCCACATATGCCCCCAGAACATTGGCACTCTTCAATATAATAACGTCCAGCTCCGAGGAGCATGGTATCTGTAATAGTATAACGTCCAACGTTCTCTAGAGTGTAGTATTTGCAAAAACCATAAGTAACGTCCAACACTCTAAAGAACGCGGTATCTGCAATATAATATATACGTCAGTATTGCTCCGAAGAACGCGATATCTGTATAAAGGAGGTGGGTGTCCCATACGCCTACTAGTCGTCCTCCCCGCCCAATGCCAATGTATATGCCACGAATACGACATGGACATTTCATACTACACAATGCAAGTCACCAAGAAAATATAGAACTAAACTAAATACCGACACACGTGCTGCTCATACCGATGGCCAGTCAAGCATGAAGCACGCGTCCCTATATGAACTCACTCTGTGACATGCAATGATGCGTGTCAAGGCCTGGAGAGTCATGTTGATAACTCCACAACTTTAGGTGGATCCACTAGACACTAGGTCAGACACAAGTCCTAACGTCAATGTCTTCGTTGACTGCACCTGAGTCTTTCTCAGACGCGCACAATTATATAATATAAAAACAATAAATATGCAACTAAAATAATGACTGAATTTAAATAGTACAACAAGGTAAGGTATACTTGCCTGAAAGCCAGGCGAAGATGCGAACACGAACTAGCTATGAAGTAGTAGTATAACAATAGAAACTAGAGCTGATATCCCCGGATGATATCACAAATATCACCAACAATCCTGGGATGAGTGAGATACTCATAAAAACATATACATACATCCAAATTTGGACACAGAGGCAAAAATACAGTTTTTGGTCAACACGGGATCCACAAGTAGGCCCGTCTTGTACCGAAAAATGTGCCAGAGATAAGGTTCTCCAAATTTGTCAAACTTAGTGTCAACAAGTCCAGAACGATGATACGAACCCAACAGAATGTCCAGAATGGGATTACGATGAGCCGATCACAAAATTGCCCATCAAGTAGAGCCACGGGACCCACGATACGGGATTTTGTCAACGTTCTCAGAATCGAACCAAACTTGGATCAGAGGACCAGCGTATTGCTACGAGTCCGATGGCACAAGTTTTGTTTTGAAACGATAAGCACACACGAAGTTACAATGAGTTTCAGAACAGAGCCGATACGGGATGTCGTCGACGGATACGCGTTGATTCCGGTGTGCACGCACATCCAAATCAACTTCCGTAAAATTTCACACGTCCGTATTGACACCTTTCAGTAAAATCGGTAATCGACATGAATGTCCGGATTGACGGGACCAACCCCGTACTGGGGAATTTTAATGTTTTGAAAACTATTTTTCTTCGATTTTAGAACTCAAATAATTTCCAATAGAAATCAAACAAAATTATTCTAATTAAACACGTAGCATGAGGGTCATGTAATGAACACACCTGTGGAGGGGGCTAGTAAAACGATAGAGGGACGGAGGTAAAATTATGCCGTAAATAGGGGTTAGTTGAGGCTCGGTTCCGCGAGTTGAAGAAGAAGAAGAAGAACAGTAATAGCAGCAGGGCGTTCTCAGTCGCCGCGATGGTGGCGGCCTGTTGGTGGCGGTGGCCCAGCCGGGGGGTGAGGGTGGCTCACCGACGTCGAGGCGGTGCTCGACGGTCTCCGACGGGGGTGCTCCTGCGGCAAGGCAGCACCCTAGCAGTAGAAATTTACAGCAGCAGTAGAGCCTTGAAGCAGCGGCGGCGGTGGCTCTGTCGTGGGGTGTTGGCGGTCGTGGATGCGAGGTGGCGGTGGCCGGGGTGTCTTCGGCGGGTTGGTTGCTGTGTAGATGGTGACGGTAGTTTATGGCTGTTGATGGTGGCGATGGAGATGGTAATATTGGTGGTGGAAGTGGTGATGATGATACCGGTGATGGTGGTCCAGCGATGGAGGGAGCGGTCGAGGGGAGAGAAGTCGGCCGTGAGGTGGCTGAGGTGAGGCGGTCGTGCCTCCGGCAGGGTCGTGGGGTGCTCGACGGTCTGCTCGAAGGGAGGAGATGGCGGTGGTGACGGTGGTTGCTGTCGGCTTCGGTCGAGCGGTAGAGGACTCTGCGGTGAGCAGCGAGTCGTGCTCAGGCGGAATGGATCGAAGAAGAAGATAAAGGCGGTAGAGGTCATCGTGCTGGTGGCGGTGATGGCGGTCCGGCGGTGGAGGGAGGTGGTGTTGGCGGTGATGGGGATGGTGGTGGAGATGTTGTTGGTGACGATGGTGGCCGTGATGGCGGTCCGACGGTGGAGGGATCCGGTCGAGAAGAGGGCAAGGCGGTGACTCCGGTCTGCTCCGACGGTCAGCGACGCCGACGAGGGTGGCTCCGCTGTTGGGAGAGGGAGGTGGGGAACAGGGAAAGGGGGTGGCGGCTAGGTCTAGTTAGGGTTTAGGAATAAAAAAAAAAGTAAAAGAAAGGATGTATTTATATGCACATGGGATTAGGTTATCCTAGGAATAGTTTGACTTGGTCAACACTTGAAAAAGGCCTTGACTTGTCATGTAGGATTTCAAGGGCTAGGATTCGAATGGATTTAAATCGAATGGCTAGGATTGCACTTGGTTCAAAGTTTGGAGGACCAAGGTTTAAGGAGCTTGATGTTGAATTACACACTCCCAAAAATTATAGAAAAATATACGTAAAGAAGAAATGGGTTTATTCACGTATCGTGTCCAACAAGGTGGACACCTTAATGTATTTTTGCATAAAAGCGCCCATCAATTGAAAAAATTACACAAAAATGGAAATTAGATTAAATTAATTAAAAATTAATGCAAATGGTGTTCTTGAATTAATTGGAAGTACCTGAGGCTAAAATTAGGTGGGACACAAGTATCATGGACATAGAGGACACAAAATAAAATATTATTATAAATTGGGTTGTACAAAATGGGTCAAGATTATGTTTTCAATTTTGATTGGAACACACAAGGAATGCAAAATTGGATTTAATTAGATTTAAACATGGACATTTGTAACGATTATTGTGTGACTAAAATGAAACACAAGATAGAGTATTTGTGAGTTACACAAGGGTCAGAATAGTAGGCTGGCATGTCTAAAAAAAGTGTATGGAATTTGTTTGCAGGTAATAACTAGTGTAGTGCTCTAAATATCGAAGCAACTGTAAGGTGCACAAGGTGTTACGAATATTGCACAATAATCTAAAACAATATGATTTAAATTCCAATTAGCTCCAAATTAACCCTAATATTTCCATCTAAGCTAAGTAGGCCTAAATTTGGTCGAGGGAGTTTACATAGATTGTCTGTCTAGGACTTCTTTGTACTTTTTTTGTTTGTTATTAAACGAAGGTTTCCCAAACCAAATATTAATGGAGAACAAGGTGACGACTCTGCTGGGAAAGTCCTTCTCCTTTGATGAGAAGGTCATGACATAGTCCGACGCATCAAAGCTGGGTTCGACCTAGAGGATACTGGTTGTACGCTTCGACCAACAAGCCTTTGAGGAAATGCTCTTTGAGGGCGACACTTCTCCAAGGCTGGCAAAGCCTAAGAAGACCCGCAGGACATGGGTTACAAAGGCCGTTGTGCCTCACCCAACTGCGGAGCACGCGCTCCCCGTCTCTCTCTCTTTCGCAGGGACCGCGTATTATGCGTTCACTGCTTATGCAACAGTCTCTTCCAATAAGAAGGGTGCTCAGCACCTGAAGACCCACAGGACATAGGTTGCAAAGGCCGATGTGCCTCACCCAACTATGGAGCTTGCTCTCCTTGTCTCTCTCTTGGCCGCAGGGACCATATATCATGCGTCCACCTCTCATGTAAAAGTCTTCTCGGACAAGAAAAGTGCTCAGCACTTGAGCTATGGCAGAGAAAAATACTATGATGCCAAGAGGTCGAGTGCTAAGACACGTTCCATGAAGCCATGTCAAAAGCCGCATGAAGAGGACTATGCGACACCGCTCGACAACCGCAAGCAGATGGTCGTGTGCGGCCAAAACAGCCACCAAAATTTCGCCTTCGATTGAATTTCAAGTAGCGCTGACTCCATGCGCCTTGATGAAAAAGGAGAAGATGTGAACTTGGACTCTTCATACTACACACCGGCACGTGCTTGAACGAAGAAGTCTAGGGCAATGCGAGCTCGCCAAGCTCAAGTAATTGCTCATTAAACCGACCGTCAACATGCGCCGCTTACAATGCGTGCCCCTGACAGAAAGTCACACAAACCCGGACTATACGTCCACCCCGCAGTGGCAATCGAACAGGGTTGGTCTAAAATATCTGTCGTTGGCGACTTAGGACAAGTTTTTGTACGAAACCCAGGTCTGGAAGCAAAATCAACACCTACGCACCCATGTATTCGGTATACCTGGGCTCATAGGGAGGATGCAAAGGTGAATTAGCCTTCGGTAGACATGCGCAACGTGATCAATCACAAGAGTAAAATAAGGAAAACAACCACGGCATACGAAGTGTCCTCCCCAGGGCATCACTGTGCCAACATTATCATAAACTATTGCTGTAACAAAATATTCATACCTATAAAAAGGCAGTCGATATTCCAGTGGCTGCAACCAAAGGCACCCACCCGGCTGCTACCCGGAGAACAGGTGCAAGAACCAGTGGAAGAGGAGCTGCCATTTGCCTCATGTTATTCTGCTCGGAATGCCCCCTCCATAAGGGGGGTCAGAAGTCTAGCTCCTCCACTCCGTCGCTCTCGGCCAGCAAGTCAAGAAGACGTATCCAAGGAGGATAGGTAGCAAAACCAGCGAAAGGTGTCTTCCTGGGCACCCGCTCAAAGAAGAAGTTGTCAACTACTGGGGGGAGTTCTTCCTCAAGACCTCAGATAGCTACGCAAGATGGGGGTTGTAATCCCCCGGACATCTATGACAATCTGCCATTCCGTGAAGACGGTGGCTTCCAAGGAATAGATGTCGAGACCCCTGGGGGTAGCCACCCTCGTCAAGTGGACGCAGCTTCCTACGCTGGTGGTAGTATTCCCTCCGAGTCTGAGGAGGATGCAATACTGCCAACTTTTCTTGAGGACCATTCACTGTAAGAATCTTAGGCAGAAAGTGTGAAGTCCATCATCCCATCCATTTTTTTCCATATGAGAACGACATACATAGCAGGGGACGATCACGAGGGCTGTAATGATTTACAGTACCTCGAAACCCTCGAGGCCATGATACATACCATGAGTGCGTCGATGCAAGCCTTGACATAGACCATGCTGGAAATCAAGAAAAATATGGCCCCACAACCTGCAAGAGCCTCTAGTCAAGCAAGATTGGACCTCGGGACAAACGGGGATTCCAATACAACAACTTCGTCCGTTGGCGGTAACCATCCCCTACCCGGATAGTCTGCTCCTTTCACAGTCGATGAAGCTCGGGAAGCTATACGGAAGGTACGGGAACTCCGAGCCCGCCTAGACTCTTTGGGCAATCAAAACTCAATGCATGAGCTTGGGATCCGATAACCGTATCCCCTCGAGTGGAGAGATATATCATATCCGCCCAATTTCAAGCCCTTCAACTTGACTCCATTTGATGGGAAGACATCTCCCCGTCAATTCATGAGTTACTTCGAGACAGCAATGGTACATCTGCCTCGCAATGACGCCCTCTTAACCAAGCTCTTTATCGGGGCTTTATCTGGAATAGCCTTCGATTGGTTCTGCAGCCTCCAAGACAACTGTATTTCATCGTTCGACGAACCCAAAAGCCTTTTTCTTACTCAGTTCTACGACGGAGGAAATGACATGACGATGTCCTCATTAATAGACATCGCACAAGGGAAGAAAGAGTCTGTACAGGAATACATAGAGAGGCACAAGCAAGCGGCGCTGAAGTTACCCTTGGTAACCCTGAGTACACGTTGATGGACACCTGCCAGAGGAATCTTCTTCCCACCGTCAGGCTCTGGATGGGAGACTCTCAGTTTAAAGACTGAAAGGCGTTCATCATAAATATTGTCGGTGCTGAGAAGAAGGTGAAAGACGCCTGCCTCTTGTGAATACAGATCCATGTCGCTGATGATAGGAGAAAGCGTCCTTACAATAGCAAAAGCAACAGCGACAATAACGCCCGGGATGGCAAAGAAAAGCAAGCTCTAGTCGCTAATATAGCCAAGAAGCTCGACCTAAAGCCCGCAGAGGCTCCAAAATTGAAGAAAAACTTTTTCTTCGAAGATGATGATGTCATGGCAATCTTTGACGTGCTAATAAAGGAAAACAAGCTTCGGCTCCCCAACGTCAAGTACCTTATTGAGGCATTTGAGGTTAATAATCCGAAACACTGTCATTACCATCGTTACGTCCATCATGCAACGCGGGACTACTACACACTGAAATGGTACATCCAGCATCTGCTCGATACCAAGGCTCTCAACTTAGACTTTGTTGACAAGATAGTTGCCGCGAACATGGTATCTCTCTAATTTGGCAACTTTTTGGCGACAGAAGTAATCCCGATCCCCCGAAAAACAATGGAGGTTGTCAATCTCCCGACAGCTCGTGACCAAACTGTCGGGCTGATACCTCTTACCACATCAAGTGGGGAGGTCATATGGATCCATCCCGACCTTGCTCCATACTTGATGCAGCAGACAGCACATTCCGCCACCAAGTCCAAGGGCAAGAAGTCCAAGTCCTGCAACATGGTTTTTATTTCTTCCGAAGAAGCTATAGTAGGAACAATGAGGCCAGGACTGACGTTCCAATGAGAGTACGACATCCCCAATGATGGTGCACTCCCAAACGCCATATTTGATTTGGGTCCATCCCAGCCTCCAACAGTGGACAAGTCCAAGCAGAAAGAAATTTGCTTCGATAAATTGCTGCACAAAGATATCGCTCAAGGGCTGGAGAAGCCCTACAACTTTGATATCTTGGCACAACTGGACAATACTCCGGCAAAGTTGTCACTATTCAAGCTATTTCGACTCTATAAAGACACTCGAGTTGCTCTGAGTGAGGCATTGCAGAATGCCGACACCTACTTGGTGCAGGTCAAGCCGCCAGCTGAGGATCCTGCTACATGCCCCCACTTCAATAACGTGATGGAGGCGATCCCCAACATCACTTTCTCACAATAAGACATATTATTGAAGAACAATCGGCATGATCGTCCTCTATATTATACAGGGTACATTGACGTCATCAAGGTGGACCAAATGCATATCGACCCCGGATCGTCAATCAACATCATCTCGTGAAGTCTGCTTCAGACTTTGGGCATCCCGATGCATCGCCTAACAACGACCAATACTGTCATCAGTGGCTTCAACGCTGGAAGGAGCTACCCACTGGGCAAGATTTGCTTAAAATGTCAGATTGGCAACTTGATAATAGAGGTCACTTGCTACGTCATAGACGTAGACATATCCTATAATATCTTATTGGGACGTCCATAGATACATCATTATATGATCGTACCGTTAACCTTGCACCTGTGCTTAAATTATGTGGACGATTATGGCGTCGTCAAGACGGAATTTTTTGACGTTGATCCATTTAAAGGGGTTGAGACCTACTACTCTGACTCGATCCTCTATAAGCAAGTCCCCCTAGATGAATGTGGCAATGATGCCGATGATGAGGCAGATACTGGGACAACATCGGGCGAGTCCTTGAGATTCCATCTCAAAGCACGCGCTCCTTACACAGCTCCTCCCCTCAGGGTAAAACTGCCCAGGAAAGTACCTCAGCCTCTGGTCGTTTGCCTCCGTAGACCGAGTCGATCACTGAAAGAAGATCTGGCACCTACTACGACTTTTGAACCTCTAGTGGTAAGGATGAGCAGGAGACCTCCAAAGTCGTCGCCCGCACTGGCGGGTAGATCTCGTAAAAGAAGAACTGGACGAGTACGTAGCCGCTCATGCTAACGTCCTTTCTTTCGACGATATAATTTCGGAAGAAGAGATACCTCATTTTATCAATAAAGGGCTATCTTTGAACTACTCGAATGTTGCTCACCTCAACACACTATATTCCCGTGAGCATGGTCTGGGCCTACACCTGCATACATAGGTGACTACCACCTATACAGAAAACCAAATTTTCTCCAGTCAAAAATCCTACTTCATAGTTCTAGCAAGGAAGGGGGGAGGCAAACTCATCATCTTCGGCAGAGTGAAAAGTCCCCAATCATTTGAACTAGAGGAACTGGAGCCAGAACCAGATACAGGCAAGATACCACTTCATCGGTACTACTCTCGAGCCAAGCACCTCATCCAGAAGATGAGATACGATCTAAAAGCCACTAGAAGATTGAACTACGACAAAAGCCGACGGCTACCTCTGCGTCTGCAGGCTCCTGCAGGCAAGTCCGAGGAATACTGCCATAAGAACAAGTATGGCTTAGGGTACGTCACACCTCCCACAACCCCTGAAGGCTCAGATAAAGAAGATGAGTTACACTCTCACTCTTTATAATGTTCCTCTTGGGACTCTGACAACAGTATCGAAGAGATGCTCAAACAAATATTGTATGCCAACATGGTGTTAGTCGACCCTGAGGAAGATGACGAGGATCCACCTGGACTCACCGTGGGCCCAACGCCTAGACGCACAATGGGAGATACGGTTCAAACAACGAGAACCTTCCACTGAAGACAAAGTCGTACAAATCAATCTGGGCGATGAATCCTAACCTAAACCTATCTTCATCAGTATGAGTTTTTCCAATGAGGATCGGGAATCCCTGCTATAGCTCATTAGGGAATACATCAATGTCTTTGCCTAGAGTTATGAAGACATGCTGGGACTGGACCCCCAAATTATGGTCCACAAACTCAACATCTTGCCAAACGCTAAGCCAGTCAAGCAACAGCAACGGCAATTCCGGCTGGACATCATGAACGCTATTGAAGCTGAAGTCAATAAACTGATAGCTAGTGCTTGTCATAAAAAAGAACGAAAAGATTCAGATCTGTATTGACTTCCGCGATCTAAATGCGGCATGCCCTAAGTATGAGTTTTTCCTTCTGATCACAGACATAATGATCAACAACACTTGTGGCTTCGAGCGCATGTCCTTCATGGATGGATTTTTAGGATACAATTAAATCAAGATATTTTCGGACGACGAGAAGCAATATCATTTCGAACGCGAAAAGGAGTATACTTCTACATAGTAATGACATTCATTCTTAAGAACGCCGGTGCTACATATCATCTAGCTATGAGCACCATCTTCCGTGAACATCTACGCAAGATGGTGGAGTGTTACATAGATGACATAGCCGTCAAATGTCACTCCAAAGATGATCACCTCCGGGACTTAAAGACTGTGTTTGACCTCATGCATGCGTACCAGCTCAAGATGAATCATACCAAATCCTTCCTAGGAGTCTCTAGCGGCAAGTTCCTGGGTTTTGTCATAACTTTGAAGGGTATCCACGTAGACCCTGATAAGACTAAAGTAATCCTTAAAATACACCCACCGAAGAACCTCAGAGAACTTCGTTGCCTTCGAGGAAGACTGGTATACATCAGGAGGTTCATATCAAACCTCTCTGGATATTGTCATCCGTTCACTTAACTTATGAAGAAGGGAGTCTCCTTTGTCTTGAACGAAAAATGTCAGCGTGCCTTCGACGATATCAAGGGGTATCTCATGAATCCTCCAGTATTGGTGGCCCCCGTTGTGAGAAGACCCTTCTTACTATATGTGCAGGAAATAGATCACTCCTTCGGGCATTGCTAGCCCAAACAAGCGATGCGGGTCACGAACAGGCCATTTACTATCTCAGCAGAACGATGGCTGGCGTAGAGCACATGTAAAACCCTATTGAGAAGGAGTACCTCGCTCTGGTCTTCGTCATTCAGAAGACTCGGTATTATATGGCAGGATAAACCATCCATGCAATCTCGCGAGTTAATCCGCTCATAAGCCTTTTGACTAAACCTGGAGCGCTCAACTCTCGCCTAGCCACATGGAAAATATTATTGTCACCATATGATATGGTATTTGTCCCATAAAAGACGGTCAAAGACCAAGCATTGGCAGATTTCCTTGCAGCCCACCCTGTGTCAGAAATCTGGAAGCTATAAAGGAGATCCCAGACGAAATAGCAGACTTAAACATGACCACAAGCGCATAAGCCGTTTAGCGAATGTTCTTCGATGATGCATCAAGAACACGGCCCAAAGGCGATATTGTCGTTGGCGTCGAGATAGTACTGATTTTTCCACACGATATGGTCATCAACTACGCTTACTCCCTCAAAAATCAAAAACAGGGCCAAACTTCTAAAAAGCTTCCCGCCCGCTTCCATAGAACAATATCGTGGCAATGTAGACCTAAGTGGGTTTATTGGATCCTGGGAAACCATCGCAAGTACGGTCGGCCTATAGAACAAGAATGCCGTATCGTCCAGCGGAACTTGGAAGAAGGTGACTCGGAGCCTAGAAGAAGGAAGATGACTCGCGCAGCCAGCTGACTCCCTCACAGAGCCATGCTCCAACAATGTGGCAGAGTACAAAGTCCTCGTTATTAGGATGCAACTCGCTAAACAAGTGGGAGTTGACTACTTAAAGGCCTTCGGAGACTGTCACGCCCCAGTCCCAAAATGTCAGGAACTAGGCCACGTGTCACTGGCCAGCTGACACGTCACTAAGGGCTTAATCTATTTTGAATAGACCCATAGGGACGTGCTACGCTGTCCTAAGGTACTACAAGAACAACACAGGCAAACTATCTCATCCACAACAAAATGTCAGAAAAGCAAGTGCTGAATATATATAAAACTGAGTCTGATACAGTACACAACTGGTGAGATTACAAGCCTACTACAAAAACTGATAATAGCGCAGAAAAATCAGATAGACTAAGCAGTGTCTATCTGATCAAAACATCTCCATCTCCAAGTGGCAGGCCTCTAGGGTCAAGCATTCTCTGAGGGTGTCTCCTCGAGCTCCTCCTCGGTAACACATCTAGCCTCCTGATCAGGGCCGTACACAGTGGGGTAGAAAGCCTCGTCTAGATCTGGCAGGAAACCAGGTCCTCAGTGGGACATAACAAGATACAGAAAATGACATGCCAAGTATGTAAATACTGAATAAAGAAAATAAATACAGGGTGCTAATCATTCTAAGTGAAATGCAAGTAAAGACCTTGTAGTACGCATGGGATTGTATCGGCTAGACATATGCTGACGTAGTTCACCAATCGTGGGGACTGGCTAGTATATGTGTCATATGCCCCCTGACTCAAGGGAACTCTGCAATCGACCATCATGGAACGAAAGTATAAAACATTTATGGAGGGGGTGTCCCATACGTCTACCAGTTATCTTCCCATCCCAATAAAATTAAATGTCAAGTCGTACATTTCCTGAGTTATTCTAATCCGTGATGCGGGTCACACGTACTGGTAGCTAATCAACTACGCAGCTCGCATCCCAATATGCATTGCAACCATATTGCGTATTCCCGTGATAGGGTCTAGGAGAGTATTAGAATACTCTCACAGCAAATGGTGAGTCTGTAAGACTAAGTTAAATATGCTAATGTCAACGTATCAGTTGACTGTACCCAAGGCAGTCTCAGGTAATCATGGTATATAAAATTCAGAAACAACGCAGACATCAATAATTTAATTTGAACATTAACTTGGCAAGGTATACTTGCCTACTCCTTGATAGTACTGAAAACCTGATCTCCCAGTCAGGGTTGAGGGTGCTTGTGACTGAGGGTCACTAGTTGTGCTGAAGTTGGTTTCTGTTAAAACAGACAGGGTTTGTGAATATCAAGGTTGTAATATAAAGTATATGTATATATATACTTATATTCACATATATAATATAGTTATATATATAGTATGTATATATATATAGATATAATATATATAGTAGTATATATATTATATACAGAACAGGAAAATGCAGGTATATATAGAAATTATAATAGTAGCAGGGTATATCCTCTGTCATATATAAATAATATAATGGTATCAGGGTGTATCCACTGATGTATATATATATATAAATTGAAATGACAGGACAGAAAGTAAATACATATATATATCTAGGTAATAGTATATAATGTATTTAGATAATATATATATATATATATATATATAATGAATTTAAATGACAGTGCAAGAATTAAAATTATACATATATATATGTAGGCTGTATTATCTAGCACAGTAATATATAATAATAAATTAAAATGATATTTGCAAGAATTTAAAATAGGTATATATATATAAGCTGTATTATCCAGCAATAGATATATAATATATATGTATATTCAGTACTATGATATTAATTATATATATATATATAAACAGGTGCATATAAATAAATAAATAAAAGAAAATGCATAGTATATATATACATACATATATATAAATATAATAGTAATAATATAACATATATGTAATATGTTATATATAAACATAATATTTATATAAATATATGAATACATATATTTATATATATTACATATATATAATTATATAAGTAAAAATAGAATTAAAAATGCATATATACATTTAAATATTATTATATATAACATATGTATAATATGTTATATATATAACTATTTATATATGATAATAAATATATAACATATAAATAAATATGGTATATATAACTATATACATTTTTATATATACTTATATATTATCTATAATAATAATATATAGTATACATATACTGTATTTATACAATATTTTAAATATAATATCTATTATATATTATAGATATACATATATATATATACATATATATATACATATATACATATACATATACATAAAGGAATACCCTCTGACAGGTGGGGTCCACACGTCGTCGACGGCGGGTGGACGACGGCGGAGCTGGCCGGAGGCGGCCGGAGGAGCGGCAACAGCAGCAGTGGCTGCTAGCAGCAGCAGCTTGTGGGAGCTACGGCGGCTGCTGCGGCAGAGTAGGCGGCGGTGCAGGGTGGGGGAACGGCGGAGGAGAAGGTGGCGGTCAGGTTGGTGGTAGTGGCGGAGGTCCACGACGGCGGTGGTGGAGGCTGGAGGCCGTCGGAGGTGGAGGTGGTGGTGTAGTCGGGAGCTCGGCCGGGGCACTGTGGAGGTGAGGGCGGCCGGAGGAAGAGTCGTGGGGCGGTGAGGGGGTGGTCGTCGGAGAGAGGAGGTCGGGGCGAGTCGGTAGGTGGGGTTGGTGGCGGTGCTCGGTGGCCGGAGGCGGCGGTGGGAGTGGTTCGGGTGGTGGTGGCAGTGGGTGGTGGTGTTGGGGGTTTGGGGTTGCGGGGGCTGTGGCCGGCGGAGCAGGGTGGTGCCGGCGGTGGGGCTTGGCCGGAGGGGAGAGGGGGTCAAGGCGAAGGGTTGGCCGGAGTTGGGTGGCCGGCGGTGGTCGGAGGGGAGAGTTGTGGAGTTTGAAAGGGAAGAGGGTAGGGGTTTATATAGGGTTTGGGGTGGATGGCATTTCTGTAAATAAGTGGAAATCCAGGGTTATATTGGTAATTTGATTTTTGGATATTTCTACAGGATTTTTCTGGGTGTTTTGGGTGGGTCCCATACACCTATGGTCTAGCCAATAGAATTTGGCCACCTAGCATGCAATTTTGCATAAAGACCCCTAACTTTTCAATAATTGCATAAATGCATGAATTTGGTATTTTGCGTAATTTCGCAATTTACCTGATTTTAAATACTGATTTCCCGAAATTCTAAATTGTACAAAAATGAGGAAAAATAGCTGGAGAAAATGTTTTGGACAGTGTGGGGTGAGTTTGGGTAGATGCAGGGTCTGATTCTGCAGGTGATACGGATCCTCGTATTTATTAATTAATAAATACTGTGCACGGTGTTCACTAATTATTTAGAGGCTATTAGGGTCATAATTTCTCTACGGTGTCAATACACTAATTGTAGTATATTCAGTCTAGAATATTATCATATTTTTGTTTGGGCAAAACAGGTGCCTACTGGTCCTCAAATCTCTAGGGTACAGAGATGGGTAAAGAGCAGAAAATTAAATAGAAAATAAATACGTACGTTTGTAACGATATTTGTACGACTAAAACGAAGCATCAAACAAGGTTTCTGGAAGTGGTACAAAATACAGAAAAATAGTCTAACAAGTCTAGGACAGGTATGTGAAATTTGTTTAGGGTTTAACAGTTAGTGAGATATCCTAATTAATTGTGTAATGAACAGGTGCACAATCAATAGATTAAATAAATAAATTTTTTAAAAAGTTGCTATAATTCTAATTAGTCTAAACTAATCCTAATTTACTGAAATCTGGTCGAGGGAGTTTACAATCTACCCTTCTTAGAATATTTCGTCCTCGAAATAAAAATAATCATATAATGAAAAAAAAAATTTAATTAAGGATATATGATGATTAAGAAAGATTAAATTTGAAATATTGGACATACCCTGGTTTTGAAATAGATGGGGATAACGCTGACGAATATCCTCTTCTCGTTCCCAGGTGGATTCACCTGGTGCATGATGTCTTTATGCAACACGAACGAGAGGAATAGTCTGGCCTCGCAACACTTTCTCGCTACGGTCCAGGATCTCTACAGGTTCCTCCTGGTATGATAAGCTTGGCCCGATGGTGATCTCTGAATAGTCCAGCACATGACTCGGGTCTGGAATGTACCTCCTCAGCTGAGATACGTGGAAGACGTCATGTACTCCCTCCAAGGTCTGAGGTAGAGCTAGCCTGTAAGCAACTTCTCCGACGCGTTCCAACACATCGAAGGGTCCAATGTATCTTGGACTCAGTTTTCCTCTTCCTCCAAATCTGAGAGTTCCTCGAGTAGGTGAGATCTTCAAGAACACATGCTCCCCTACTTGGAACTCTAGAGGTCTGCGATGAATGTTGGCCCAGTGCTTCTGCCTGTCATGTGCAGCTCGTAGGTGTCCCTGGATCTTCTTTACTTTCTCCACCGTACGAATAATCAGTTCTGGTCCCAAGATCTGTCTCTCACCAACATCGCTCCAGCATACTGGGGAACGACATTTTCTTCCATACAAAGCTTCAAAGGGAGCCATTTGAATGCTCGCTTGATAGCTGTTGTTGTAGGAAAATTCCACCAGATGTAAGTGATCTTCCCATGATCCGCTAAAATCAAGCATGCAGGCTCTCAACATATCTTCAAGTGTCTGGATGGTGCGTTCTGATTGGCCATCTGTTTGTGGGTGATACGAGGTGCTGAACTTGAGGCGGGTACCAAGACTTTCTTGCATACTTCGCCAGAAGTAAGATGTAAATCTCGTATCTCTGTCAGATACTATGCTGACTGGTACTCCATGCAGATGCACTATCTCCTTCATGTACATGTCCGCCAAGACTTCTGTAGATTATCCAACTCTAAAAGGTAGGAAATGAGCAGTCTTTGTGAGTCTATCTACGATTACCCATACAGCATTACGACCACTAGGACTTCTTGGGAAGCCCGTAACAAAGTCCATCGTAATGTGTTCCCATTTTCACTCAGGTATTGGGAGGGGTTGACGTAGACCGGCATATCTCTGATGCTCAGCCTTGACTTGCTGACACACCAGGCATTTGGCCACAAAGCGTGCTATCTCCCGCTTCATTCCATGCCACCAGTAATATTGTCGCAGATCTCTGTACATCTTTGTGCCTCCTGGATGTATAGAGTATGTTGAGCTATGAGCTTCTGACATCAGCTCATTATGAAGTTCTCCATTTGGAACATAAAGACGATCACCACATCTTAGAGTCCCATCTTCGTGTATGCGACATCCTGTCTGAATTCCAGCCTCTGTTCTTTGTCGAAGCCTCTGAAATCTTGCATCTGTTGGTAGAGCAGTTTTGATTCTTTCTACTAAGGTTGATTGCAGCTGATAGTTTGATAATTGGCCGTCAAGTCCTGGCATAATGACCTTTATTCCCAAATTTTCTAGATCTCTCAGAAGACCTGGTTGGGTGATCATAAAGAATGCCGAGGGTCTTCTGCTTAGAGCATCTGCTACCATATTAGCTTTCCCTGGATGGTACTGTAGATCAATTTCGAAATCCGCCATTACTTCGAGCCATCGTCTTTGTCTCAGATTTAGGTCCTTCTGGGTGTAGACGTACTTCAGGCTTTTGTGATCGGTGAATATCTCCACTCGTTCGCCATATAGATAGTGTCTCCATAACTTCAGGGCGAAGATGACTGCGGCAAGCTCCAGGTCGTGAGTGGGGTAATTCTTCTCATGAGTCCTCAACTGTCTTGAGACATAAGCTACAACCTTCCCATGTTGCATTAAGACACAACCAAATCCTTTTCCGGATGCATCGCTATATATGACGAAACCTCCGGATCCAGATGGTATAGTCAAGATGGGAGCTGTAGTCAGACTCTTCTTCAAGTCATCAAAAGCTGTCTGGCAATCTTCAGTCCATATGAACTCCTGCTCCTTGCGGGTAAGACGGGTAATCGGCTCCGCGATTCTTGCAAATTTTTCTATGAATCGCCGATAATATCCGGCAAGTCCTAGAAAGATTCTCACCTCTGAGACGTTGGTCGGGGTTGGCCACGTCTCGACAGATGAGATCTTTGCTGGGTCTACCGAGATGCCTTCTCCTGTGATAACGTGTCCAAGAAATGCGACACGATCAAGGAAGAATTCACACTTGCTCATCTTAGCATAAAGGCTCTCCCGTCTCAGCGTCTCTAATACCAACCTTAAGTGCTTTTCATGCTCCTCATGGCTCTTTGAATACACCAGAATGTCGTCGATGAAAACTATCACGAACTGGTCCAGATATTGGTGGAAGACTCTGTTCATCAGGTTTATGAATACGGCAGGTGCATTAGTTAGTCCAAAAGGCATCACCAGGAACTCGTAATGACCATAACGAGTCCTGAATGCTGTCTTTGGAATATCTTCCCTCCGTACCTTGACCTGATGATAGCCTGATCTCAAGTCTATCTTCGAGAATACCACGGCTCCTGTTAGTTCATCGAACATGTCGTCAATTCTCGACAAGGGGTACTTGTTTTTGATTGTCAGAGCGTTGAGGGCTCTGTAATCAATGCACATAGGATATGTTCCGTCCTTCTTTGGTACAAACAACACTGGTGCTCCCCAGGGTGATGCACTAGGACGAACAAATCCCTTGATCTGTAATTCCTCCAGTTGAAGCTTCAGCTCGTCAAGCTCCTTCTTCGCCAGTCGGTATACATTGGAGGATACTGGTGCAGCTCCGGGTATCAGCTCAATAATGAATTCCACTTCTCTGTCAGGCGGTAGGCCTGGCAATTCTTCTGGAAATACGTCCTCGAACTCTGCTATAATTGAGGGAAGTGCTGTCTCCATCGCCATGTAAGCTCTAGGAGTCTGGCCTACTCCTTGCTCAATGGTTCCTCGGATATATTCGAACTCTGGGTGATCTGGAGGTCTAAAGATAATACTACCCTTTCGGCAGTCTAGGATAGCATTATTCTGGCTTAGCCAGTCCATGCCTAAGACAACGTCAAAATTTGGCATTGGGAGTACCAAAAATCGCGCTCTTAGTCCTCTACTACAAACAACTACCGGACAGGTTTCGATAATGTTGGTAACTGGAACAATATCTCCTCCAGTAAGTATTTTTTAACACTTGGGTAGCGGGGAAGTGGATAGCTTGTGCATGGCTACGAAACTACTGGATATGAAAGACAAAGTAGCCCCAGAATCGAATAATACAGTTGCAGGTAATGATGCAACTAAAATGGTACCTGTTATAGTTTTCCCTTCAGGCTCTTCTGCAACGGCAGCTAACGCAAAGGCTTGTCCGTGCCTTTGTCCTTCGGTTTGTTGTCTGGCCTTGAACTGGGCCTCCTGAGTAGGCAGAGGTGCTCCTCTCTGATATCCTCCGATGTGGAGGGAAGCATCTTCTGAGCTTGGGCTCCTGGCTTCTGCCCTTGCTGTGGTGCTGCATCTCTGCGTTGTGGGCAGTCTTTGGCCATATGATTTTTAGCTCAACATAGCAAGCATAATCCTAGCTTCTTTCTGCAGTCATTGGCAAAATGCCCCTTCTTGCCACAAAAGTGACAAGTCGGGAGCTCCTTCTTCTGATAGGGTCCCGTTATTTGCTGCGTCTGATATTGTGGACGACGGATAGGTCCTCCTGCTCCGTGCTGATTCTTGGCCGAGAAGGTTGGATTTGAGCGTCTGGCTCCTTGGCCAATGGCTTCTTGCTCCCTGGCTTCTGTAAGAACCTCGTTGTAGGAGATTCTTGACTGCATTGTTGTGTACCTCTGGAGCTCGTAGTTAAGGCCATGGTGGAATCTTTTAGCCTTCTTCAGCTCGTTCGGGATCAGATCAGCACCGAAATGACTTAGTCTGCTAAACTCCGCATCGTAGGCATCTACCGTCATGTTTTCCTGCTCTAGGTGCAGGAACTGGGAGTATAGGGCATTCTGGACTGTCGCTGGAAAGTACTTGGCGTTGAAATGCTCCAAGAATTGTTGCCAAGTTTGGTCTTTGCCGACGCTGCGCTCTATGGATTCCCACCAGTGATGGGCGTTGCCAAGAAGTTGGCCCCTCACAGCAGTCATCCATAGGTCGGGGGTGAGTTACGATCCTTCTAGCAGCATTTCGGTGTTGGAGATCCAATCGGAGATCTCCTCAGGAGTCTCGTTGCCTTTGAAATCTCTCGGGCTCATTTGACGGAAGCCTCGAACTGTGCCTGCTGGTTGGACAGGTGCTGGTGTCGGAGTAGTAGCTCTCTCCAAAGCCGTCATCAACGTCTATCGCAGAGCTTCAGTTTGCTGCCACTGAGACTGTCTCAGGGCCTCAGTTTGTTGCCACTGGTTCTGCAACATAGTCTGGAGAAACTGCAACATTTGAGGTTGACCCTCAAGTTGTGGCATCAGGATAGGCAAGGCTGGAGGTGGAGGCAAAGGTGTCTCCGCCTGTGGTGTTGGTGTCGTCTCCTGGCCAGAATTCTGGTGATTGGACGGAGTTCCTTGGGCACTTGGTGAAGGGTCTGTTGCTTGGTCAGCCCCATTATTCGCAAGTTTCCCGGGTATGTCCATATTTCTGAGAAAAATAGGATAATTAGAAAACACAAAGGAGAAAAATAATGATAATCAAGCAAGATGCAATAATAGAAATTATAAAGATGGTGTCAGTGTGGATGAGACCTAATATTCCTATCCTATTGCAGGCATTGCTGGGCATGTCATCATACCACTAGCAATAAAACTGGACCTGCATGGGCCACCACTAAAACCATGTCACGCCCCAGTCCCAAAATGTCAGGAACTAGGCCATGTGTCACTGGCCAGCTGACACGTCACTAAGGGCTTAATCTATTTTGAATAGACCCATAGGGACGTGCTACGCTGTCCTAAGATACTACAAGAACAACACAGGCAAACTATCTCATCCACAACAAAATATCAGAAAAGCAAGTGCTGAATATATATAAAATTGAGTCTGATACAGTACACAACTGGTGAGATTACAAGCCTACTACAAAAACTGATAATAGCGCAGAAAAATCAGATAGACTAAGCAGTGTCTATCTGATCAAAACATCTCCATCTCCAAGTAGCAGGCCTCTAGGGTCAAGCATTCTCTGAGGGTGTCTCCTCGAGCTCCTCCTCGGTAACACATCTAGCCTCCTGATCAGGGCCGTACACAGTGGGGTAGAAAGCCTCGTCTAGATCTGGCAGGGAACCAGGTCCTCAGTGGGACATAACAAGATACAGAAAATGATATGCCAAGTATGTAAATACTGAATAAAGAAAATAAATACAGGGTGCTAATCATTCTAAGTGAAATGCAAGTAAAGACCTTGTAGTACGCATGGGATTGTATCGGCTAGACATATGCTGACGTAGTTCACCAATCGTGGGGACTGGCTAGTATATGTGTCATATGCCCCCTGACTCAAGGGAACTCTGCAATCGACCATCATGGTACGAAAGTATAAAACATTTATGGAGGGGGTGTCCCATACGTCTACCAGTTATCTTTTCCATCCCAATGAAATTAAATGTCAAGTCGTACATTTCCTGAGTTATTCTAATCCGTGATGCGGGTCACACGTACTGGTAGCTAATCAACTACGCAGCTCGCATCCCAATATGTATTACAACCATGTTGCGTGTTCTCGTGATAGGGTCTAGGAGAGTATTAGAATACTCTCACAGCAAATGGTGAGTCTGTAAGACTAAGTTAAATATGCTAATGTCAACGTATCAGTTGACTGTACCCAAGGCAGTCTCAGGTAATCATGGTATATGAAATTCAGAAACAACGCAGACATCAATAATTTAATTTGAACATTAACTTGGCAATGTATACTTGACTACTCCTTGATAGTACTGAAAACCTGATCTCCCAGTCAGGGTTGAGGGTGCTTGTGACTGAGGGTCACTAGCTGTGCTGAAGTTGGTTTCTGTTAAAACAGACAGGGTTTGTGAATATCAAGGTTGTAATATAAAGTATATGTATATATATACTTATATTCACATATATAATATAGTTATATATATAGTATGTATATATATATATAGATATAATATATATATCAGTATATATAGTATATACAGAACAGGAAAATGCAGGTATATATAGAAATTATAATAGTAGCAGGGTATATCCTCTGTCATATATAAATAAAATAATGGTATCAGGGTGTATCCACTGATGTATATATATATATAAATTGAAATGACAGGACAGAAAGTAAATACATATATATATCTAGGTAATAGTATATAATGTATTTAGATAATATATATATATATATATATATATATATATATATATATATAATGAATTTAAATGACAGTGCAAGAATTGAAATTATACATATATATATGTAGGCTGTATTATCCAGCACAGTAATATATAATAATAAATTGAAATGACATTTGCAAGAATTTAAAATAGGTATATATATATATAAGCTGTATTATCCAGCAATAGATATATAATATATATATATATATATTCAGTGCTATGATATTAATTATATATATATAAACAGGTGCATATAAATAAATAAATAAAAGAAAATGCATAGTATATATATACATACATATATATAAATATAATAGTAATAATATAACATATATGTAATATGTTATATATAAACATAATATTTATATAAATATATGAATACATATATTTATATATATTACATATATATAATTATATAAGTAAAAATAGAATTAAAAATGCATATATACATTTAAATATTATTATATATAACATATGTATAATATGTTATATATATAACTATTTATATATGACAATAAATATATAACATATAAATAAATATGGTATATATAACTATATACATTTTTATATATACTTATATATTATCTATAATAATAATATATAGTATACATATACTGTATTTAATATACTGTATTTATACAGTATATTAAATATAATATCTATTATATATTATAGATATACATATATATATACATATATATACATATATATACATATACATATACATAAAGGAATATATATATAAATACATATATATAGGTTTAGGTATTATACCCTCTGACAGGTGGGGTCCACACGTCGTCGACGGCGGGTGGACGGCGGCGGAGCTGGCCGAAGGCGGCCGGAGGAGCGGCAACAGCAGCAGTGGCTGCTAGCAGCAGCAGCAGCAGCAGCTTGTGGGAGCTACGACGGCGGCTGCGGCGGAGTAGGCGGCGGTGCAGGGTGGGGGAACGGCGGAGGAGAAGGTGGCGGTCAGGTTGGTGGTGGTGGCGGAGGTCCACGACGGCGGTGGTGGAGGCTGGAGGCCGTCGGAGGTGGAGGTGGTGGTGTAGTCGGGAGCTCGGCCGGGGCACTGTGGAGGTGAGGGCTGCCGGAGGAAGCGTCGTGGGGCGGTGAGGGGGTGGTCGTCGGAGAGAGGAGGTCGGGGCGAGTCGGTAGGTGGGGTTGGTGGCGGTGCTCGGTGGCCGGAGGCGGCGGTGGGAGTGGTTCGGGTGGTGGTTACAGTGGGTGGTGGTGTTGGGGGTTTGGGGTTGCGGGGGCTGTGGCCGGCGGAGCAGGGTGGTGCCGGCGGTGGGGCTTGGCCGGAGGGGAGAGGGGGTCAAGGCGAAGGGTTGGCCGGAGTTGGGTGGCCGGCGGTGGTCGGAGGGGAGAGTTGTGGAGTTTGAAAGGGAAGAGGGTAGGGGTTTATATAGGGTTTGGGGTGGATGGCATTTCTGTAAATAAGTAGAAATCCAGGGTTATATTGGTAATTTGATTTTTGGATATTTCTACAGGATTTTTCTGGGTGTTTTGGGTGGGTCCCATACACCTATGGTCTAGCCAATAGAATTTGGCCACCTAGCATGCAATTTTGCATAAAGACCCCTAACTTTTCAATAATTGCATAAATGAATGAATTTGGTATTTTGCGTAATTTCGCAATTTACCTGATTTTAAATACTGATTTCCCGAAATTCTAAATTGTACAAAAATGAGGAAAAATAGCTGGGAAAAATGTTTTGGACAGTGTGGGGTGAGTTTGGGTAGATGCAGGGTCTGATTCTGCAGGTGATACGGATCCTCGTATTTATTAATTAATAAATACTGCGCACGGTGTTCACTAATTATTTAGAGGCTATTAGGGTCATAATTTCTCTACGGTGTCAATACACTAATTGTAGTATATTCAGTCTAGAATATTATTGTATTTTTGTTTGTGCAAAACAGGTGCCTACTGGTCCTCAAATCTCTAGGGTACAGAGATGGGTAAAGAGCAGAAAATTAAATAGGAAATAAATACGTACGTTTGTAACGATATTTGTACGACTAAAACGAAGCATCAAACAAGGTTTCTGGAAGTGGTACAAATTACAGAAAAATAGTCTAACAAGTCTAGGGCAGGTATGTGAAATTTGTTTAGGGTTTAACAGTTAGTGGGATATCCTAATTAATTGTGTAATGAACAGGTGCACAATCAATAGATTAAATAAATAAATTTTTTAAAAAGTTGCTATAATTCTAATTAGTCTAAACTAATCCTAATTTACTAAAATCTGGTCGAGGGAGTTTACAGAGACTCTAAATTGATAGTCAATCAAGTCCAAGACGAGTACGAAGTCAATAATGAAGACTTGATTTTCTACCACCAAGTCGCGCTCGACATTATCTCTATCTTAGATGGTTCTTCGTAGAGCACATCCCTCGACTATAAAATATCGAGGCTGACACCCTGGCTGCACTCGCAGCCTCTTTAGCTGTTCCAGCCATTACTCATGAGCTGATCATCGTGGTCGGTGAAGAGCTGGTCTGCCCGAAGAACAATCTCTGACTGTGCCTGAGCTACTCAATAGAGACGAGCACCGACTCGCAAGACTAGAGACTCACACTCATCAACTAAGCAGTCTATGAAATTCTTTCCGAGAATCCAAAGAAAGCTATTTCTATTAAAAGACGTTCCCTCCGGTTCTATTACGATACGGCTACCAAAATGCTGCATCGCCGTTCGTACGAAAGTCTTCTGTTATGATGCCTATCGAATGCAGAAGCGAAACAGGCTCTCTGTGAGGCTCACGATGGGGTTTACGGTGCCCATCAGCCTGGACCCAAGCTACATGACCGTCTTCGAAGAATGGGTTACTATTGATCGATAATGGTCGCGGTTGCTGTCAACTACACAAGAAAGTGCCAAGCGTGCCAAATCCATACTGACTTCATCCATCAACCCTCGGAGTTCCTACACCCGACCGTTACGTCTTGAACATTTGAAGCCTAGAGAATGGATATTATCGGGCCAATTAGTCCACCTTTGTCGAAGGGACATCGGTTCATCTTGGCTATCACCGACTACTTATCCAAGTGAGCGAAAGCCGTACCACTCACTGAAGTCAAAATATCAAACATGACCAGCTTCGTCAAGCATCATGTCATATACCGCTTTGGCTTGCCACGAAGGATCATCCACGATAATGGTCTACAATTTGCAAGTCATACTTTTTATCGATTTTGTGACAAAAACCGAATTCATAATATAGCCTCAACGGCCAACAACCCAGCAGCAAATGGTCTGACGGAAGCATTCAACAAGACCATCATAAAGTTACACAAAAAGTTTGTGTCATCCAACAAGCGCGATTGGAATGAGAAGCTGGGTGAATATCTCTGGGCCTATCGAACAATGATCCGGACGCCGACTGGTAGCATGTCATTCTCTATGGTTTATGGGAGCAAAGCGGTCCTCCCCCTCGAGGTCCAAATTCCCTCGCTCTGAGTGGCTCTCTCCAACCGGCTAACCATCGACGACAATCACTGCCGATGGCTACAAAAGTTAGAAGAACTCGACGAGAAGCGTCTCTTAGCTCAATAACGCATTGAACTGTACCAAGCGCATCTCTCAGGAGCCTTCAACAAATGGGTTAAGAAGAGGACCTACCAAGTGGGTGACCTCATCTTCACAGTAAGAAGGCCGATGGTTATGACCCACAAGACGATAAACAAGTTCCAACCCAAATTGGAAGGCTCATTCATGGTAGAATTTGTATTCTCCTACGACGCCTACCATCTGGCAAAACCTAATGGCGACTTGCTCATGATGCCCATCAATGACAAGTTCCTAAAATAGTTCTATGGCTAATGGTAGGCTTATACTTCTCTCTATCTCCATCAGGGCAACAAAAATATACAAGATTCCTACTTTTGTTGTTTATCCCTAGTGAGTGATTATGCACGATATTACCCTTCCTCAATAATTCATTATCAGTATTCATGGGTCCTAGATACGCAATGAATAATAGATCCTCAAAATCTCCCCAGTGGAGCAGTCCCTAGGTCCAACTGCACACTCCCGCGGGGACCACCTAAAAACTAGTCTTGTTAGACGCTAGCCATGTCCATATTACCCTTGAGCTTTCATCTTAACAACTTTCCTAACGGAGTAACCCTCAGGTTTATCTACATTCCCGGGTAGACCACACTCAGCAAACCACTCCTCAGCAAGTTCCCTGGACATTCGTTCACGTCTATATTACCTCTGAACTACTGCCATAATATCTCTCCCCGGTCGTGTTTGCCATGTCCGAGCAAACCTTCCAAGTTTGGTTATCGATTATCACGTCCACATTATCTCTGATATCGGTTGCCATCTCAACTTATCATCCATACTTAACTCTAAGTACGTCAGCAGTGTTAAGTTCACAAAACCTGCTACGTCCATATCACCTCTGGGAGGACTTATCTCAAATCCATTACTTGCACTCAAATGCGCAAAAAGTAATGGATCCACAAAATCTATCACGTCCATATTACCTCTGATAGGGTTTTATCTCAAACTTATTACTTGCACTGTCGTGCTCAAGAAGTAACAAGTCCACCAAAGATCCCCCAGTGGGATGTCCTCGATGGAAGCAAATATTTCACGTCCATATTACCTCTGAACTATGAGCTCCCCATGTTTTCCATCCAAAAAAAATGGCCATGTCCATATTACCTCTGTCTTTTTTTCTTTTTCTTTTCCTTCCACAAAAATACCAGGATTGTACTTAACCTCTCAGTACAACTATCGATTAGCTCACGTCCACGTTGCCTCTGAGCTATCGTTCTTACATCCTCTCCAGTAGGGTTTACTATGTCCTTCTTACCTCTAAGCAAATATTTCGGGTTTGGCTATCGATTATCACGTTCATATTACCTCTGATATCAGTTTTTATTTCAACTTATCACCCTTACTTAACTCTAAGTACGCCAACGGTATTAAGTCCACAAAACTTTCCATGCCCATATCACCTCTGGCAATGCTTGTTTCGAATTTATTACTTGCACTCAAGTACATAAGAAGTAATAGGTCCACTAAAGATCCTCCAGTGGGACGTCCGTGAAAGACTACGGTATTGTGCTACGTCCATATTACCTCTAGTACAATACCCAAAGTCCATAACATATAATGTGACAAATACAAAAGAAGAAATTCAGAAAAAGGAGAGACTTTATTTGATTAATATTCAAGATCATGAGTACATATGATAGAAATTTATTACATTCAAGGGTTTTCATTAGTATTCAAGGTCATGAGTACATATGATGGAACCTTATTTTAAGGGTTTCCATGAAGTCTCGTCGATGTGAACCTTTCTCATTAGAGGCGCCCCTTCGTGCTGTCGTTGATACTGACACAAGTCGAGCCCGTAGAAAACTTAATACTTTCTGGATCATCCCTCCACAGTACAAACCTCAGTATATGGAAAATGATCCATACTGACGGATAGCAAGGATAACAAGGGAGGAGCAGGAGAAGGCACTCTATAACCATGCAGAAAGACCGAAGACAGGAATGACAATTAATCCAAATTCTGTCTTCGACGCCAAAGGCCTCCGTCCGGTAGCAAGTCTCATAAAAGATAGAAACGCAGCTAGCACGCTGCATAAACAGGGACAACTCTGCATATAACGCAGGATGTTCATCCTCGCCTCCTGGATCAGTTCTTAACAAGGAATCGCCGCATAAGGTTGGCATTCTCTTTGAATGATGGGTTCTATAATATACTTCCATGCTCCATCTTGGAAACCGCTAAATATGGTAAAACCTGTATAAGGAGAACACACATCTATCTCCAACGAAGATTATAAAAATGAACAGCGGCCGCATGACCACTTCTAAGTCACAGCTATGTGCAGAAGGGGATATCTCGAGATAGGCAAGTCCATACGCATGAGTGAGAGAAACTCTCAGCCATACGGCCAAGCCACAAATGGACCAATTCTTCATCCATGCGGTCGAGCCACATATAGGCTCTGGATGCATGTTGCAGATGACTGCACAGTGCTACGGCATAACTCCGTGGGGGCGGGGCCTGCGCGTGTTCTAGATGATTTCTCATCCATGCTGCAAGACTGCGTACTTGTGTCTTTGTGTGAATGGGTCCTCGCCACCATGACACCCTCTCTAACCTCCAAAAAGAATACCAGCATCAGGGGGCCACGGATCGATGTCGCTCCTGACAAGCTCCTAGACAAGACGAACAGTAGCCCTCGGCATCTTTTTTCGCAAAAAAGGGGGAAGCCAAAAGTTCTCTCTCCTCCTCCATAAACCCTTTTATTTATAGGCTCCTTGGGCGCGTAAGAAGATTGAGGCAATGAACCAGACAGTTATGAGGATAAATCGGATGCCTTGATTCACGTGATCCATATTTATCTCCTCAAAAACTGCCATTGACTCAGAGTCCCAAGAAGATCCTCAGAGATCGAGCCGAATCCTGCATTAAATGGAGATTTAAAAGCCTAGAAAAGATACGTCCATGCGACCAGTCCTCCATGCGGCCCAAGGTTATTTTCTCCATGCTTTTTATTCAAAGTATCACAAACTCATCAGTTTGAAAACTTTGAAGGGGGTCTTGTAGAGGCATGAAAAATCTAGATCTATGCGCTCAACGAACATGCATCCCACAGTCGACTCTGAAGAAACCAGGTCACAGAATGACCATGCTGCAAAGAAAAAACAGCATCCATGCGCCCTAAATATTGGCCGCCTAAAGGCCTGACACCAAGATTACGTCTGACAGAGAATCCTGACAAAAATAATTTTCTGAGCGCTTCGAAAGATGTGAGCACACTAAGCAACAAAAAGCTCTCGTTAGAATAATAATGACTTCTAAAAAACGTGTAACGCCACGTGTACGGATCCTCATGCGTCCCAGACTCCATGTGCTTCATGCGTCTCTGGCACCATGCGTCCCAGACTCCGTGCGCTTTATGCGACTCTGGCCCAATGCGTTTCAGACTCCATACGTTCCAAGCGTCTCTGGCCCCATGCGTTCTAGACACCATTCATCCCACGTATCTCAGACCCTAAACTTCCAATGTGGCAAGGCTCCTTGAGACAAAATCTTTCTGTTGTGATCCTCTCCAACTAAATGCGGGCCACGTGTCAAGCTGACCAAGTCAAGCAAACGGAAGACGAGAACCGCCAAAATCTTCAGCAAACAACAAATCCTAACAAAACTTCTTCGTGGTAGCGTGCCCTGGACTTAACCCATACTATGCGTCCACAGTTACAACCGTATTTTGTTGAAGGAGTTCCCTGCGACCACCAAACAGAAGGACATGTGGTACCTATAGCCCATCAACATGATGGCTATAAAGAGAGGCAACTTGGACATCTCAAAGGGCGACTTATTTTTATTTTGCTTCAGAGGAGTGGACTTTTTCTACTTCAGAGAGACCATACCCCTTCAAGCGAGCTACGTACGTGCATACACGCTCGAGAGAGAGAAAAGAGAAGAGAGCATCCATCATTCACTTGTCAGACCGTCAACGGAGTAAAAGAGTCGCTGCAGTACTCGATCTTCATCGTCACTCAACCCAAATAAAAAATAATTGTACTGAGATTGTCTGTCTAGGACTTCTTTGTACTCTTTTTGTTTGTTGTTAAATGAAGGTTTCCCAAACCAAATATTAATGGCGAACAATTGGGCTGAAACTACAACGCATAATTATTTTAGTTTAGTCATAATCAAGGGACGTATTCTATCTTGATGTGATGGAGCACTTTTTGTCCTTGTTTGGTGAAAGAGTGTCGTATCATGTCATGGATGGGACATATGCTATTGATTGTTGGCTCACGCATCTTATGCTATAGAACTGATTTGTTTATTCATTTTGTGCTTCCTTTGTAGTACTTGCTATTTGGGGTCTGACACTACTGGTTTTGCATGGCCAGGTTTAGAGCCAGCGCCTGAGGATCAAGCTTACTTCTTCCTCACTGATGGCACGCACCAGAAGGATGGTTGTTGAGGGTCACGAGTGGGTTTCTTGTTTTACTGCTCGTCTTTTCTAACTATATTTTTTTGGGCGTTTAGTCAACCGACACCTGCTAGACAGAGAATCTGGACACTAGTTCCCTACATGACTGTATTTTATTCAGACTGCAGCTGACTCACTGTCATGTATACTTTTGATTGTACATCTGGTATATTATTCTATATCGCTAGATCTTAAGAACATTCCGATGAGACGTTTGAGACGCCTTAATGCTTACTCTGATATGTTCTATGTTATTGATACTTGTTTTAATGATTGAGACAAAAGAAGTTCTTGATCCTAGAAGACTTGATTGTAGTATGCACCCCCTTGTCTCTAGACAATCTTAACACATTGCGGGTTGCTTCGGTATTCCGCAATGTATGGTTGGCTGAATCATTTTTTCGCTCTCTAGTATTCTAGTTCTGGGATGTGATATCTGCTTTCTTTTGTTAATTGCTAACATAAACATTGTTCATTTAAGCTTGAGACATTAACACTTATGATAGTGAAAGAATAAGGTCCACAAACCATAATATGGGGTTGGAAGAATAATTCTGAGGTGGGTGTTACCGTGTTAGTTAACAAGGACTGCTGAAAAGTATTTCTTGGAAAAATCAGGATTACTCGCATGGGATTTGTGAACTGAATTTCAATTTTGGACGTTAGATGTTCAAAGCCAAATAACAATATGGATTTACAAAACCCAAAAGTTTCAGCACTCCAGTTTATCTATAGACTAGCATATTTTTACTGATCTCTCCATAGAATACACTTCTAAGAGTCTTCATGTAGAAGGAACTTTTCTTCCTCCCTACGTAGGCCACACATCCTACTCCTGTTTTTTTTCTGAAGTATGCATACTTTAGTTAATATCATAATAATATTAATTTTAAAGTACACTAAGAAACCAACAATAACTCCTCCTTCAGTCGCATAGAAATATTTTTTATGTGAGGATACCCTTTTGTTCTGACAAACTAGACAAAATTCAAACCTTGCTAGACCCACCAATCACTCCTTGTCCAAAGTGAAACCAGAAAAAGATCAAGGTCCAGATTTATTATGACTATTTATCAATCAATCGGGCCTGGTCTGGCCGTGCCGGACCATAGGTCATGACTGGCCTGGGCTTCAGGTCGGATCGGACCTCTCTTTTGGGCCGAGATATGAGATCCGACACGTTCTGATATACTGGACCGGTCATGTTCGTACTCAGATTATTCGGACTGGGCTGACACATGGGCCATATTTTCTGGTCGAACTCGTGCCGGGCTGGACCAGCCCAGCCCAGTTGACAGGTCTACCAATTGGTGATGACTCATCTGGTCTGTTTTGAGTAGGACACCTGGGCAAGCAGTTTTGATTGAGATGAAGATGTTGGCTCATAAACTCACCATACCATCTTCATGTTGACGACTACTCATGTGCTCTTCCTCCAAGGAAGTTATTATTCTATGTTGAATATCCAGCCTCGATTCGAGGAGACGAAGAAGTCTGAAGTTTCGTAGAGTCGATAATAAGATCTCACAAAAAAAAACAACGAAATGATCGATGTGATCAAAGGCTGTTTTTAGCCTACACAAGCGAATTGTTATATCAGTACTAGACTGACAAGTTTTTCAACATCGAGTGTACACAAAATTGATGCTCACACGATATACTAATGTTATACCAACAACATACGATTGGATGAAGCGGTGTGCTGGTTCAGGATCGAACATTTTTTGGGTGAATTTTTGATAAGTTTGACCTAGAATCAAAGGGTTCATATTTGCTGGAAACTAATTTAGACATTCATAAATCCTTAACTAGAGTCTTTTAGCCCTATATATTAGAATTAAGAGAATTTCTATTGGAATTGCTCTCCAGATAGATTCAAGAAGAATTCACCAAAAAATTTATGGGAGATCCGTACTCCCGTGGGTCTTGTAATTTCAGAGAGGAGGGTTCTGATTGAAGATTTGTCAGCCTTGTCAGGTCAAAATCGTCACTGTCGCATGGTGGCCAATACCTTATTAGGTGAGAAATTTTAGTTAGGGTTAGAGTTTTTTTATTTCTATTTTGTATATATCTATTTTATCTTATTCTTGAGAAGTTGTAAGGGGGTGCCGCTTTGACAAAGGAGAAAACGCAAATTGTATTCAATCTTCGATTAATATAGAGATTGTGATTTATCTGTATATAATCATCACATATTGTTTATCTGATTTACTTTGTTCTCGATAACTGTTGAAATTAGTTGATGATTTTATTGATTGTCTCATTGGCATTATATAGCCTTACAGTCATTAATACAATGATCTCAATCATTATGACAATAATCTCATAATGGAATATCCTGTGACATATTCTGGCATCCCAAATATGTCCTCAGGATATTCCCATGTGCTTATACTATACTTAAATATGACACCCAACATACCATATCAACACTCCCCCTCAAGATGGGTGAAAGATATTCACTAAGCCCATCTTGTCACATCCTCTAATCATGCTCACTGAGGCGAGTCCCTTGGTTAGTCCATCTGCTACTTGATCCCTTGTTGGAACATGGCCAAGCTCCAGTAATCCACTATCCAACTTCTCTTTGATGAAGAATCTATCAATCTCGATATGTTTGGTCCTGTCATGCTGTACTGGATTGTTGGCGATACTAATAGCTGACTGATTGTCACACCACAGCTTCATCTTGGCTCCTTGATCCAGCTTCAGCTCCACCAGCATATTCTTCAACCATAGCAGCTCTGCAACTCCCAAGGCCATAGCTCTGTACTCTGCTTCAGCTGTCGATCTGGCCACCACAGACTGCTTCTTACTCCTCCAGGAGACCAAGTTACCTCCTACAAATATGCAATATCCTGAGGTAGACCTCCTGTCATCAGCACAACTAGCCCAGTCAGAATCACAGTAGCCCTCGATGCTCACGTGATTGTTCTTTCTGAATATTAGTCCCTTCCCGGGAGCACCTTTCAGGTACCTCAGAATCTGGTACACTGCATCCATATGACCCTTCCGTGGGTCATGCATGTAGCGGCTCACCACACTTACTGCAAAGCAGATATCAGGACGTGTGTGGCTCAAATAGATCAACTTGCCAACCAGTCTCTGGTATCTGTCCCGATCAACTGATTCTCCAGCCTCAGCATCAATCTTGAACCTCTGATCTATTGGTGTCGCTGCAGGTTTGCACCCCAACATCCCAGTTTTTGTGAGAAGGTCCAGTGCATACTTCCTTTGAGAGAGAACAATCCCCTCTGCTTCTCGAGCAATCTCAATCCCAAGGAAGTACCGAAGAAGGCCGAGATCCTTCACCTCGAATTCCTTGCCAAGCTTTCCTTTGAGTTGGACGATCTCCTGCTCATCATCTCCTGTGATAATCATATCGTCCACATACACCGCAAGCATGGTGATGTGGCCTCCACTCCGACGGAAGAACACAGTATGATCCGCATTGATCTGCTGATATCCCATCCCTATCATCGCTCTTCTGAATCTGTCAAACCACGCTCGAGGAGACTGCTTCAGTCCATAGATGGACTTCTTCAACCTGCAGACCTTGCCTACTGTCTGATTGGTGCCAAATCCTGGTGGTATCTCCATGTACACCTCCTCCACTAGATCTCCGTGAAGAAACGCATTCTTCACATCCAGTTGGTGTAGCTTCCATCCACCATTCGCTGCCAGAGAAATCAGAGTCCTAACAGTGCTCATCTTTGCAACTGGTGCAAAGGTCTCGTCATAGTCGATGCCGTACGTCTGACTGTATCCTTTGGCTACTAGTCGAGCTTTGTAGCGCTCAACCTGTCCATCTGGGTTCTGCTTCACGGTAAAGACCCACTTGCATCCAACTGCTCTCTTCCCCTCTGGCAATCTCACAAGCTCCCAAGTGTGGTTCTTCTCCAGAGCTCCCAACTCCTCGTGCATTGCCGCTTTCCACTTTGGATCGTTCTTGGCAACCTGCCAATTGTTAGGTACAGTAATACTATCCAAAGATGCTATAAATGCTCCATGAGAAGAAGAGATATGGTCATAAGAAACAAACTGAGCAATATCCCAACCATATCTGTTTGGAGGATTTCCTGCATTGCTGCGAGTGGTCCTCCGTACAGATAGTGGTGTGGGAGGAGTAGAAGTAGGAGGAATGATATTTTGTGAAGGAGGGGGTATCACCTGAAGGGGGGTTGGTGTCGGTGCCTCAGGAGTTGGGACGAACGCAGGCAAAGGACTTGGCACTGGCACTGTCGGTACTGGTCCTGCAGTTTGCTTCTCTCTCCTGCTGTAGGTAAGTAACTCTCCCTGAGCCGTAGGCCTAACACCTTCACCTTCTTGTCCCTTCTCCGTGCCTCCATGCCAAACTTCTAAATCGGTTACCACAAAGTTCTCCATCTCCCCCTCTCGCCTAATACTGGCAGTATTAGGCGTGTTGTGTGAAGTTTCGTCCTGGTGGTAGTATGGCTCATGCTCCCGAAAGTGGACATCCATACTGACAAACTTCTTCTTCTCTACTGGACTCCAGCACACATACCCCTTCTGGGTCGCCGAGTAGCCTACGAAGATGCATTTGACCGCTCTAGGGTCAAGTTTCCCAACTGATGGCCTGTTGTCCTTCACAAAACACACACACCCAAACACCTTCAGTGGGAGTATCCCACTATTATTGCCTTGCAATACCTCACATGGGGACTTCCATCCGAGGACCTTCGAGGGCATCCTGTTGATGAGTTGAGCTGTTGTCAACACTGCATGCCCCCACAGACTCTGTGGGACATTCATGTCGATCATCATACTTCTTGCGACCTCCAGAAGGTGTCTGTTTTTCCTTTCTGCAACTCCATTTTGTGCTGGTGTGTATGCACAGGTGGTCTGATGCTGTATTCCGTGTGCTGACAAGTATTCTGCAAGCGTCCTGTTGGTATACTCCGTTCCATTGTCAGACCTCAGTACCTTCACAACTGCTTTGTACTGAGTCTGGACATGCTTATGGAAATCCCGAAAACAAGCAGGTACATCATTCTTATTTTTCATCAAATATAACCAGGTAACACGAGAGGCACACTCAATAAAAGAAACAAAGTACTTATAACCATTCATAGTGTTAGTAGCACATGGACCCCAGACATCAGAATGTACTACCTCAAAAGCAAAAGTGCTCCTATGACCCGTGCCAACATATGAGCTCCTAGTAAGTTTTCCTAACTCGCACGCATCACATACTAATTTCTCTTTTTTTGTTTTTGCATAAATCTCTGGATATAACTTACTTAGAGTATCAAAGGAAGAATGTCCCATCCTCCGATGATGGAGCATCAAGGTATCCTCAGTCCTCTGCTGCAGTGCTTCCATGCCAGCCTTCTCTGCCATAGATACCAATGCTGAGTCCAGTCCTTCTCGATCTAGGTACCACAGTCCCTCATGCCAAGTGCCAGTCCCAAGTCTTCGTCCTGTCCCTTTCTCCTGGAAGGTCACCTTAGGAATATTGCATATTTGTAGGAGGTAACTTGGTCTCCTGGAGGAGTAAGAAGCAGTCTGTGGTGGCCAGATCGACAGCTGAAGCAGAGTACAGAGCTATGGCCTTGGGAGTTGCAGAGCTGCTATGGTTGAAGAATATGCTGGTGGAGCTGAAGCTGGATCAAGGAGCCAAGATGAAGCTGTGGTGTGACAATCAGTCAGCTATTAGTATCGCCAACAATCCAGTACAGCATGACAGGACCAAACACATCGAGATTGATAGATTCTTCATCAAAGAGAAGTTGGATAGTGGATTACTGGAGCTTGGCCATGTTCCAACAAGGGATCAAGTAGCAGATGGACTAACCAAGGGACTCGCCTCAGTGAGCATGATTAGAGGATGTGACAAGATGGGCTTAGTGAATATCTTTCACCCATCTTGAGGGGGAGTGTTGATATGGTATGTTGGGTGTCATATTTAAGTATAGTATAAGCACATGGGAATATCCTGAGGACATATTTGGGATGCCAGAATATGTCACAGGATATTCCATTATGAGATTATTGTCATAATGATTGAGATCATTGTAGACGAGGCGGGAAGGGAGGGGGGCGTGGAAGAGTTCGGTGGAGGAGATCTAGAAAATCCTCCTGTGGGTTTGTGGAAGCTTGGTGACGGCTAGGGTTTGTGGAAACTTGGCTCTGATACCATATTGAAATTAGTTGATGATTTTATTGATTGTCTCATTGGCATTATATAGCCTTACAGTCATTAATACAATGATCTCAATCATTATGACAATAATCTCATAATGAAATATCCTGTGACATATTCTGGCATCCCAAATATGTCCTCAGGATATTCCCATGTGCTTATACTATACTTAAATATGACACCCAACATACCATATCAACAATAACATGTTCATAGTTCGTTACTTTCTTGGTTTGGATTTTGGTGGTCGACGTTCTCCTATCCGCTTCCCGTGTCTGTGAATCACAACATTGTGTCCGTGAATCACAACATTCTAGCAGTGCCATTAATTTGACTATTTATTTCTTATTTTTTTAATTTAGGAGACATATTATGAAATTTATAAAAGAAGTTAAAAGATAACTACAAAATAAATAAAATATGACTAGAATGAATTAAAATTATGTTAAGCAGCAACAACCCCCTTCTTGTAAATTTCAAATCCCGTGTCTTGTTTTAATGTGTGTATTTGGCCAGTCTGGACCGTCCTGCGGTCCGGATCAACTGGATTTGATCGGGTCCCGTCCGAACCGGACTCAACCCGAAGAATGCGACGGGCCGGACCTGGCCTGGCCGGTCCGACAAATAAATAATCCGATCCAGTCCGGACCCATGATCTGGTCAGGGTAAGACCGGACCGAACCGAACCGGGCTGGCCCGGTTCATTTTTTTATTTACTTTAATATATATATATATATATATATATATATATATATATATATATATATATATATATATATATATATATATTTCTTTATATTCAAAAAAATTACCATTAGTTTATATTCAAAAAAAAAAATCGAACCGAGCCGGTCCGACCGGACTTGCGGATTAGATCCTCCGACCCAATCCAGACCCGTGGGGGGAGTGGGCCGGAGCGAGCCGGTCAGTTGACCCCGTCCGGGCCAACCCTGACGGGATTTGATCGGACTGGACTCGTGGGGTTTGACCGGACTGGGCCCGTAGAGGATTCCGGACCGGCCCGCCTGTTTATACATCTTGAGTTTTGTCGCAAAGTTCTAGATATTCAACTCCTATCATAATTCCATAAATTTATAAATATGTAATAATTTTGATGTAATGTTTCAAAAAGTTTAGTAATAAATAAAATAAAACTATATAACACGAAAATACAAGGCCAACCACTCTTCAGGGTTATTTCTAAAGATACACTCAAACTTTTAGGACTGTTAATTTTTTTTGACAATCATTACAATATGTAGGACTGTCAAAAAAATTTGACAATCCTAAATCTTTTGTACTGTCCAAATTTTTGACAGTCTTTCAAATAAGTAGGACTGTCAAAAAAATTGACAGTCCTTGCAATAGATAGGACCGGACCCGTCCATCCGTTTACACACCTTGAGTCTTGTTGCAAAGTTCTAGATATTCAACTCCTATCATAATTCCATAAATTTATAAATATGTAATAATTTTGATGTATGTTTTCAAAAAGTTTAGTAATAAATAAAGTAAAACTCTATAACACGAAAATACATGATCAACTACTCTTCCAGGTTATTTCTAAAGATACACTCCAATTTTTAGGACTGTTAAATTTTTTTGACAATCATTACAATATGTAGGACTGTCAAAAAAATTGCAGTCCTAAATATTTTGTACTGTCCAAAATTTTGACAATTTTTCAAATAAGTATAACTGTTAATTTTTTGGACAGTTCTATATATTTAGGACTGTCAAAAAAATTAACAGTTCTTACAGTACATATGACTGTTAAATTTGGTAACAATTTTAATAAGTTATTCTGAATAAAGAATGATATGATGTCATTTTAGAATTAACCTTTTTCAATCAACCCTATTCACAATTATGCCCTGAAATCACGTGATATAGGGTGATATATAGTGTCAACAACTGCACTCAAAGACTTCAGGGGAGGTGGGTCCCGTTAATGTCTCCAAGTTGGGAAGCATATGTGACAAGGGATTCAAGCACCATCAAACACATAGCCCACACCTTGCAATTATTAACACCCACGAACGGAAAGAGGGCCTCTCACAGCGCAACAAAAGCTACACATAACCCTCCATGGTATACAAACAGAAAAAGGAATCTTCAAAGTAATCTCCCTAGAAAAATGCTCTGATAAAAGGCATTACTACAAAAATTGATTCCAGAGTATATCAGTATTGGTGAATTAGAAAGAACTTTTACTCATACCAGGTCAAATTTTATTAAGGCTGGTTATCCTCTTTATCTTCCTCCTCATGCTCTTCCTTCTGCTCCTCCACCGCTTGCCGTCGTTTCCACCATTTGTCGCAGTTCCCACACGCAGTAGTGGTCTCGTTCTCCATCGCTTGCCGCTGTCCTTACCGTACTCCGCCGTCGCAGCAGTCCCGTCCTACACCGTATGTGCGCCTCCCGCTGCCGCCTTCTCTCCCTCCTCCCGCTGTCGCTGCCTCCTCCTCCTCCTCCTCCTCCTCCCGTTCCTCCGTCTTGTTCCCCCTTTCGGCCTCCAAGCAGCTCCGCCCCCGTGTCACCTCGCGTAATCATTCCTTCCGGATTATCAAAATTTTGACAGTCCTATCAATTGGAAGGACTGTCAAAATTTTGACAGTATAGTACTATCAATTGGAAGGACTGTCAAAATTTTGACAGTCCTAAAAAATCAATATATATTTTTAGGACTGTCAAAATTTTGACAGTCCTACCAATTGTTAGGACTGTCAAAATTTTGACAGTCCTGATTATAAAAAAAATCAATTGGAAGTGGACAGTCCGGTGAGTAGTTTTTGAAAATGACAAACTTATAATTATGAATGGTAAATATTTGGACTGTCTCAAGTTATTTTTGTAGTGCTTTTATCAATAGCCTAGAAAAAGTGCTCAACGTAATTAACAGTGCATGGTAGCCAAAAGAGAATATATAGCAAAGCTTGGTCAAGGACATTATATAGAAAACTTGGACATTATTTGGTTCGCGGAAATAAAATAAAAGAATATTATTTTTTTGTATTTTTTTTGAAAAAATTATTTTTTCAATGTTTGAAAAGATCAAAGAAATTGGAAGGAAAAAAAAAAAGAACCATTGAAATGTATGTTAATATTGTCGAGGTTACAAATATTGATCAAATTTACGACAATTTTAGATCAAAAGACGGTTATTCTTCTTATTGGTCTTACGTAATCGGAATACAAACTGACTTGAAGCTTACAAATATAAAAAATTGTTAATAAAACTTTTCTTTCTTGCAATTGCAGTTCCAATGATAAGATAGAACGTTTACAACAATTAGAAGAAAGTGATAGAACAAATGCTTGTTGAGGTAATTAAGGCCACCATTTCTCAAAGCAAGACTCGTGCTCTATCGGCGATCTGCTCTCATGAATCAGCAAGTTCACGTGATGAACCTCTGAAACATTCGTAGTCACCTATGTGAACAACTCGAACGGACTTCTTGGACGAAGGTGGCGACCACAGCTCATTTTCCCTTCTGTCTCTCTTTTTCATTTCTCTCTCAAAAGGAGGCATAGAGAGAATATATATAGAAATAGGTGAAAACACTAAGATGAACAGGTACTTTATGGTAGACGACAAACCTATGAATGACCAAATTCATGAATTTCAAGAAGAATCTCTTAGATTGTTGGAAAATATTCTTTGATTTATGTAAATAATATGTAAATAAAATGACAATGAGTTAGAGTTACCGCCCCCTAGGGAAGTCGCACACTATGCACTGTCCTAAGAGATTATTCGAGGTCTATGTGCAGACTTGTTCTCAAATCCTCATATAGAGGTCTATGTGCAGACTTTCTGGTCTTATCTTTCTCGAATAGGAGGAAAAAAAGGAGTATTGGATTTTATAAAGATAGATGATTTGGACACACCTATGTCAGAGAGAGAGAGAGAGAGAGAGAGAGAGGACCAGAAAGTAGACAACAAAATTATCATCCAAATTCCTACATCTTTCTCTCCTCTTTTACTATCAAAACTTTCTTTTAATCCTACTTTGGGCAAGAGCTAAGTTTGGGTCACTCTCTTCAAGCTGTGTTCAGCGACGGGAAGCCGATAGTATGGGTGGAGGGGGTTTGCCTCTAGGAGAATTCGAGAACAAGTCTGCACATAGACATCGAATAATCTCTTAGGGAAGTGCATAGTGCACAACTTTTCTAGAGGCCGGTAACTCTAACACATTGTCATTTTATTTACAGGAATCGAAGAATATTTTCCAACAATATAAGAGATACTTCTTGAAATTCATGGATTAGTCATTCATAGGTTTGTCATCAACCATAAAGTACTTGTTCATCTTAGAATTCATAGAATCATGCGTTTAACAGTTCTATATTACATAAATGAACAATTAGCCTAATCTTGGCCACTGTCCATTATGGTAAGATGAACATCAATCAAAATGGATTCCCAAATTAATAGGATCGAATTAAATTGAATTTATCAATCATAATTGTCCATATCCCGCAATCTGTATAATTTGTGTGATCTGCGCGTAGATCTAGCATTCAGCACAATCATATAGCGATCCGTGAAGATTCTGTGTGCAGACATGCACAAAGAATTGTGCGCATAAACGCTCCCTAAAATGCGTAGAAAATATTTAGAAAATGCTAGCAGAAAATGTGTGTAAAACTGCGCTCATAATATGTGCGCAAAACAAAGTGCATAAACACACACATAACGCGCGCATGAATGCAACAAATGCTCACAAGCACCATCTCACGTCCGATGCGTACGTACGAAGTGCAAATGGCGCCATCAAAGTACCAGTTTGATCTCTTTGTCCGAGTCCGAGTCGCTAAGCCTCTACTAGGCTTAGCTCATATGAAATTTCCTAAAAAGAGTGACAAAAAAGATAAATGTTTCTTTGATGAATTAAAACTTAGCCCATATAGAAAAATATCCCACATGGCACCCACATGGGCCACCACACCTCATGTCCATACCTCAATATCAAGCATAGCTATATATTGAGATACTCACTTGGTATTTTTTTTCCAATGTGGGACTATTTTTCTATTGTAGCGTCATGGGTTGAGCCGGATAACTCGATGAAAGAAGGCGCGTCTTGCGCCCTACTCACTGAAGACGATCCTTGCTAAGTAAAAACTCCAACAATCCCCCACATATCTCAATATATGGGATGAGCGTTCCCCATAGTGACTGTACGTCATGCATTTTGATATATTTTGCTTACGACTTAAATTTTTCTGCATGGGTCAAACAATAGTACAATAAAGAATGGACTATGCCTTGAATTAACTATCATAGTTGTTGTCCTTTCCCACTCACACAATGATATTAGTTGTACCTCTGGTCGCACATTAAAGGTCATATACTGACCTGGTCTCGGTGGATGTGTCTTGGGTGTCTACAAGCTTACCTTGAAGCAACGACCAACATCTATTTTTCATATACTTAGGCAAGTTCTTTCTAGAGAGTTTAATATTCCCACCATGAAGTCTTATGCTTCTTTGAGGTGCTACGTCGCTATGACATGGTCCAAAGTCGAGGTCCACAACCTCTTGATGGTGTCATCCCACTATAGCATGAGATCCCAGCCTCTTTGTAGTACTATACTACTCTTCATTTTTCAACACTAGGCTACCTATCTATATGCAGTACTACTGCTGTGACATGGTCTGAAGCTGAGGCTCAACCTCATCGTGGTGTCACACCACTATAGCATGGTGGTACTAGCTCATTTGTACTTTTTATATCCCTATTTTTCTAAATACGTATATAACTGTATTTTTTTGTATTTGGAGGATTCTAAAATTTGCGTATTTAAAAAATTATTTATTTTCTGCATCTTGATTTACCTTAATTGTCGAGGCCTGATTTTCTTGTTGTTGCCGTTGTTGATTATTTTATTGCTAGTATTATTTAGTTATTTTATTTATTTTAATTGGTGTTGTTAAGGATATTGGTATTATTATTATTATTATTATTATTATTACTAGTATATATGCACGTACTTTGCACGTATATTGGAGTGAATGATGTTGATGAGTTAGTTTATTTCTACTGCTTTTAATTATATAGGTTAATGGTTCAACCCTTCGAATTCTTTGGTAACAATTTAAAAGAGTTAGCAAGTAGCATGAACCCTTTGATTTTCGTAAATGGTTGTCATTATTGCATCTCTTAAATGGTTGTCAGTGGAATTTATTGTAGGTATTCTTTTTAATTACTAAATATGTTGAAGGGTATTTTTGGAACGAAATTTTTTCACGGTGAAGCCTAGTTTTGGCATTATATAGTAGAATAGATTATTATTATTTATTCTATTTATATTTCTATTTGTATTTCTATTGATTTATTATTATTATTATTATTATTATTATTATTATTATTATTATCTAAACCAAAATTAACCCATAACCTAAATCGAACCCTAAACCTACCCCATCTTCCCCCATCTTACAACCACCCCCACCACTTTACGATATCTTTCTCTCACCCCCACTCACATCTCTACCCCGTTGGAGACCGCTCCCCCTCAAGTCCTTTCATCTCTCTCTCTCTCTCTCTCTCTCCTCTCTCCGTCTCCCCTGATCTCTCTCTCACCAGACCCTCTCTCTTTATCCCTATCTCACTTGACCATCTCTCTTGATCCCTCTCCTACCCGAACCTCGCTCTCTCTCGATCTCTCTTTCTCTCAGCCATCTCTTCCTCTCTCTCTCTCTCTCTCTCAATTTCTCTCTTGCTCACTCGGTGCCATCACTTCCACCACCATTTCCACCACCACTTTCGGTCACCACCACCATGACGATCATCTCCATGACCGTCACCATCATCGTCATCGTTTCATCTCCTTCCCCCCTCTTTCCAAGGCCATGCCCGCACAAGTTTCTTGGGACACGTGCACCTCGGTGTGTGTGTGTCGGCTTCTTTTTCTGTACCGTCTTGATCCACTTGCTGACTCGAGCAGCAGGAGGCCTCAGGCCCCGCACTGCCTTGAGCACAGTATCATCTCAATTTGCGTGTAGTCTTGATCTTCGTGCCCTTTGACCTTTGTGACTTTTCTCATGATTCATGTCACATTGATTTGCGTACACATATCGATTTGCGTATTGCATTGATTTGTGCACTTCATGTTCCTTGGAACATTGTCCATGTCTCAATTTACATGCACTTTCTGTTTCCCATTCGTATCGATATTTGTGCTACTTTGGATTTCGTATGCTTCTTGATTTACGTGCATATCTCAATTTGTGTGTCCGTATCGATTTGCTTGCGTCGATTTCCTTATCAGATTCTTACAACGCTTACGGGACCCACACGGTATAGCCTTGTGCCATCTCTTGAGATTTATGTTATATTTTTATTGTTTAATGCTAATGTTTGCTTATTATGTATTCTGAGGGCCCCAATGTATGTGCGAGCTTGAATCCAGAGTGTCGAAGACTTGTGTATCTAGCCGAGCCCTCTAGACAAGTACCCCTTGCTCGGTGATAGTTTCGCGCCTATGCGCTTCTCGTCCTGCAATTTTTTTTTGTAATTATTGTACTTGTAAACTGTAAATTTATAGTGGACTAGTAAATATTTCTATTAGTGTAGATTGGTTCCGTATCAAGCTGACACCCATACCGAACTACTCGGACGAGACATCCATACCTCCGAGGACACGAGAATGACGGTTATGAGAATCGTCCTTATATGCCTTGTGTCTGACTCACGGTCAGGTTACGATTTGGCACTAGATTATTGGACTTGTGTATTATGGTTAGGTTAAGGACAGAGAACCGTGTGATGGTACGTCCTGTGCGACAATTTGTGATGTGTGTTGGATTTGTGCCCAATACGCATCATAGTGCTGCTGGAGGCAGAGACTTTATGTTCTCGGCTTGGAATTTTATGGCGGGTTGCGTTGGGTGGATATGCTTTTGTTTTGCTGGTTATGTTCGGATCCTAGAAATATAGGTGAGGTTCTACCAAAATTTTCTAGGCTTTCAATCGATAATTTGATTAGGGATTGGATTCGAGAATTCGATTCGGGAATTTGATTCAGAATTTTGGTTTACGATTTTGGTTCAGGTTTTTCATTCAGGATTTTGGTTTAGAAATTTGGTTTAGGAGTTCGATTCATGATTTTGGTTCAGGAATTCGATTCAAAAAATTAGTTTGGTGATTTAATTTGGCATATTAATTCGGGATATTGATTCGAGACATTAATTCGGTAAGTAATTCATAATTTGATTAGGGATTTAATTTTTGGGATTGATTCAGAATTTGATTAAGGATTTGATTCGAGAATTTGATTTGGGGATTTGATTTGGGATATTGGTTCGAGAACTTGTTTCGGAGATCTAAGTAGAGTTGTGTTCTGGATTTGCTATATTGTACCCTATTTATTAGTATATGGTTGATCCATTTCTTGCTAGGTAGACTCGGACTTGTAGAATAGACGTATAGTTATAGTTTTGCCCTTGTCTGTTAGATAGAGTAAGGGGTGTAGTTCTACTCGGGAGATAGTCTGTGACCCCGGTCTTTGTTTGATTTAAGAGTCATGGATCTGCTCCAGAGTGGTTCATACATTTCTTTACCACTGTCCGACGATATTAGTTATTAGATTATTATTTTCTTATCATTCTTTCCAGAGGTTATTTTAGTATAGTCAGATAGGACTAGCAGTCACCCTGTATATCAGGATGGTGAACTTTGGATAAATATTGAGGATTAACATTTAAATCATAGTTATAATTTTGGGATATTGATTGACAAACTCTTATGGATTTATATGGAATTTTGTAGACCGAGGGTGCATGCCAAATATTGTTATTGTTGGATTTCTCGAATTTGGATTATTGTGAACGAGACAAATATTGAGATTATCAATATATGGTTTAACCTGATTTCCCAAGTGCCCAAACTTGATACACTTCTATATTTTGGTAGACCTTAGGGATCTTGTGTTACTGGGTGGCATAGTATTTAGTGGTCTCATTACTATATATATATATATATATATATATATATATATATATATATATATATATATGGTGGATCAAAAAGTTGTGTACATGATGTGGTGGATCAAGGAGTTGGTGATATTAAGTTGGTGTTTGATTTACTGCCTTAGTGACTTCTAGAATTAGTACTTATGGATGGATAACTTTGTTAGACGGTACCTGTGTTATATTTCAGAATTTAGATGACTTATTGACTAATAGTTTATGATCATTGATTCAGTAGATTCTTGTGAGCCAGAGGGTCTGACATTGGTTCTGGTGATTAACTTAGTGTTTAGTGTTCGTATTTCCTTACCTGATATTCATATTCCATCGTCGATGGAAGGACTACTGATAGATTGATTTGGCTGATAAGTCTGACTTGATCAATAGACCGATATGATTGATCGACTGACTGACTGACTGTCCCTATTTCCTGAATTGACTATCTGTATTCGTGCTATTGACTATCAGGTTACCCATTTGAGGTACTTGTCCCATTATCGCGCTGCCTTGCTTAAGTTCGGTAAATTTGTCTTTCTTTCTCTATCTGACGGCCGGAGGGAGGTACTGTTCCAAGAATGCATCCTTGAACATCCCCCAAGTAATTTTGCCGTCTAGGCGCCTTGTGGCGAGATCCGGCTTCTTGATATGCCACCAATCTTATGCAATTAACCGCAGCTGCATGTTTGCATATGCCACCCTCTTGTTCGCAAGTATACCATCAAACTCAAACAAGCTCTCCAACTTGGCGGCCCAATCCATCACCTTATCCGGCACGGCTCTGCCTTCGAACTCTAGAGGGTTCAACTTAAGAAACTCGGTGCCTTTAAAGGTAGATGTCTTGGCCGCTTGCGGAGGTTCATCTGCTTCTGTTAGGCCAGTTTCTCGAGGCATGGGTGCGGTTGTCACAGGTGTCGCGGCGGTTCTCGATGCACTGCTATTGGCTGCCAAGGTCGTCACTTTCTGAGTCAAGGTATCAAGTTGTTTCTGCTGTGCCAAGGCCCGAGCATCAGCCCGCTGTTGCTGAGCCTCAAATCATTTTTGTTGATTCTCCATCATAGATATCAAGAAATCAACTTGGTCATCGGTCTAGCCAGATGCTCCTGATGCCCCTTGGTTGTCGTTCTTAGCCATTTCTCTGTAAAAATAGAGTACTTGAATTAGTCTCATAACATAATATGGAATTATTGTATGGGACATTGAGTTTTCATACTTTTCAAGATTGGGACATTTAACACCATTAATTTAGTTATATAGATTCACAACAATTTTTGAAATTCGGTACATTTGAAATTGCTTGAAAATTTATATCATTTTAAAAAATAATATTTGATGAGTCCAAGGACGTAAAGCCGTGCTCTGATACCACCTGTCATGCCACGATCCCGTAAGGGCCGATCGTCCTCGCTTGGTCCTTACGGAACCGATTGTACTCGCTTAGGTGTGATATCATGCAAGCCTACGTTGAGCTTGCACAAGACATAGTACCTGCACAAAACACAAGTTAGACAAAAATATACATATATTGAAGCACAAAATTTAGAATGTAGAGAACCAAAGTTTGAACACATTTGATAGGAACACAAAATACTTTCTTTACTGAATACTTGAAATTGGATTACAAAGTATTAGCTTGGCTGATTATAAAATATGCCATAGATTGCTTTCAAATATTTTTTACAACCCAAAAAACTAGCCATAATGTCCATACATCAAATCCTTTTAGTAGGACAAAAAATAAATTACCTAGAAATAAAGCTTACAAACTGAAGGAACTAGCAGACGAAAGAGAAACAAAAGGCAACGAGCGCAGCTCTACTGGATGGACATGCTCCTATAGCTTCAAAATGCTCGCCAATCTCTCGCTACATGAACCTGGGGATTCCAACAAATGTGGGTCGATGTCACGCCCTAGTCCCAAAATACGTAGGACTAGGCACACGTAAGTATGTCAGCCGTATGCATATGGTAACTCCAATATATGGATACCATAATACACACGTATGCTGTAATATGGATATAAACTCATATGTGGTATAAATATAGTGTCACAAGTCACAGGTATACTAATCTCATCCACAAAATAAGTCACAGAAAGTAAATAACTGAACTAGAATAATGAGTCTGAATAATCTAAAATAATAGTCGGGTGGAGACAAATCCACTACCAATGACTATATAAATACTAAAATAAGAGAGAATAGTAAATCTCAAATATAAATTAAGATGAGGATAGAAGTGTATCAGCTAAGAAGATCCATCACTAGAGATAATCAATGATGCTCGGAAGGTAAGACCTCCTCGGAAGAGATAAGTGGTAAGTCCTGATCCGTGCTCCTGCGAATAGTCATGAACATCTACACCTGGAAAGGGACAAGGTCCTCAGAGGGACGTAACAAGATACATAGAAGCATGCCAATTTGAATACAGTAAACATGCATAATAGGTAGAAAATATGTAAGTACGCTGTACAAGACAATCTATATAAAATGCATAATGAGGACAACTTTTTGACGTATGGGTACGGGTAGGCTACTCTATCTAATCTCACAACTCACACACACGTCAGGAACATCATCAGCCGACATACCGCGGGGGTAGCGACCCTCGTGACACCATCAATCGACATATGTAAAACCCCTATTCCAAAAAAAAATTATATTTTTTTATTAATTAATAATTTAATTATAGTAATTATGTGCTAATTAGGAGAAATAGATTTTTATTAATTTTTATTTTAGGTGTTGGTGCACTTAGAGGATTTATGGGACCATTAGAAATTTTTTCGAATTTATTTCATGTAGGAGACCCCTTGAGCAGTTGCTAGCTTAACGGTGTGCATTATTCTAATCTATAATTTTTTTTGTGAGTATATATATATATATATATATATATATATATATATATTTTATAAAGAAAAAGGAAAAGGAAAGAAAAGAAAAGAAGAAGAATAATATAAACTAATAATACTAATAAACTAATACTAATAATAATAATAGTATTACTAATAACTTAGCAACCCAAAGCAAACTCCAGCAAACAATTCCCATTCCTTAGCAAACATAACCATTCCATAAGCCCTTAGCCGCCCACTTTTCATTGTAAGACCCCCCCCCCCCAGCGGATGAAAACCGAACCATTTCCTCTCTCTTCCTATTCATATATATATATATATATATATATATATATATATATATATATATATATCTTTTATTTTTTTCTAAAATCCTAAACCTAATCATCCAGACCCTCCTCTTCTCATCTAGACCTAGGGAGAGCCGCCACCTCAGCCAGAGAACCCCGCCAGGCCGCCCAAACAAATTCTGATGACCGCGACCTCGCGCACTGCAGATTCCCACACGAGGTACCTTTGCTCCGGAGTTGCTTTCCGTCGACTCGCTCAACCAAACATCATTCCGTATTCACCGGTATGCTCAACCCTTAACCCTCTTCCATATCTGTATAATAGCAGATCTTGAACAACGTGTACCCATAGGCGAAAACTGCGTCAAATTTGGCACAAACAGACCGAATTCTGGGATCGCAGAAAACTGCGGTGACCACCCATGTTGCCGAGTTCGTATCTCCCACCACAGAGATCCGAATTTGATGATTCTTTTTGGTATGCGTAGACCACTTGACCTAGTTTAATTTTTGTTAAATAACCCTACATTATTAAGTGCTGTGGACAGAATTAAATTCGTCACAAAACCCCACGAACCCACTTTTTCAGATTTCCAAAAGTTGTGAAACGGAGCACGTTCTGCCAAACGGGACCGTCCCGCCGTGTACCAAGTGTACCAAACGGTACACGCAGCGTAACCGGACACATAAAAAATTCGTGGAAACTGATTCGAACGCGTGTGCGCGCCGGAATCAGCCCGTATCCGCGGACGCATCCCGTGTCGTAACTTTTGTGGAAGTCGCGTGCATTTTCTGCATGCACGTCAGATTATGACGAAACTTACGCCATTGGACTCGTGGTAACGCGCTGGTCCTGTGACCCAATTTTTACGCAATTCTGAGATGGTTGACCAAGTCGCCAATTGGTGGGCCCCACAGTTGACTTTTTTGACGAAATTGTGTTCGGCTCATCGGAATCCACATTTGGACATACCGTTGGGTTTGTATTGATATTTAGAGTTATTTGACCAATAATTTGTCCCATTTAGAGATTGTTACCCTTGGCACGCTTTTCGGTACAAAGTGGGCCACACGTGGACCCCACTTTTACCCAAAATTACCGTTTTACCCCTGTGTCCAAATTGGACGAAAGGGAAGTACTTTTTAGCTATTTTTCTTATTCTGGGAACGTTGGTGATGTTTATTTCAGCATCCGGAGACGTTCATTCTGAGGCCGTAGCTTCTGACTCTTGGTGCTGACATCGGGACACTATATTTTGCAGCTTTCTTGCCAGGCTAGATACCTTGCCAAATTGTTTATAGTATTTTGCATGCTTAGTATATTTCTGTATATTTATTGCATTTCTGTTTATTTATTGCATGTGTAGTTCCTTTTCAGTCATTACTATATATTAGATATGTTGACACACACTTGACACTTAGTATCATAGAGGACAATCATTAGGCGTATGGGCTTTTAACCACTCTGGTAAACCGTAGTCACTAGCACGCACTATGGTGGTCATGTCCGATGGTCGCTACCCCAGAGGTATATCGATTGATGGAATCCGAGGGTCGCTACCCCAGAGGTATGTCGGCTGATGATGTCCACTGACGAGCGTATGAGTTGTGAGGATTAGATCGAGTAGCTTACCCTTGCCCATACGTCAAAAAGTTGTCCTCATTTGCATTCATATAGATTGTCTTGTACAGCGTACTTATTTATTTTCAAACATTATGCATGTTCACTGTATTCAAATTGGCTTACTTCTATGTATCTTGTTATGTTTCTCTGAGGACCTGGTCCCTTGCCAGGTATAGACGATCAGCAGTATCCGCAGGAGTACGGGCCTGGACCTGACGCATTACTTTCTGCTGAGGAGGTCTTACCTTCTGAGCAGCTTTGATTACATCTAGCGATGGATTCTTTTAGCTGATACACTTCTGTCTTCACATTATTTTATATTGGAGATTTTATACTCCTCTCTCATTTTAGTTTTGGATATAGTCTTTGGCAGTGGATTTGTCTCCACCCAACTATTATTTTGGATATTTCAGACTCCTTATTCTAGTTTAGTATTTCTTTTCTATGACTTGTTGTGTGGATGAGATTAGCATATCTGTGACTTGTGACATTATATATACCACATGTGAGTTTATATTCATATTACAGCGTACGTATGGTTTATGGTTTCCATATATTGGAGTTGCCATATCCATGCGGCTGGCATGCTTACGCGTCCTAGTCCTACGTATTTTTGGGACTGGGGCGTGACATATTTTTGTGGTGGCCTATGCAGGTCGAGTTAGCCGTTTCGGTTACGTAACTGTACCGAGCGGGCCTGCACCTAGGATTAGAATTTTAGATCTCATCCACACTTGACTATAACTTACCTTCCTTCCAACATGTCCTACTTAAGTGCTTGCATCCTGCTTGATTCATGTACTCTTATTAATCCTTCATCCATCTCTTGCAGAGAGATGAATTTGCATAACGGGCATGCCGCCACCGGGGACAACACGTCTCCAGGGGACGACGACCAATCACCCAGAGTGACCTCAACGATACCTCTTCTTCCCGGACCGGATGGACTGACTAGCAATCCAATTCCATCAACCCCTTCCACGATACCTAATGGAACTTTTCCAGCTCCACTAGCACCGCACTCACATTTCCAATTAAGGGTAGCTTGGTAATTGGCACAGGTATTTTATTTTTAGGAGGACTGTATTTAATATTGTGCATGAGTAATTAATTATCTGTTGTATTGTTTAGTGTTTGTTTAGACGTAGTATTTATTTTAGACTTGTGTAGTGGACCTAACATATTTTATTAGATATATGAACCCAACATTTGGTTGAGTTTAGTTTGGGCCCATTTAATTAGGCCCATGGATTAGGAGATTTATTTAATTAGTGAAACCATTTGACTAGAACCTTCCCCCTTAATTAATTTCTTCATGAGAGGCCCCAAGGGGTATTTGGGACATTATACATTGCTTGGAGAGGGGTTTATGACCAGCCATAATTAGTAGGAGAGAGAGTGCTCTCATTTTATTTCTTCCCTAAATTTTTAGATCTACTTTTCCCTCTTCCAATTTCCCTCCATTCCTCCATCAATTCTCCATCAATTCTTCTCAATTTTTTTTTCTAAATTCATCATTGGGTCTCTACATCAAGGATCTACAAGCAAGGAGCAAGAAGCAAGGAAGAGGAGGCCAAGATCTACAAGGAGAGGAGTTACTTTGCATTTGGAGCCTTTTCATTGGGAATCCATCTCCCAATAGGTACATTTCAGTTTTTCCCCTTCTATTAGACTCTAGATCTGAGATTTTACCATAAGAAACCAGCCCACATGCATAGGCTAACCATAGAATTTGGTTTGGAGTCATTCGGAGACCTACGCTGGAAGTTACATGCATTTTTTGTGCCAATTTTGGGAGAATTTCGAGATTGGCACATGTTGTGTTTGTCAATTAGTCAATTAGACCAAATTGACATATGATTACTTGTTTGTGATTAGTGTCATATCCACAATTGGATACGTGTAGGCCATACCTCGTCAATTTGACGAAACGGGTTGATTTTAGGGGTTTTCCTCCGACACGGGGCCTTGTGCATATCACATTGTGACACGGACACGTAGACACACTAATTACTATACGTATTATTCATATTTAGTATATTTGACTTGTCCGTATCCTCCGGAATGCGTTTGGTTGTGTGTTGGAGCCGTATCGCACACGTATCATAGAGCAAGTGTGACATGGGTGCGGTGCACTTCATGTGTTTGATGTTTTTTTCTTCTTATTATACATGCATGTGTTTATATATATATATATATAGGTGTACTTGTGATTAGTGTATAAGTATGGGTCTATGTGTATATATATATATATATATATGTAGGAGCATATAGTGATATATGTATATATCTATGCATATATAGTAGTGAAGGGGGTTGCAGGTTTCAGTTGTTGGAATTGGTAAGATTGATATTCAGTGAGTTTGGGAGTTGGTCCAATGTCTTGAAGGCCAGAAACTTAACCTGACACTTAGGCCAATTTGACTATATACCTTGTTGATATTGTTGTGGTTCATCTACCTCTTTGAGGCTATGTTTGAGGTGCAGGTGCTTATGTGTATGTTGTGGGTGGCAAGTGAATGTGCATCTGAGATTTGGTGATTAAGAGGGTTAGAGTCTGATACAATCTCACATTGATGTGTCAAGCATATACAGTGTTCACAGTGTGTTCTGGGCTGGGTTGAGTTGTTTAGTGTAGGAGGGTATTCCAAGCTCGTAGCACAACGAGTGTGGTACAAAGGGTATCAGTTTTCGAGTATCAGTAGAGGTTTTTGGGTACCCTAGGTTCAGCTAAGTATCAGTGAGAAATCACTGACAGCAAGTATCCGCAAAGAGAGAAAGAGAAGTTGCAGCCTTTCACAGTGAAGTGCAAGTAGCTTCAACAGCAATGTGTATCTTTAGTATCAGTACTTACAGCAGCCCGGGTAGTTCAATATGCAAAACAAATGGAAAAGAGCAGCAGTTTTGAAGCAAGCATTGCAGTGGTTTCAGCAATTAGCATCAGTGTGCAGCCAACCACAGGAAGCTAGCAGCTCGAAGCAGTGCTCGTGCAGTGGCAGCAAGTGGGACTCGGGGTGCACCAACTGCTCGAATGAGCAGTGCAGAAGAAGGCAGCTGCAGTAGCAGTCACTGCACCAAGTGAGTATCAGCAAGGAGGTATCAGTGCACATGGCTGCACAAGGAAGGAGCAACATGTTACTACAAAGTGTTCAGCATGAGAGGAGCAGTCCTACTGTAGCACAGTAACTGAAAGGGGCTCAAGCCACAGGCAGTATAGCTTTAGTTCAGCAGAGGGCTCAGGTAAACTCAGCAATGAGCAGTAGGAACTTCAGCAGTGCCTCCACTACAACCTCGAGCAGCAATCCAGCAGGGAGTATCAGCAACTGCGGGGAGCACAGTGCTCTTGCACGATTCTGCAGCCAGGCATCGGGCCACTACACAGCAACCAACTGAGGAGCCTAGTGCAGTTTTAGTCTCACTGTGCAAGGAGGATGTAGCATCATGCAGTTCAGTCAATTGAAGGTATCGAGCAGTATCAGTATCCGCACAGTATCAGGTATCGGATTTGGGTAACTGAGCACCGTATCAATGACAGGTACCAGTGAGAACATCCAGTTCAGTACAGTATCAGCACTGCAGCCATCAACAAACAAGTTCAGTTTAGTACCTGCAAAGTATTGGTACCAGTTCAGGTATTTGGTACAGTGGGTATTGGGTATTTGGTTAGTTAGAGGGTTGATGGTTATTGGTTTTAGGTATGGGTTTTGGGTAGTTAGTTAAGTATATGGTTTAGTTATTAGGTATGGGTAGCTTGTGACTGCAGTGGCAGTAGCACAGAAATTAATCAGGGCATCAAGAGCTCGGGCACAAGATCAACAGCAAGGAAGCTACTCACTGCAGCATGTTGTAGTACAGCATCAACACAGTGAGTACAACATGCATCAACCAGCACAACAAAGTGCAGTAGTTCTAGCTGCAGCAAAGGAATGAACGACTGCATTGAGAAGCAGTTATCAGCAGCCAATGTATTCAGCATGAGCTTTGTTTCAGCAGTGGCATTCAGCAAACTAAGTCAGTGCAGCAGAGGAGACCAACTGCACACAGCAATGTGCAGGGAGCATTAGAGGGCAGTGTATTTTGCAGAGTATCAGTTCAGTAGCTCAACAAGTTATCAGGTTCTGATTCAGTCATGAGTTGGGTTTTCTGTATTTTACTAGTAGTTTAGTAGTTTTAGTACTTGGTTAATAGTCTCAGTGGTAGTTGAGTTAGGGTATCCTTTCAATGTCAGTTAATCCAGGTTTTAGTAAAGTTAATTTGGGATCTTGTTCAGGTAAGGTGTTTTGAGTATTATTGAGTTAAGTTATTGAGGTTTTGGTTAGTAGTTTATATGGTGTAGTTAGTATGTATATAACTATGTATACTAGTTATAATATTGGTTAGTGAGTATTAGAGATATTAATTGTTTATGTTATTAGATAGATACGTATATTAGTATAGGTAATATATGTTAGTTTAGCATACTTGTTAGAAAATAGTTAGTTTGGTTAAGGTGAAGGTTTAATTAGTTTAAGTGATTAGTATATAGGCTACATATATGTGTCTATGTATACTAGATTGTAAAATATGTTAGTAGTTAGTTATATTCTATAGTTAGCATTAAGGTATTAGCTATATATTAGTTATACTAATGAGTGTTTTGTGTTACTGGAATACCAAGGTATGCCAAGGTATCCTATTTTTATTTGTTTTGTTATATTATTATAATTATTGACTTGCATATATATCTAAAACCCTATTTTCATATTAGCAACTTGCGTATCTTAGGATACGAACCTTTTGTGAGATTCTAGTATCGTAGCTTAGCTAGTATAGCCTAGTTTCTTGAGGTTTTGACCTAGTGACTTAGCATTAGACTCTTACAACCTAGATTTCATCGGTTTGACTTAGAAATGGCTTTGTGAATATTGACTAGATTAACTTAAACTCATTCCAACACCTTGTATTAATGTGATATTCCATATATAGGTTGTGTGACACCAGTGGGGACACAGTTTGACATTCATTGCTTGGACGACAAGCGAGTACATTCTCTGATAGTTTCCATTAATTGCTAATTACTATAATGTAAGAATTAGAAATATTTTACATGACTCTTGACACATTGGTACACGGACTAGTATACACATGGATCAGTCATGGGATGTTACATATATATTGTTCATTATTTCTCGTGTTCTCAATGTTTAACTTAGACAATATTTCATGTTCAACATTCATGTTTAATTTAGACAATGTTTCGTGTTCAATGTTCAATGATCAATGTTTCGTGTTCAAGGTTTATTGTTTACATGGCCTTGAGTATCTTGTATCACAACGTATCATGGTTGGATCCATTGTACTAGTTGGGGGAAAGAGGAAGTGTTAGCTAGGTATGTGATCAAATCCTAGACAATGTTTCATGTTAACTTAGACAATGTTTATCCAACGTTAAAGTAGACAATGTTCACCCAAGCCGATCACATATCTATCTAGTATTTCAATCACTTAGCATAGTTACAGTTCTTCACCACATTGTTCATTGTTTACCTGTTTTTCCACCATAGTTGATATTGTTCATTATTTCTCGTCTTGTATTATATTCTCTATTTCTGTTTATAGTCATTATCAATTAATTGGAACTGCTATTGGGTTGTACTTCGCTCCATTCCTGACTGGAAAATAATTTTCAAATGAATGGTTAGAAGGGATGTGTCCCACTCACTATGGACTGATAGATGGAGTATCACCCGAGGATAGTGCCAGAGACTGAGGCCTCTTAGACTTCCATGCATTGTAGTAGTTTTCTATTTTAGACATTGGTTGTATTATTGTTGGAGATCTGGAGTTGTGTATAGTTTTGAGATGGTTATGTGATGTATTGAGATTTGTACTTCTTATTCTTTCTATTCCATATCGTGCGTACATCTTCTTTCAGTTTTATATGTGATTGAGTATTGAGATGGCATGGCAGTATTTTATATACTTGTGTGAGATTTAGATAGTATAGTAGACCAAGACAACGTTCTACCGCCGATTCTGTGGCGTAGGCTGTACGTACCCATGTACTCGTGCCCCTATACCGGGTGCGGGTTATGACAGCAGGATGGCCAGACACAGCTGTTATAATTCTTTCAGATGATAATACAGGAACAGAGGCAGCAAACAGCGGACTAGAGGCTAGAATTTCTAGCAACACTTGAAAGAATGGCTGCACTAGCCCCTATACCAACCCAGGCACTAGCTTCAGTACCACAAGCTCGGGTTGGTTCAGTCAAGGACTTTGTGCAGATGGGCCCTAAGCCATATAAGGGCAATGAAAGCCCAGAGGAGACCACAAACTGGATTGCCAATACCAAGAAGTTGTTAGAGGTATCACAACTACCTACTGACCTATGGATGATAGGCGTGATGACTCAGTTAGAAGGCAACACGCATCACTAGTGGGAATCAATGGAGCGCCAGTTGGATACGCGTCAGACTTGGGAACAATTCTTAAAATACTTTGAGAGGAAGTACTTCCCGGATACTGTAAGGGACGCATTGTACGATCAGTTCCTCCATCTAGAGCAAGGGGACAAGACGGTTGATGAGTATGACGCAGAGTTTAGCCGTCTCAGTAAGTATGGCACAGTCCTAATACCTAATGACTTGGAGAAGGCTAAGAGGTTTCACCATGGGCTGACTCGGGAGCTCCAGCACTACACTAGCTCACAGTCTTGGATCTCTAATGCCGAGTTATTGACAGAGGCCATGATTCAGGAGGCCATCAGCAAAGGAAACAGAATACAATAGAGAATTTATCAGGGACCAGTAAGGACACAGCAAGGAGGACCCATTAGACACCCTTGACACTCCAGCAACCAGATAGTGCTGCACCATATCCAACCAAGGAGCTCCGTACTTGTCACTATTGTGGTAGGACAGGTCATATTCTAAGAGACTGTCATCGTCGATTGGGACTGTGCATGGTATGTGGATCAAGTCACCATCAAGCTCAAGAATGTCCTCAGCAGAACCCAGGGTCTATGGCATTAAAATCAGGAACACCACATACACCCTCAAGTATAGGAGACCAAATACACCCACCACTGCTTCTACAGTCTGCACAAATGGAGGGGACTAGACCCCAGTTGAACAACCAAGGACAAGGCCAAGCACTCATTATGACAAGTATGGGAGAACAGACACAGGAAGCCGTAGATACAGGTACGACCTTTTAGTTATAATTGTCTTTGCATACTCATAACCCCATTGTGACACAAGATCTTAGATGCACAAATAGATATAGAATTATATATATGGTAGTTTAGCAGTTATGAGGAGGTATGTATATTCTACCCAGATAGCATACACGCGATGCTAATGGATGACGTGAGTAGCAGTAATAGTATTCTTCCCCTATCCTTATCTCGCCCTCTTGGGTGACTCATCTCCTCTTTTTATATTCAATCCTTATCTCGTGCTTAACTCTTCCTATCATAGTCGTATCTTTCGTGCCATTATGAATTGTTTGATTCATATAAACCTTATCCCTATTTTGTTAGTACAACATAAATGTGTTAGTAATGCTTGATAACTAAGGATGAGTACTTAATATGTATATGCACTATAGCAATGTCTGTATTCTTTATTTAGTTTAACCCATAAGTAGCACCATGTAGCCTAGTAGAAATTGTTAGATCATTTGAGATAGATCCTACCCCTAATAGTTAGTCAAGACCTTAAGTGTTTTCCTAAAAACCTAGACTATGCCTAGGAAAGAGTTGAAGGCACTTGTTACGAACTGATGACTATAACAAATCGCTGGCGAGGTAGCGACAGTTGCAGCCAGACGATTATGGTAGAGTAGTCGAATTACTTGCAGCCATACTGGCCAGGTGGCGTGACAGTATTAGACTATGATACTTGGCGATTACGGGAAAAAGTCATAGTTATGAGATTCTAGACAGGTATCCCAAGATTCTCGACCTAATAAATATATTTGCCTTACATACCTAGACAATAGCTTCAAAGAATGTGACTACTAGTAGAATTCTTGTAAGTTGGGTAGTGTAGACGAGTTAGAGGATGATAGAATAGTGTAGGGACAATAGATGGGGAAGTGTTAGAATGACAAACCACGAGTTTTAGGAGTCCTGCTAGATACCATTGTAGTGTAATAGTTATAGCTATCATTATGAATATGGGTTAGTGTCAATTTTGAGGACGAAATTTTTGTAAGTTGGGTAGAATGTAAAACCCCTATTCCAAAAAAAAATCGTATTTTTTTTATTAATTAATAATTTAATTATAGTAATTATGTGCTTAGGAGAAATAGATTTTATTAATTTTTATTTTAGGTGTTGGTGCACTTAGAGGATTTATGGGACCATTAGGAATTTTTTTGAATTTATTTCATGTAGGAGACCCCTTGAGCAGTTGCTAGCTTAACGGTGTGCATTATTCTAATCTATAATTTTTCTTGTGAGTGTATATATATATATATATATATATATATATATATATATATATATATATATATATATATACAAATATATATATATGTTATAAAGAAAAAGGAAAAGGAAAGAAAAGAAAAGAAAAGAAGAAGAATAATATAAACTAATAGTACTAATAAACTAATACTAATAATAATAGTATTACTAATAACTTAGCAACCCAAAGCAAACTCCAGCAAACAATTTCCATTCCTTAGCAAAGCAAACTCCAGCAAACAATTCCCATTCCTTAGCAAACATAACCATTCCATAAGCCCTTAGCGGCCCACTTTTCACAGTAAGACCCCCCTCCCCCAGCGGATGAAAACCGAACCATTTTCTCTCTCTTCCGATTCATATATATATATATATATATATATATATATATATATATATATATATATATATATTATTTTTTTCTAAAACCATAAACCTAATCATCCAGACCCTCTTCTTCTCATCTAGACCTAGGGAGAGCCGCCACCGCAGCCAGAGAACCCCGCCAGGCCGTCCAAACAAATCCCGACGACCGCGACCTCGCTCACTGCAGATTCCCACACGAGGTACCTTTGCTCCGGAGTTATTTTCCGTCGACTCGCTCAACCAAACGTCATTCCGTCTTCACCGGTATGCTCACCCCTTAACCCTCTTCCATATTTGTATGATAGCAGACCTCGAACAACGTGTACCCATAGGCAAAAAATGCGTCAAAGTTGGCACAAACAGGCCAAATTCTGGGATCACAAAAAACTGCGATGACCACCCATGTTGCCGAGTTCGTATCTCCCACCACAAAGATCCGAATTTGATGATTCTTTTTGGTATGCGTAGACCACTTGACCTAGTTTAATTTCTGTTAAATAACCCTAGATTATTAAGTGCTGTGGACAGAATTAAATTTGTCACAAAACCCGACGAACCCACTTTTCTAGATTTTTAAGAGTTGTGAAACGGAGCGCGTTCCGCCAAACGGGACCGCCCCGCCGTGTACCAAGTGTACCGAATGGTGCAAGCAGCGTAACCGAACACGTAAAAAATTCGTGAAAACTGATTCGGACGCGTTTGCGCGCCGGAATCAGCCCGTATCCGCGGACGCATCCCGTATCGCAACTTTTGTGGAAGTCGTGCGCATTTTCTGCACGAACGTCAGATTGCGATAAAACTTGTGCCACTGGACTCGTGGTAACGCGCTGGTCCTATGACCCAATTTTCACGCAATTCTGAGACGGTTGACCAAGTCGCCAATTGGCGGGTCCTACAGTTGACTTTTTGGACGAAATTGTGTTCGGCTCAACGGAATTCATATTTGGACATACCGTTTGGTTCGTATTAACATTTAGAGTTGTTTGACCTATAATTTATTCTATTTAGAGACTGTTACCCTTGGCACGCTTATCGGTGCAAAGTGGGCCACACTTGGACCCCACTTTTACCTAAAATTACTGTTTTGCCCCTGTGTCCAAATTAGACGAAAGGAAAGTGCTTTTTAGCTATTTTGCTTATTCTGGGAATGTTGGTGATGTTTATTTCAGCATCCGAAGACGTTCATTCTGAGGCCGTAGCTTCTGACTCTTGGTGTTGACATCGGGACACTATATTTTGCAGCTTTCTTGCCAGACCAGATACCTTACCAAATTGTCTATAGTATTTTTCATGCTTAGTATATTTTTGTATATTTATTATATTTTTGTTTATTTATTGCATGTGTAGTTCCTTTTCAGTCATTACTATATATTAGATATGTTGACACACACTTGACACTTAGTATCATAGAGGACAATCATTAGGCGTATGGGCTTTTAACCACTCTGGTAAACCGTAGTCACTTGCACGCACTATGGTGGTCGTGTCCGATGGTCGTTACCCCAGAGGTATGTCGATTGATGGAGTCCGAGGGTCGCTACCCCAGAGGTATGTCGGCTGATGATGTCCACTGACGAGCGTATAAGTTGTGAGGATTAGATCGAGTAGCCTACCCTTGCCCATACATCGAAAAGTTGTCCTCATTTGCATTCATATAGATTGTCTTGTACAACGTACTTATTTATTTTCAAACATTATGCATGTTCACTGTATTCAAATTGGCTTGCTTCTATGTATCTTGTTATGTTCCTCTGAGGACCTGGTCCCTTGCCAGGTATAGACGATCAGCAGTATCCACAGGAGTACGGGCCTGGACCTGACGCATTACTTTCTGCCGAGGAGGTCTTACCTTCTGAGCAGCTTTGATTACATCTAGCGATGGATTCTTTTAGCTGATACACTTCTGTCTTCACATTATTTTATATTGGAGATTTTATACTCCTCTCTCATTTTAGTTTTGGATATAGTCTTCAGTAGTGGATTTGTCTCCACCCGACTATTATTTTGGATATTTCAGACTCCTTATTCTAGTTTAGTATTTCTTTTCTATGACTTGTTGTGTGGATGAGATTAGCATATCTGTGACTTGTGACATTATATATACCACATGTGAGTTTATATTCATATTACAGCGTACGTATGGTTTATGGTTTCCATATATTGGAGTTATCATATCCATGCGGCTGGCATGCTTATGTGTCCTAGTCCTACGTATTTTTGGGACTGGGGCGTGACAACATACCACGGGGGTAGCGACCATCGGACACGACTACCATAGTGCGTGCTAGTTACTACGGTTCACCAGAGTGGTTAAAGCCCATATGCTTACTGATTATCCTCTCATAATAAAAAGTGTTATGTGTGTGTCAACATATCTAATATATAGTAATAACTGAAAAAACTACACATGCAATGAATATACAAAATTATAATGAATATACAGAAATATAATAAGCATGCAAATTACTGTAAATAATTTGGCAAGGTATCTTGTCTGTTCTGAAAAAGAATAAATTCCCAACTCAAGTCTTCGTCCGATCTACCCGTCATATAAATTAAACAATTACGTTACAAAAGTGGGTGAATAGGTGTCACGCCCCGGTCTTCCGCAAGCCCAATAGTCCCCGCTGAACGTGAATCACCACGTTACAGCTCTTCCGTGGGCCTATTGTTCTCCTCGGAACGTGATGCCGTGCAAGCCTAAAGTGCGCTTGCACAAGGCCAAAGCTTTGGACAAGGGCAAGTAAGCTATTCAATACTGAAGCAGCGGCATATATTGCAGAAAAGTAAAGAACACAATGGCACATGACAAACAAGCTCTTTTATTGATAATCGAAGGTATTACAAGTGGCACATGGCCGAGGTTACAGATCGCTCAAGCACACTTCTCTCGATTACAATAACACCGTTCCATATATTATGTCCCTCTTTTCAAAGCAGCTCAAATCAGGCACATCTCGATGCGGCTCAAGACATCGACTCCAGATTTTTGGTTCCTTGGGATGAGGCACGGCTATCGCTTCTTCGGACGAACGAGCACCTGAGAACAAGAAAACTATTGGTGGGTCAGCACTTTATACAAGTACTGGTGAGATAAAATAACTGAACAGAAGCTACACCCCCTGAAACCCACACTAAGTAAACTTGTGGCAAAACATTGCATTACTAGTGATCTTGCTAGTTTTACCTAAGTTGTTTTTATGCAGCTTAAAACTATAGTCAGATTACATCTTTTTGAAAACACAAGTTAGAAACCAGTTTTGCATATACGAATACTCAAGCATACGATTCGGGACAGTGCTCTATCGTGCAGTGTACAGCATGTATTATGCATCACAATCTATCTCGTTTGGGGCAAGTTAATCTAGCAGACTGATAATATCGAATCAAGGCAAGCATATCAAGTAGACTATCATTCTATCAAGTGATTGAGGCAGCACATCTATATGATTTCGGTCCCCGAGAAACTCAGGATTGGCAGCGATAATCCTAGCTAATCCAATGACTCACATACTGGTACTATTAGCAGCTGTGACTGAGGTTCAGCTCTACACTAATAGCCATTGTCCAACCGATGTTTGATGCATGAGTCACTATCAGATAAATCACGATGCAGACTAAATGAATAAGCAGGCTATATATATATACTCATATTTTTTACCCCATTGCCGAACGGTTATCCCTGCAGCAGACACACAAGTTAGCAATAATTTGCATAACATAAAGTATACAGTTCTCTAGTTTCCTGTCCGTCCCTGCATCAAACAGTTAGGTATGCAAGAAGGCTAGCCTAGCATGTGCCCTAACTATATGATGGTCCCCTCATCGGGATTAGCAGTTGGGACGTACAAGCCCATCTCACTAATAGACGAGTCGCGGCTACCCAAGGACGTACAAGCCTTAGGTATCTAGATCTCTTCCCGGGCCGAACGATCCCCAGTGCCCCAGGAACCGCTCGAAAAATAATCCTTGTGCACAAGTTGTCCTGACCAAATGCGAAGATTATGCACTTAATCCAGAACAAGCAAGCAAACGCATCTATCAAGTCCAGATAGCCGAAGCTCACTCTCTTAATGCACATTGCCTAATAGCCATATCTCCCCCGTAAGGTTTTTAAGCCTCAGGGTGGGCTATTAGTCTAGATTCACAAGTTCACGCTATTCTCCAAGTTCCATCTCTTCACAAGCCAACAATAAAATATATCCAAGCAAGCTAACTCTTAAATAAGTAACAAGCAAGAACAGTTCTTATAACTCTAGCATGCAAATTCTGTCTCTTGTGGACAAGCATTCTAGTATTCCAGTCTAGCATACGATATAAGTGCAAGCAATCCTCTTTACTCTTGTTATTAGCATGGCAAGGTTCTATCTCATTTCAGACAAGCATTTTTAGTCCTCTTATTAGGCAAGCAAGCAGATTCGTTTTAATGACAAGCTATGTGAGTTCTCTTATTAGCATGCTTAGTCGGTTCTATCTTTCTTCTTATAAAACAATCTTATTAAGCAACAAGCATTCCAAAAACTCAGATTCATTATTAAGTCGTGCAAGAATCAGAGAATGCAGTTCTGCCCACTCACATTGATGAATCGATCGAAAACTCTCCGAGAAGACTTCCGTTCGAGCAAGCAAGGCGATCTCACTTGTACATAGTGCCTACGCGAAGCGGGGCACTACATACTTATCCACCAACAAAGAGTTTCGTCCTCGAAACTCAAGGAGAAACTCACGATAACACAGAGCAGCGATAGTCCTCATCCCTCACCTTCCTTAATCAAAACAAAGCAAATCCAGAAATCATAAGTCACTTCTCAAGCAATGAAAACAAATCCAGAAAATTTTTTGCACGCATCTTTGAGAATATCAATGGACTTATTGTATGGAACGTTTATTGCAACACAATCACAACTCAGGGTCGGAGGCAACGGAATGGGCAAAGAATCGAGTCGCTCTGATACCATTATGTCACGCCCCGGTCTCCCGCAAGCCCAATAGTCCCCGCTGAACGTGAATCACCACGTTACAGCTCTCCCGCGGGCCTATTGTTCTCCTCGGGACGTGATGCCGTGCAAGCCTAAAGTGCGCTTGCACAAGGCCAAAGCTTTGAACAAGGGCAAGTAAGCTATTCAATATTGAAGCAGCGGCATATATTGCAGAAAAGTAAAGAACACAATGGCACATGACAAATAAGCTCTTTTATTGATAATCGAAGGTATTACAAGCGGCACATGGCCGAGGTTACAGATCGCTCAAGCACACTTCTCTCGATTACAATAACACCGTTCCATACATTATGTCCCTCTATACAAAGCAGCTCAAATCAGGCACATCTCGATGCGGCTCAAGACATTGACTCCAGATTTTTGGTTCCTTGGGATGAGGTACGGCTATCGCTTCTTCGGATGAACGAGCACCTGAGAACAAGCAAACTGTTGGTGGGTCAGCTCTTTGTACAAGTACTGGTGAGATAAAACAACTGAACAGAAGCTACACCCCCTGAAACCCACACTAAGTAAACTTGTGGCAAAATATTGCATTACTAGTGATCTTGCTAGTTTTACCTAAGTTGTTTTCATGCAGCTCGGAACTATAGTCAGATTACATCTTTTTGAAAACACAAGTTAGAAACCAGTTTTGCATATACGAATACTCAAGCATACGATTCGGGACAGTGCTCTATCGTGCAGTGTGCAGCATGTATTTGCATCACAATCTATCTCGTTTGGGGCAAGTTAATCTAGCAGACTGATAATATCGAATCAAGACAAGCATATCAAGTAGACTATCATTCTATCAAGTGATTGAGGCAACACATCTATATGATTTTGGTCCCCGAGAAACTCAGGATTGGCAGCGATAATCCTAGCTAATCCAATAACTCACATACTGGTACTATTAGCAGCTGTGACTGAGGTTCAGCTCTACACTAATAGCCATTGTCCAACCGATGTTTGATACATGAGTCACTATCAGATAAATCACGATGCAGACTAAATGAATAAGCAGGCTATATATATATACTAATATTTCTTACCCCATTGCCGAACGGTTATCCCTGCAGTAGACACACAAGTTAGCAACAATTTGCATAACATAAAGTATACAGTTCTCTAGTTTCCTGTCTATCCCTGCATCAAACAGTTAGGTATGCAAGAAGGTTAGCCTAGCATGCGCCCTAACTATATGATGGTCCCCTCATCGGGATTAGCAGTTGGGACATACAAGCCCATCTCACTAATAGACGAGTCGCGGCTACCCAAGGACGTACAAGCCTTAGGTATCTAGATCTCTTCCCGGGCCGAACGATCCCCAGTGTCCCAGGAACCGCTCGAGAGATAATCCTTGTACACAAGTTGTCCTGACCAAATGCGAGAATGCAAGCTCCTATCGATGCAAGATTATGCACTTAATCCAGAACAAGCAAGCAAACGCATCTATCAAGTCCAGATAGCCGAAGCTCACTCTCTTAATGCACATTGCCTAATAGCCATATCTCCCCCGTAAGGTTTTTAAGCCTCAGGGTGGGCTATTAGTCTAGATTCACAAGTTCACGCTATTCTCCAAGTTCCATCTCTTCACAAGCCAACAATAAAATATATTCAAGCAAGCTAACTCTTAAATAAGTAACAAGCAAGAACAGTTCTTATAACTCTAGCATGCAAATTCTATCTCTTGTGGACAAGCATTCTAGTATTCCAGTCTAGCATACGATATAAGTGCAAGCAATCTTCTTTACTCTTGTTATTAGCATGGCAAGGTTCTATCTCGTTTCAGACAAGCATTTCTAGTCCTCTTATTAGGCAAGCAAGCAGATTTGTTTTAATGACAAGCTATGTGAGTTCTCTTATTAGCATGCTGAGTCGGTTCTATCTTTCTTCTTATGAAACAATCTTATTAAGCAACAAGCATTCCAAAAACTCAGATTCATTATTAAGTCGTACAAGAATCAGAGAATGCAGTTCTGCCCACTCACATTGATTAATCGGTCGGAAACTCTCCGAGAAGACTTCCGTTCGAGCAAGCAAGGCGATCTCACTTGTACATAGTGCCTACGCGGAGCGGGGCACTACAATAGGTTCCTTCATTTTAATCTATTTTAATTCTAAATAAAATAACCTAAAATAGTATTTTAATCTTATTATAATCTAATTTTATTACTAAACCCTAATTTTGGTCCCAAAAAAATTAACTTTATGGATTTATGATCCGTAACACGCAAATTGAGGCAATCCGTTGAACAAAAAGTCAACCGACTCAAATCCTGGATTTGTATATAAAATCTTATAGATTTTAGCGCTACATGAAAGTCATTAAAGAGTTATGGCCACAAGGACGAATAGATGATAGTTTTCGGTGGTTTTCTATTTACGTCTATGTTTCACAAATTTTACAGTAGACTAAACTTGTATGTTAAATTTTGGAAAAGTAATTTTATGTAAGTTCATCATGTCAACTTTCTGAAACTTCAAACGGTTCATAATTTCGAATTCGGGATCTCCCGTAATCTCAAAAATACCAAAATACGTCTAATTTCGGACTTCTGACACTTTTAGAATTTTCTAAAAAAATAGGTTCATAAATTATGAAAATAATTTATATATTCAGAAAATTAACCTTGATATAGTTTTAACAAAAAAAAACTGGAGCACGTTTGGAGTCCGGAGCTAGTAGATATCGTCTTTTTAAGTCGTCATAACTACTAGAAAATGAGACTGAATTTATGACAAATTTTGACTCTTTTTGGACGAAAAAGAGAGGATTTTGGGAAAGAAAAATATGAAGGATGAGGTATTTATAATGGTGGTCACTACTTAATTGAATACGACTATGATTGGCTAATTTGGATATGATTAGGATCATATTAAAATAATGATAGGATATGCATGAAGTTTCTTTCCTAATAGGCTCAGGATTTAAATTAATTTAAAATAGAGTTTGAGTTTATCTCAATAATTTATAATCTTAAATAAAATTAAGGATAATTCAAATAATTTATATATAATCATATTAATATCTATTAACACTAAATTATTATCTATCTAATATTAAGACTATATATATCCAAATAAATCCTAAATAATTTCAAAAATCTAAATAAATTTCTTAAAATTCTAAATAAATTACAGAAAAATATAATTAAATATTTTAACCTAAAATAAATATTTGGTAGGAACAATATGCAAGTATGGTCTCATAGTAAATTATGGAAGTCCTAAAAATTTAGGTTCTCTATGTTTTAATTACCTAAAAATTCTAGAATAATCTCCAAGAATCTAAAATAGCCTAAAAATAATTCTAAAGAAATATTTACATAAGTAAATATACTAAGAATTTTTTTTAATTAACTAAGAGAATACTCTAAAGTAATTTAATATCTATAATAAATATAATAATATAAAATATATACTATTTTGGTGAGGGGGTTTACAGTCGATAATCAGCATGTACTGGTAAGCGACCGTAGCCAAACTCACCCAATATCAACCCTAAGTTAGCATGTGAAGCTAGCATTACTATTATGTGATCTTTCTAGTTGTCTAGGTTCTTTTTAACAATTCATACAAAGAAACATAAACGATAGATTGAACCATCATATGATAATTCTTACTTATGGCCGAACGGTTATCCCTGCAGCAGACACACAAATTAGCAATAAATTGCATATATGTATCAATCTTAGCATCAAGTATTAGGTATGCAAGAAGGAAAACTTAGCATGCAACCTAACTACATGATGGTCCACGGGAAAACATATGAATAGAAGGTGGAACTACAATCCCGGGCTAACTATTAGACATGACACCCACTAATCGTAAGGACTACAAGCCTCAGGGTATTTCGATTATCTCTCCCAGGCCGAACGATCCCCAGTTCCCCAGGAACCGCTCGAGAGACTGACCTTGTGCACAAGTTGTACAAAGACTAATACGATGAGTATATTATATTAAATAATCAGTTCTATTACAACAGTTAAATAATATGCATCTATATGAACTATCTTCTTTTCGATAGAGACGTAGCGCTTCAATAAGTCAATATCGATCAATTCAAACCATATGAGGTTTTCTATAAGTTTTAATGTGCAATATATGATAAGGAATGTGCATCAATTTCCTGAACGATTGTAGTGATTATTCTATGATTCAAATATCATAATTAGTTACATGCAATAAGTAGTAGCAATTCTATGTTAACATGCAATTCATGTTCATTAAATTATCTTGTTACTCGGGTGTCAACTTAAGCATAGGGATAGACACTTTGAGTGGACTAGAGATCATTTTATTAAGGCGTATAGACTGAAGGATTCATCGAAGGGCCGAAGCCACTCACCGAATGAATCAACGCGAGAGAATGGGAAAGCCTTACTCAATGACCATTCATTGGTTATGCGTCCGGAAATTGCATCAACACTTGGTTATCATTATTCGATCTCTTTCTCTTACGATTCAAAATGAATGCACAAGCGAGAAAAGCAAATTATGAAGACCAAATCATCAAAAGTAAGACAAAACATAAAGCAATACAAAACTAAGAAGCAAAACATCTAACGAAAATTCTTGGACTCATTTCAATAGGAGTCGTTCCATTAGTTGGAAGGGTTTATTGTATTTCGTTCGTGATTGATTAGGCGATAAGGATTATCCGAGACTTGATTCTCAATCAAGTCAAAGTAGTAAGTGTTCCATTAGTGAACCGCTGGAGACGGGGCCATTACACTGCTCAGCCAAAACTCATACTTGCTGAGTTTTGCGTATAACTTGTTGTTTCGTAGAGTCTGAAGCACAGTTTACGAAGAAAAGTTTATACAAAATATTTGTATTACAAACTATTAAAAAAAAAAGAATAGTACGAAAGATCCTAAATAGGAATCTAAGTACAGTTGATTCTGGGAAAGTATAGCTGTAGAGATCTGATATGCGGAAGCTCACTTTAATCCTTGGACCAAACAACAACAAAGAAATATAAGAAATGCTGTAAAAAAGTTGGAGAGTTGAACAATAAGAAATCTTTGGTAACAATGGCACAAGAAGCTTCTATTTCTCTCATTCTGTTCTTGAATTTTAAAGACCTAAAAATTCTAGCTCATTTCTCTGTCTCTGTATATGTCTCTCCCCATAATGGATGTACCGATCATGTATTTATACAGTTTAGGAGCAGTTATGAGAGTGTGTGCGCACTTTGGACAGTCTGTACCATTTTACCATTGTGCGCACACTTTTAGTGAACAAACACCCCCATGTTCTGAATGACTGGGGCACAAATTGATGCCTTCTTGACATGTAACTTCCTTTACGACGAAAGCATAGGTCGTGGGGGACAATTATTTGTATACTTTTTACGAAAAGCATGGCATATAAGACACAAACTCATAACTGCCCACTGTCAATTACGATAGTATGCTCACTTTAGAAGTGGTCTGGAGACTGGTGCACTTTTGGAAAGATTGGCTATACAAGTGCTATTTTGAAGAAATAGCCGTGATGGCGCACTTTTGAAGAAATTGGCTCAACGGCGTACTTTGAAATAAGTTAGCTCAACGGTACATTTTTTGAAGAAATTGGCTCAACAGCTCACTTTTGAAGAATTTGGCTCAACGGTGCACTTTTGAAGAAGTTGACTCAACGACCCACTTTTGAAAAAATTGGCACAGAGGCGCACTTTTGAAGAAATTAGCACAGTGGCTGGATTGCTAAATGATAACCTGGGTCTGTGTGTCGTAGTCCAGCTGTAATGATGACTTCTGACTCTTCGGTTTTTGTTCTAATCTGTCAGACTCATGGTATTTAATGCTTGGGGGGGGGGGGACAGACATACAAATTGTACGCCTGTTTGTAGTTATAAAAGCAACTTGAAAGTACACAACTTTTCTGTTCTCTGAATAGTGCGTCATCCTTTGAAACAAGTAGAAAGTGCACCATCCTCTAAATAGAGAGAAAGTATGCTATTCTTCCTCTGTTAAGTTTATTTATAAAAAACTCTGCCATCTTCAAGATGCGTATTTTTATGCTTCTACAAGACCCCATTCAAAATTTTTGAATTTGTTCAAATGAATTCAAAATACTTTGAATTAGAAGCATAAAAGTTATTGAGATTTTGTGCGCGTATTTTAGGCAGAATCCCAACGGTTTTGCTAATATGGTTGTAGGTGTGACATGCACGTATCTTTGACTTTGCTTTCTGGTTTTGACGCGGTCTTTCAGGAGATGTAGGCAACTTTTTAGGATTAGTTTTTTGAGAACTATGCTGAATATGGCATTTTTCTCCCATAAATAAGAGCAAAACTTTACCAATATTTTCAGACTTATCTCTTTCGTGCTGTGAGACTTGAGCATGACAAGCGTTAAGTGTGAGCCTACGAAGATGACCATAGCAGTATGGCTCTATTGGCTTTGCTGCCCGCAGAGAAGATGCAAGAGGAGACGCTTCTCAACGATGGGTGAGAGACTCGTCTAGAGATCGTTGCCGCTGAGCTCTTTGTGTGATGGAGCATGGAAGGATATAATAGGCTTCATCATTCTGGAGACTGGTGCACTTTTGGAAAGATTGGCTATACAAGTGCTCTTTTGAAGAAATAGCCGTGATGGCACACTTTTGAAGAAATTGGCTCAACGGCATACTTTGAAATAAGTTAGCTCAACGGTACATTTTTTGAAGAAATTGGCTCAACAGCTCACTTTTGAAGAATTTGGCTCAACGGTGCACTTTTGAAGAAGTTGACTCAACGACCCACTTTTGAAAAAATTGGCACAACGGCGCACTTTTGAAAAAATTAGCACAGTGGCTGGATCGCTAAATGATAACCTGGGTCTGTGTGTCATAGTCCAGCTGCAATGATGACTTCTGACTCTTCGATTTTTGTTCTAATCTGTCAGACTCATGGTATTTAATGCTCGGGGGGGGGGGGGGGGGGGACAGACATATAAATTGTACGCCTGTTTGTAGTTATAAAAGCAACTTGAAAGTACACAACTTTTCTGTTCTCTGAATAGTGCGTCATCCTTTGAAACAAGTAGAAAGTGCGCCATCCTCTAAATAGAGAGAAAGTATGCTATTCTTCCTCTGTTAAGTTTATTTATAAAAAACTCTGCCATCTTCAAGATGCGTATTTTTATGCTTCTACAAGACCCCATTCAAAGTTTTTGAATTTGTTCAAATGAATTCAAAATACTTTGAATTAGAAGCATAAAAAGTTATTGAGATTTTGTGCGCGTATTTTAGGCAGAATCCCAACGGTTTTGCTAATATGGTTGTAGGTGTGACATGCACGTATCTTTGACTTTGCTTTCTGGTTTTGACGCGGTCTTTCAGGAGATGTAGGCAACTTTTTAGGATTAGTTTTTTGAGAACTATGCTGAATATGGCATTTTTCTCCCATAAATAAGAGCAAAACTTTACCAATATTTTTAGACTTATCTCTTTCGTGCTGTGAGACTTGAGCATGACAAGCGTTAAGTGTGAGCCTACGAAGATGACCATAGCAGTATGGCTCTATTGGCTTTGCTGCCCTCAGAGAAGATGCAAGAGGAGACACTTCTCAACGATGGGTGAGAGACTCGTCTAGAGATCGTTGCCGCTGAGCTCTTTGTATGATGGAGCATGGAAGGATATAATAGGCTTCATCATTCATGTTGAACTAATGAATTACGCAGAAGACTGTTCATTGTCTTCAAACCCAGCTTGCTGGAATTACTCTCTTAACATGACCCCTATGCTGATTACAGGGTTGGGATTGAAATCCCAACCGGGACTTCTAGTAGTGGAGCTGGACGGCGATAGCAGAACAACTTTCATTTGACTCGCCATATCCTCCATCGAGTCTGGACAAAAATGGGTCCGTATTGATTTAAATAGGCCTAGTCCTGTGTAGCATCCTCGTTTGTCCACAACATGGATTCTTTTCCTGGTACTGTGGTTTACTCTGAGGAGATCATTTCTTCTGTTCCTTAATTTATCTGCATCGGGAGCATACGGGTCACAAAGATGGGGATGGCTCTGTGATAGATCCCCATCATATAAAAATTTGGATGTAATATATTTCCATATGTATAATCATGATTTTTTTAGAATGAAAATCTAGGTTTGATAGATCTCCATCATATGTAATCATGATTAAAAATCAATAAATTTTTTAGCTTAACTTTATTGTGATGTATGTGTGCTACTGACTGAAGACTTGGATTGTCTTTGTTTTCGGGAGGACATACATCAGTAAAAGACTGAATATGTTGCCTTTCCCCTGTCAATCAAATAGCATTCATACTTGTGTGCAGTTCTACTGGCTAACAAATATGCGTATTCTTTCTTCAGATTAGTACGCGTATTATGGAACATTTTCTATCAATAAGCCATTGTGTATATGTGGGAATTTCTAACCCAATACGCAGAATTCTAACTATTGCCACATTTCACTAAAGAGTCATATTTGGGGATTCAAACCATTATTTCCTATTTTATAAATACTGGAGCTACTTGTTCCATTCTCACGAAGACTTACAAAATGACGTCTGAGGCTACTTCAAAGAGGAAAGACAAGGAATTTGATGAGACCATTGTTTCTCTTTCTGCCATCAAGCTGTCTTCTGCTGAAGAAAAGAAAGAGGTGTCTACTGTCCAACCGGGTAAAACATATGATCTCCAGGATTTTATCGATCCTTCATTGGGTAAACCCACCCAGCCTCAGATTTATGTAAGTGATCCCCTTTTTTTGTCTACTGTCATGGAGAAACGAGCAAATCAGACCAGAATAATGGTTACCTGTCGAATATTTGCATATTCTGATGTTTGCATCTTTCATGCTCTTGCAATATGTATGAATAATTTGGGAGATTTTGACTCATCTTCTCCCTAAGTATTTGTATTATTCTTCCTCATTTTCCATAAATAAAGAAAATTTGTCTTACCTTATTGATACTTTCAAATCGAGACTCATTGAATATATCTGCTCAAAGGTATTATGGACATGGAAGAATAAATCTATGGGAAAATTTGGTAGATTTATCACTCAAGGCATACTTATGCTGAGTACAAATGGCAAATGTTATCGGATGCAATACTATCAGAGGTTATATTGACGTAATAGCTCACTAGTTTACTCCACTGGAGAAGAGAAGAAAGATTAGTTCAAGGACGATCTATTGTCTTCTCTTTAGAGAATAATAAATTGAATATGATTCAGAGGTAATATGGACATGAATCATATTATACTTATTGGCTGGTGAATAAATATGTGAGATAATTTCCAACCCAACTGGGGATCAGGAATATTATATCCTTAAAACAACTGAGCTTTAAGAATGGAATATTTTTGTTTGAGAGAATCGTTTAGATGATCTCAACGAGAGAAACTTTGATAACCCATTACACATTTCTTATTTAAGAATGAATATAGGTAATAGTTTGATAGGCCGTGTAAGCTATGAGTTGCTGGGGATTAAAAATATATTTGTTGTATATCTTATTTTAATCTATTGGAGATGGAGAGAAATATATCGTGCTTAAACAAAATTCTTCTTGAAGAATTTACCGTTGATAGGCATCATTATCAAATCTTTATTAGTCTTAGCGAGCCTGTAGGCACCGTTGGAGAATACTGTCTCCACCACATAAGGACCTACCTATTTAGCTTAAAATTTGTCTTTGCTCTTATGGTTTGTGATCATAGGTCTCCTTACTAAAAGGACTAATTCACCGATCTGGAATATTCTTTTCTTGACTTTTTGATTAAAAGCTCTGAAAATGCGTGCTTGGTATAGCTCAATACGTTGCTGAACATAGAGGCACTTTTCATCAAATGCTTCTAATTCTTACAGGCATAATCGATCATTATTCTCTACTATTAGCTCATTAGCAATAGCTATTCTAAGAGAAAGTATCTGAATTTCGAGCAAAAAAACTGCTTCACATCCGTAGACCAAAAAGAATAGTGTACAACCAGTTAGAGTTTGAACTATTGTATGATAAGTCTATAAACACTCCTCGAGTTTCTTATTCCAATCACGTTTGTTGGATGAGTATAAACTTTTTAAGGAGTTTGATTATGGTCTTGTTGAAGGCTTTCGCTAAGCCGTTGGCTGTTGGATTGTAGGCCGTAGATGCTATATTCTGGATTCAATTCTTGTCACATAATTAATAAAATATTTGACTTGCAAATTATAGCCCATTGTCATCTATTATCCGTCGGAGAACACCAAAATGATAGATAACATAGTGTTTGACAAAGTTAATTACGTTGGACGTCTTAACTTCGATGAACGAAACTACTTCTGCCCATTTAGAGAAGTAATCAGTTATTGCAAGTATAAACCGATGTCCTCTAGAAGAAGATGTATTGATCGGACCAATAATATCCATTCTCCAAGCTTCAAAAGGCCAGGAGGCAGCTGTAGGGTGTAAAAACTCTGTTGGTTTATGGATAAAATTAGTATAAATTTGGCATGACTTGCATTTACGAGCATAATATACGACATCTGCCACAATGGTGGCCTAATAATAACCCATTCTCCTGAGGAGGTCTTGTAATTTCGGACCTGGCTGACGTACTCCATATATGCCATCATGAGCTTCACGGAGTGATTATCTTGCTTTAGGGTTGGAAAGACAACGTAGCAGCAATCCCTCATAAGAACGACGATATAATATTTTGGATTAGGCATCATAGTAGAATTGGAGTGAGCATCTTTTAATAGAAGTGGCTTCTTTAGGATTTTTTGGAAGAATTTTATAAGCAGCATAGTCTATAAAAGGGTCTCTCCAATCTTTATCCTTGTAAGTTGACAATCAAACGGCTTCAAGACCTTTCATTTTGAAGTAGGGACGAACACTCTTTTCTTCTCTAAAGGCGAGTGTTAGTGAGGAGAACAAAGTGAGACGACCGTGCTGGGAGCTAATAGAAGGAAGTAGGGAGTAGGGAGCCCCAGCGGGCAAATATGCCGGGCTCCGGCTTCGTGCACCTACGAACACCTTTCAAAGTATTTTCACGTGTGAACCGAAGTCATGTTGTGTCAATTATTTCTTTCTCATTTCCCTCATTATTGCTCGCCTTTTTCATCTTCAGGAACTTCATCACCTTATTTGATGTGAGTAGGGGTTGCGAGAGAGCAGAACGTACCGCCCTTTCATAGTCACGAGGATCTTTATAGTCAGTCACGACTGTTGTCATAGTCAACGATGGTTGAAAGTTCCAGAAAAAACTTTAAATTGGGAGGACGATCCTCCCGGTGAACTGACCGTATCCTAAACCGACATAGGTGAACTAGTAGAGTATACTAGGGCACTTCGAGAGAACCATGTCGAAGGAACTCGACAAAATAAATCTGTAACTTCGGGAGAAGGGCTGCTCTCGTATCTTTTGATTAGGAAAGTGGCACATACCAGGGGGTAGCGACAGTTTATTAAAAATACAGGACTCTGCTAAGTGGTAGCACGATGGATAGAGTCTGACACCTGCCCAGTGCTGGAAGGGCGGAAGGAGAAGTGTGATAAGCTTTGAATAAAAGTCCCAGTAAACGGCGGCAGTAACTCTAACTGTCCTAAGGTAGCAAAATTCCTTGTCGCATAAGTAGCGACCTACAAGAATGGTGTAACAACTTCCCAGCTATCTCCGACATGGTCTCGGTTAACTATATGACATAACTCTGTTCAACGTGTAAGTTATTTTTTGTACATAACAATTCTCGTCCTGTTACCATAATTGAGTGTCATCTCTTTAGGAAAACGACCAATGATACTGCTAGGTTGGCCAAAGTATCTGCTTCCATATTTTATAATCGAGGCACATGTTCGATAAAAAATCCTTTGAAAGTAAAAGTCAGTTTGATTGCTGCTTGATGATACGGGATGGGGTCTTCATACCGAACCTCGTACTCTCCCCTGATCTGGTTGACTATCAGCTTGGAATAGGCTTCAAGATATTTTATGTCCAATTATTTAGCTAATTGGATACCAATGAGTAGAGCATTGTATTCTACCACATTATTGGAATATGGTTCACTATGAGAATATGCTCGATGAATGAGTAGTTTGTCAGGAGATACAAGGACTAGGCCAACTCCAGCTACTATATTGTCTTTGGGGCCTATTCTTGATGCGTCATTAAATAATAGTTGCCATGTGTCATCTCCAATTTCCATATTAGACTTTAAAACTTTATCTGGGATATTATCGTAAAGTTTGGAAGTTTTCGGTACAGGATGAGCTGCCAAGAAATCAGCTAGCACTTGAACCTTTACTGTTTTTTGCGGGACATATACCATGTCATAAGGTGATAGTAACATAGCCCATGTAGCTAAATAAGAATTGATTGTTCTTGGATTAGTCATCAATACCGGGGGAGGATTTACTCTGGATATGACATGGTTGGTTTAACCTGACATGTAATACCGTGTCTTCTGAATAAAAAATATCAAGGCGAGGCATTCTTTTTCTATCGGATTGTATCGATATTCAGCGCCGACCATCATGCGACTGAGATAATAGATCACCTGTTCATGGAATTTTTTACTCTTCTGTGCAAGAAGAGCTCCTAGGAAGTGATCCATTGCTCGAATATACAACAAAAAAGGATTTTTCTACGATCGGAGACACCAGAAATGCGGGATTTGTTAAATATCATTTGATATTATCGAATACTTGTTGACATGCTTCATTCCAGACAAAGGATACGCCTTTATTCATTAACTGAGTGAAGGGTCGGCATCGTCTTGAGAGATTGGAGATGAATCTCCTAATGTATGCCAGACGGCCTTGCAGACCACAAAATTCTTTGAGATTATGTGGAGGCTGTATTTCGAAGAAAGCTTTGATTTTATCGGGGTCAATGTGAACACCTTTGGATGTTATAAAAATTTCGAGGAACTTGCCATTGGAGACTCCTAGAAAGGTTTTAGTTGGATTCATCTTCAATTAGTGTCGGCGCATCAATTCGAACACAGTCTTCAAATCTTGAAAGTGATCATCTTTAAAATGACTCTTGACAGCAATATCATCCACGTAGCATTCTACTATTTTATGTAAATGCTTATAAAAAATTATACTCATGGCTCGTTGATACGTTGCACCCATATTCTTTCAGATGAAGGGCATGACTGTATGACAGTAAACTCCTAATGGTGTACGAAAAGAGGTATATTTTTTGTCATCAGTTGGCATCTTAATTTATTTTGTTTCCAGAGAATCCATCCATGAAGGACATACGTTCAAATCCTCATGTATTATCGATCATAACATCTGTTATGGGAAGAGAAAATTTATCTTTTAGACATGCCAAGTTCATATCTTGATAATCTACGCAGATACAGACCTTTCCATTTTTCTTCATGACCGGAACGACATTGACTTCCTAGTTGGGATGTTGCTCTTCTCGAATGAAGCCACATGGTATGAGTTTTTTGACTTCTGCTTCAATTGCATCCATCATATTCGGACAAAATTGCCGTTGTTGTTGTTTCACTGGTTTAGTATTCGAAAGAATATTGAGCTTGTGTGTGGCTATTTGAGGATCTAGGCCAAGTATATCCTCGTAACTTCAGGCAAAAATATCAATATACTCCTTTATTAATTGGAGTAAAGCGTATTGATCTTCTTCAAGAAGAATCTTACTAATAAAGATTGGTCTTGGGGATGATTCTTCTCCTACATCAATTTAGACTATTTCATCCTCTATAGGTGGTTCACGTTGCTCAAACCGAAGCTCTCATTAAGTATCAATTTGTTGTTCCCATGGATCATTCTTGACTGGTTCCAATAGTTCAACGTCTTTATCATCTCGGGCAGTTGATACCATATTTACAGAGAAAGTATTTTTGAATACGTCACCCATACTTTCGTCAGAATCCCACAATGATTCAGAGGAATGAGAATGTCTCTTTTTTTGATTCTGAACTTTCAGGATTTTTTGGTGGTGTAACATATCCTAAACCATGACCAATCCGCTGGTAGTATGTTTTAGGCTTGCTGTTTGGAAAGAAGTAACGTATAAGGGTTCGTCTGTCTTTTCCATAATTTAGTCCCAAACCAGATTTTAAGTTGTTGCCCATCCCTTGCATAATGTTCTTGGCTGGTTGGCTATAACAATACTGTTGTATCTTCTCAATATCCTCGTTAGAATTATTAGTTTACATGCCTTTTTTGTTTTTAGATTTGCCAAAAATATCTGACGTTGCTTGTCCTATCTTGTTGGGACTATAAAGTATGCATTCTCATATTGTTCATATAATAAACTATATTGATATGGAGATGCCACGGGTATGGACATAGGTTCGTAGAGATGAAGAGCCTCTAAGAATTTTTTAGCAAATTGTTCAACATTAACGTAGTACGAAGTAGTATATTCTTTATTTATGAAATATAAGATTTCTTCATCTTTTACATAGTCAGCATAATCTTCAGCCTTGACAGGAGGCTTGGCAAGATTCATGACTAGGGATTGACTCACTGATGTTTGTTGCTTGTTACGGCGAAGGTCGATAAAAATGGGCTCATTCTCTAGTGTCGGCTATTCTTTGCATCGAAGGTTGATGACTAATAGAGGTGACTTGTGTAGGTCGAGGCCGAGAGGTTTCGAAGGAGTTGGACGAGTAGTACGTCATTTGACTCGGATTATCAAAGGCTCTTCTTTTAGGGAATTTTCTGCTTCATCACTAGCTTAATAAACTTCTTCTTTCATATACTTCGATGTATAGAGTGAAGAGTCAGCGAAATAGTCTTCGATACCTTTGAATGGGTTGAGGTCAGCTACCTTTGTTTTGTCTTCTTTCCTACTATTTCCATATTTGAAGCATTGATTTAGGATGGAGGATACAATTTTATGCTCATATATCCAAGGCCGTCCCAGCAAAATATTGTAGGATACGTCAGAGTCAATCACATAGCATGTGACTTTAGTACGTAAATCACCTATCTGAATTTTTATGCATATCTTTCCTAGATATTTACTCCTTCCAATATTAAAGCCTATAATGGTAGTGCTAGTAGCAGACATGTTATGCATTGGTATCTTCAATCCTCTCAGTAGGCTTTTAGGAATGATGATAAGTGAAGAACTAGGGTCAATATGAATCTGGTTCACCTTAATAGATCCGATATAACCGGTATAATAAAGAGGTATGTCATGATGATTATCCTTGAGTAGCATGTTATCTTGCGTGAAGGTGATATTAGAAATCTTCTCGATCATGCTTTGACATTGAGGACACACTAATGGCTCTTCATCAGAAGCCTTGAGTTGATATAAGCATGAGTCTGCATGTATCAGAGATTCGCTCAAAGCTTCATGAGTCTCCTTCCACAAACAAAGTAATTCGAATATGGAAAGTCGGACTTGGTATTGGCAATATGTGCCAATATATCAGAATTGTAGGGTTTTTCAAGTCCTTGGGGTACATTCTTCTTCAGGGATTTATCGAAGTATACTTCCTTTTGCTTCCCTTTCTTTGTAGTAGTAGGCTTCGAAGGAACAGGTTCGGTTGTGACTGGAGCAACATGAGTTGGCGAAGAAGGAAGAGGGTCAGGAACATCTTTTGGGACAGATTCATAAGTTTTATGATAATCTCTGCCAGACTTGGTACCATTCATGGCTTTTTCTTTGGACATCGGAGAAAGAAGCACCATGTTATAAGATTTGAGTTTTTTTTATCATGCCTCTTCTTAGAGCGAGTCTGTGGGCTGGTCTCGTCATAGCCCATTCCACTATGGGATTTGTTGAACTATCCTCGGAGTTGTTAAGGAATACATTGTCCCTTGACAAAGTTCAAACCTTCAGTTTTCTGGAATTCATACCCCATGTTTTGCATCAAGCATACAAATTGTTGACTGTATCGATGAAATTGGGGACGATCCTCCTCAAGCACCTGAGTTGAGGTCGATTCTCTAATTATTGTAGACTGATGAGAAGGAATTTTTGTAGGAACACATTTATAAGCAATAACAAAATTTTGTGCCCAATACAGCGGAACACTGCCAATCCTGGGCCATTGTCCCTGTGTCCAGCGAAGCTTACGAGTAGTGCTTAGTGGGATAATGTTCAGATTATGAAATATGATCTCGATAGATACAACTTCTTGATGTTGGTCTTGATCTTTGTCTGAATGATGATTTAAAAAAATTATATTGCATTATTTATACTTCTTACCCTTTTTGGATTTTCAATTGGAAGATGTTGCTCCCTGGTCCCAATCTGGCAGAAGGTCGGGGTAAATCCACATAATCTTGCCATGATCTATGGTAAGAGGCACCAATTCCTCTGTTTAACTTCTAGGTAGCAAAAGATTTATCACTTCCATCATAGCTCGAGGTATTGGGATGACGTTGTTTCGGACTTCTTGTGCTGGAGAGTCGTCAAATTAAAGAGTACTATATTGGCAGTGATCGTCTTCTTTTTGTTGTGAAGAGTGATAGATTTAGCATCTATCAACTTTTATATCTTCTTTTTCAAGACATAACAAGCCTTGGTAGGGTGATGTACATATCGGTGGTAAAATAGTACTTCGGGTCGTCTGTTTTACCAGCCTTATTTCGTCGCTTGATATCAGGCAACTGTAACTTATTTCTTTTTAACAAACATTCAAAAATATTGTGCATATCTCTCTCGTCAAAGGAATATTCTTCCTTAGGCCTGGAAGACTCTGGAGGATTTTGTGCTGGAGGAGAGGTGGGTCACTTTGACAGGTTTATTTCCAAGACCTCATTTCCTTTGTTGTTGTGATTATTCATACTGTTGTTATTGTTGGAGGGGCACTTTCCTTCCCTATTGGTCATTTATAAGCCTAAATTATGTGCCACCTTCGTGTTACCTTCAGCAGCTTCAGCCCCGATGATGAACGGCGTCCAGTCTTGAAATTGAGTTGGACCCGTCCAGAGCCCTATCAGTGGTTCTTTTTGCAAGTATCAATGAATGCGGAGTCTGGAATACCGAGGGGTAACTTTAGAGTTTCTTACCTGAAATACTCTATGAATTCATGAGTGGATTCCTTCTCCTTCTGTTTGATATCGATGAACAAAGACATCGTCATATTCATGCCTCCCTCGTAGAATCGTGAGAGAAAAAGTTACTTCATGTCATCAAACGAATAATCTGGTAAGGAGAGCATATTATTTCTGTAGATGAGCCATTATCAAATTGAATTAATTAATATATTGGATCGGTGATGTCCTGCCTTCAAACAAGACTATTGATTGGGGCTTGTATTTAGAGAAAATGTAACATTATCCCAATGATGAGGCTAGGCTGTTTCATCCCAGCTTGCAGAGTTGGTCTTTGTTCTTTAAAATATTGACCTGTGCACGTAATTCCCCGATAGCTTCGAGAGAATATTTTGGTCGAAGTGGTACAATTGACTGATAAGATTCTGGTTGAACAGGTATTATCACCGACGGAGGTCCACTCCCAATATTAAGAGGATTAAGAGTTGGCATTGATGACTCTTGGTTTATGACTGCTTCTGGATTTTTGTTATCCTGCAGAGGTGTTTTTCCATGAGTTGGTTGTGCAGGTATGAATGAAGCTACTTGGACAGGTACTGGTGTAGCAGAATATTTAGCTGTCATTAGTTGATGCATATTTTGCATCATGGTGTGCATGTCCCTGAGAGTGGCCTCTAATGAGTTAATGTGTTGTTCGGTGGCTTCTGATGGAGGAGCGTCTTGTTCATCACCGACGAAATAAATGCTAACATCCCTGTGTATAACAGAGGGATTGGTAGAAAGAGCCGTGTAGTTGGAGTCTATACTATCAGTTTTATAATGGGGGAAATTGCTACCCCTAGCCTCAGATTCTGAGGAATAGGGATTCCCGTGAAGAACGAGCTCCCATCTTCGAGAACGAGTTTTTTCGTATAATCCTTCAAAGGAGTCAACGAGTTGGTCAAATCATCTCTGGCTGGGTGTTCTTGAAAACTTTATCTTGATTGTCTCCTACCATAGGGAAGATGCAAAGTCAAGTATGATGAAGTAAGGAGCGGTTCGTCATCATATTCTTGGTTGTCAACTTTTTTTGTACGTCAAGGTTTTTGTACAATAAGCTCATATAAATCAAAAGAGGGAAGATAAGAGGAGGAAGATGGAAGACTCTGCTTGTTTACATGAGATATATTGAATCTTTTATGCATATTTTTGGTCCCCTGTATATAGAGTGAAGTGCTGGCTTGATTAACTAATGATTCGTCATCTCGCGCACAATCGACATGTTGTCAAGAGGTTGACCCTACTTGGCACAATGTCACTACCACATCCTAAAATAGGGGTAATTTTGTCATTTTATTTATTATAATTATTGTGTGTATTTATGTTAAATAATTATATGATATGTGTATATATATATATATTATATGTGTAGTGTTCTTTAATGCATGAGTTAGTAGACTAGACCTAGAAGCCCACTAGATGAACCCCTGACCAAATTATAGGGTTATGGATTTAATTAGTATTTTTGGGATTTATTTATTGGGGTTTATATTTATTATTGTGATTTTATTTAATTATTTTGCCTTACCGTTGCTTCGATATTGGGAGCACTACACTAGCTTTTATCTTCCAACAAATTTTACATCCTTGTCCTAGAAGTATCCGTCTTCTATTCTGACCTTTGTGTGACTCATAAATATGCTTTCTTGTGCTTTATTTTAGTCGCATAATATTCTATGCAGACATTTATTTTTAATTCTAAATCAATTTGACTTTGCATCTTTGTGCGTTTCAATCAAAATTGGAGACACAATCTTGACCCATTTTGTGCAACCCAAATTATGACAATATCCTATTCTGAGTCTTCTATGTCCATGACACTTGTGCCCCACCTAATTTTAACCTTATATATTTCTAATTAATTTTAGAACACAATTTGCATTAATTTTACTAAAATTAGTGTAAGGACCCAACTTGACCCAAAACTAGACCCAACACCTAAGCAAATCCCTATTCACACCCTCAAGCTTCATACTAAACACCATACCCCTTTTTTAGCCACTACATCACACCAAACTTGTTATTTTTCTTCATTAAATTCTAATTCCCACTTTCTGTATATTTTTTCAATTATTGAGGACTTTTATGCAAAAGTGCAAAGAGGTGTCACCATCCTATTGGTTAAAGCCAATGAAGAAATCCTCTCCCTCAACCTTTGACCGGTTCAACTCTCTCCCTCTCTCCCCTTTGGTTTGTGCACTTCCCTTCACGTGTAATCTAGGCCATCCATTCAAATGGAGCAACATCCTCACCACCCACCCTCTCATATATATATATATATATAATCTCTCATCCTAAACCCTTTTCCAATGCCAACCCAATCCTAATGAGGCACATGGTCGGCCCTAATCCCTAGGCTAGCATCATCATCCTCCCCTACATGCAAAAGGCCTCCATTATTTTTTTTAACATCACCACCATCCTCCTTCAAAACAAACCTAAACCTAAACTTTATCATCTTTCTCCTCACACCTGACCCCATCTCCGGCCGCCGAGCCCCGCTGTCAGCAACCCTGACCCCGACCATCACCCACGCTGAGCAACTCCCCAAGTAGCCGACTGCACCGCGGCCACTGATCCCCACACCATCCTCCACCAACACCCCGACTGGGCACACCACCACTCGCCCTAGTCATCTTTCCGTCGTCGACATCCCTATCCCGATCGTCCTCACCTCTTCTCCAGCCTCTTCCCTGACCGAGACCCGACAGTGCCACCACCCACTCTATCTCCGTTCACCGGTCGTCATCCCCGCTGAGCCATGACTCTCCTCACCGCTCGATCCGACCGTCCCATCTCCAGTCCGGTCCCTGACTCCTTCATCCACGACTCCGTCAACCACCGAACACCCGGCCATCCCAATATCACCTCGCCTAACTGCTCACCGCGGTTCACCCCGACCGCTCCCTCTCTTTTCTGGCTCTATCCCGCTATGACTCCCCTCACCGCCGTACAGCGATAACCCACTGCCATTAACACCAGCACCGTCATCGTCGATCCTTCCTGAGTGCAGCCTCCCATCATCCGTCTACGACGACTCTATCACCTCTCTTTCTCCTCTCCACCGCCGGAGCAGTAAACATCACCGTCCCTCGACTTCCCTCTACCGAGCATGACCTTCCTGACCCCCGCTAACAGCAACTTCAACCGACGACAGCCTCTATCAGTCCATCTTCTCCTCCGGCCTGACTCCTCTCGCCTAAACCATCACAGTCCAACAGCTCTCCTCACCTGAGCCGACTCCGGCAGCCTACGACAGTCATCACCATCAATATCTTCATCATCATCATCATCACCATCATCATCACCTTCATCATCATCATCATCATCAACATTATCATCATCATCATCATCATCACCATCATCATCATCATCATCGTCGTCATCGTCGATCCGTCCCACCTCACCGGAGACAACCAACAGCAGTCACCCTCGATCCCGTGTACGTGCACGCTAATGCGCAAGTTCAACTTGCCTTCATTCATGTTTGTGTATATATGCTTGTGTGAATAACATTAGGGTTAGTATACTTTATGATAGTCGGTTGATTTTGTGACCCTGTGTTAGTAAACCTAGTAGCTAGTGTGCGTGTGCGTGCATGTATGCATATAAAATATAGTTGTTATATATAGATTCCATGGAAATTGATTACTAGTAGTAGGTATGACTGTAATATATACATATATGTTGTATGACCCTAGGTATTAACTGTGGATATCCCGTAATTTTATATGACCATGTGACGCTGAATATTAGCGAGTTGACTGTCTTATTATGCACAGCATTGAGTACTTGACACCCGTGCATTTAGATGCACACTTGACCCTGTTAGTTGACCAATATCACCCTAGCGTAGTCTTTGAGTTCAGTGTATTTATAATTGTGTGTATGCTATGATTGTGTGTATGCTAGTGTAATGACTAATTCTGTATTGTTATTAAATGATGTCTATAAGACTGTTGGATTATTCAGACAAGACTTCAGAAACAAGATATTGGTATTGCCAGCAGAGGACCACAAGCGAGTATATTCTCTGATAATTTTTATTATGTTGATTATCTTTATGATTTTAGTTGTATAGCGTACATGATTCTGACACTGTGTATACACGAGTTGGCATCATCGAGACCGATCACGAGGAGTCATGATTTGGAATCCATCGTGCTAGCTGAGGACGGGAAAATGTTAGTAGATTATGTGATCATACCCAACTCTACATAAATTATAGCTCACCCACACCTCATGTCGGTGCAGCCTGACCATTATATCCCTCATAGCCTGTTATGTATGATTAGCCTGACTATTGCTCGCATCATAGCTAACTGGATGGTTAGCCTGACCTTACATAAATCATAGCTAGTCATACATAACAAGCCTGATCAGTCCCAAGCCTATCATATGATAGACTGATGTTTCACACACTTAGCTAGATATTCTAGACATATATTTCCAGTATATAGTTCTAGTATTCACTTATATTCTAGTTCATTATTCTAGCATGCACTTGTATTTCTGTTCATTGCTAGTTGTACCATTGATGATGATATGTTCTCCAGTATTTCTATTTCTAGTATTTCTTTATCTCTAGTATTTTTTATTGCCAGTATTTATCTCCATCTTGTATTTCTTTACGCTGTATTATAGTTTTTGTCAATATACATGGAACTGCTGTTAGTGCTTGTACTTCGCTCCAATCCTGACTGGATATTTTTTTTCAGAGGATCTTGAGAATTTCTGTCATACACATTATGGACCATGTATAGATGCATACTACATATCAGAGAGCTTAGATGAGTCCATTCCTGTAGAGGAGATACTACATACAGCTATTCAGACAATATTTATTTTATGCATTTGAGGTTTATTTGAGAGTATATCGAGACTTATGTTGAGTTTAATTTGAGACTTGTGGAGACTATTTATGTTGGACAGCTAGACTATAGTTTATTTTTATTGAGACATTATGTTTGACTTATGTCATTACTTCTTATCTTATCGTGCCATTCATTTCTTATAGCTATTGTGATTGAGTATATATTATAGACTATTGAGAGATGTTATTTCATTGTCCTCCGTATAGAGTTGATATCCTTGACAGGTTGTGAGTTATGTTTAGTATTATTGAGACCTAGACAGCGACCGCTGATGCTGTGGCGTAGGATGGACGTACCCACGTATTCGTGCCCCAATTCTGGGTGCAGGTTGTGACACATTTTTAGTGGTGGCCCATGCAGGTCATACTTCGTAAGTTGTGCAATATCGTGGTAGTGTGACATCTTAGTTGTACTACTGCGTGCCTACGATAGGATATAGGACATAGGATACTAGGATGAGAGAGGATACTCAATCACAAATTATTTGAGAGATTTCTGGGACGACCCTTGAGAATCTTATTATAATTTCTAATTCAAATCTTTTTCCTATATTTGTGTCCGTTCTTACTTGTTGCTATTGAATTTGATTCTTATCGATCGGTTGTTAAATTTAATTCTTGGTGTCGTTGTTAAGTTTGATTTCATATCAAGATAAATTTTATGAACTAAATTATGGTATCATCTGATGACACATGTTGATGAGGATAGTGAGAAAGGTGAAACGTCTACTTTGGTTATAGAACCTAGAGTTTATCGCAGCCACATTAGCTGTCATGGCAAAAATATAGGAACCTGACCTTGGATGTACATATCTTAGTTATGAAATTTAGAGTTTCTCGCAGCTATACTGGTTGGCGTGGTAAGGATTCTAGACGTGATTATAGAGTTGAATACCTTAGTTGTGGAACCTATTAATTATCACAGCTATGCTTACTGGCGTGGCGAGGATTCTGAGTGTCATAATTTTGGACAGACGTGTATGATTATTAGATTGTATCTTAAATTGGTTCTTAAAGTATCATCTCAATACTTATCCACTTCTGTTATTATAGGACCTTGTTCTATCATTTTTTTTGCTAGCAGTAGAGATACATTCAGTCCATAGTCCAGTTCCTTATAGAGATTCTTTCTATTAGGGTTCCTTGTTAGTGTGATAATTGGTGACTTAAAATTAGGTCTATGTCTTGTATCAGTGTTGACTGAGTATGGTTGTGAGTCTATAAGTGTTTCTTGGTTAGACATGTGAGCAGTATGCATCAATCTAGAGTTAACCCATAGCATAGTACCCTATAGCAATAGTCCTATAATAGGTGTTATTATAGTTAGTATTGGCACTATAGGTAGAAGAGAGAGTAAAGAGTAACAGTGAGGGTTCCAAGAATTAGTAACAGAGTTAGCATGCCAGTTCTGGATAGTCATAAATTTATGTAGTTGGGTGATCCATGTAAATAATTAAGTATAAAGGAAATTGTGTTGAAAATTGATGGAGCATGATGTTCAATTTGGTAGTTGATACTTGGGTGTGTTAAGAATAAAAAAATGTATATGCATAAAGGGTATTAATGAGTATGCCATAATAGGAGAGTACCCATAAGTGGATAGAAGAGTGTGAAGGAATAAGCATATATTGTGCTAAGTAGTAAGACTTGTGTTACAGAAAAAAGCAGGACCTTGACATGTAGTTTGATATGAGTGAACCGGTATATGACTAGTGATGGATGTATCACGTGATATTGAGGCCAGTAATGTATTAGAAGCAATAGGTGGAAGAGTGTCTAGAAATTGTGTACATGATGCACAGTGGGTGTTGAGTGTCAGTACAAAAGTTCATGAAAGTGGAAGCATGAGTATTAGAAAAATTCAAATAGTATGCCATGGGTTGAGAAATATCAAGATTGGTCATAAAATGGTATGAAGGTATCATTAATTAGTGTATCAGTCAGTAAAAGGTTAAAGGGAGATATGGAACTATATGCCTGCCTTGAGAGTGAAGTAAAACATGTGTATTATAGAAAGTGCAAGTGATCATGAGTTATAGTGAGTGTGATGAGGTAATCTAATGATGAAGCTAGTGTTATTATACCAAGAGTGCTTGTGTTTCTATATCAAGGATTAGTTGAGCAATGTGCTAGTAACAGTAAGTACCTTGTGTGATAATATTAAATTGGTGTATCAGTTAATATGGATAGAAAATTATTGAAAGTAATAGTGCAAGTAATCCAGACAGTGCAAATTTTAGTACACAGTTGAGGGGCGTAGACAATTGGTGTATTTGTGTGTACCGTGAGTGTTAGAGACTGTGAGTATATATAGGTATACTTAGATAGATATGGATTTAAATTTATAGTTTGAAGATTGGAAATAAATTTTAATTTTTAAAATTTTTGAGGAGTTGAGATTTTATGGTATTAAAATTTTTAAAGATTCAAATTCAATTCAATAAACATAGTCAAAGCTTTAAAGATTTTTGGAAGTGATTAAAATTTTATTTCAATATTTGAATATTTGACTTTTGAGGAAAAGTATATACATTTTATTTTAAATTTTTTGAGAAGTTCAATTTTGAGGATAAAATTTTATGGTGGGTAAGAAATGTATACCAGTATATGAGTGGATAAAGTACATGTGTAAGGATCTGTTGGCTTGAGCATGCCTGAGATGGCACTGCAAACTGATTTGGGTGTCCATCTAGAATCATATTAGAGGGAGTAATACTTAGTGTGTTGTGTTGCACTTGGCGCGCACTTGAGCGATAAGAACAACTAATATAAACAATTGTAGTAGGTAAGAGAGCTAGCAGTGGGTGTGCTAGTAGTAGAAATAGTGGTCCCAAAGGGATAAGGGTATCAAACTTTGGATGCATCATTAAACCTATGGTTGTGTTAGCATGTTCTGTTCTGTTCTTTTACTTCTGTTCCTTTTTTGTCTGTTTGATTGATTGATTGATTTCTTAGTACCGTAGCTTGTATTAGTGATTTTCTTGCTAGAATATATTTATTAGTATACCCTGATAAAGACTGTAATACCATGACAAAAGTGACCATAACCATGCATGTTTTCTCTAGATTGCATGTTGTATGATTGTAGGTATGATATTTTTTGACCTTGATTGTTGGGGGGTTGACCGTAGTGAAGATTAATGAAGAGGTTATGACTGGACAGAGAGAGACAAGGTGTCTTAAATTTCGAGGATAAATATTAATTTACACAAAGAGTTGAGAATTTAATATGGCAGAATTGACGATTTTGTTAAATCATTGATTTTTATGAAGATTATGATATGATTGAATTTATCATTAAATTTTGAGAAAAATAAGAAGATTATCGTTATATTTATTTGATTGCAAGATATGAAATTAAAATTTTATATTTTGAATATTGTATTTGAAGATTTCATAAGTATTATATTGTTTGAGTAATGTGTGGAAAAAGAAATCGAGGAATAAGATCACTAATGGATTAGTGTTTGAATTCAAATTTTTGGGATGACATTTTTAAATTTTATAAGCATACAACGATTGAATTTAAATTTGAGTAAGATGATTAATGGATTAGTGTTTGAATTCAAATTTTTGGGATGAGATTTTTAAATTTTATAATTATGCATTGATTGGATTTCAATTAGAGGATTGAATATTAAATTTTTTGAGTATTTAGTTATTAAATTAAAATTTTGGAGGAGATTGTGATAAGAATACAATTTGATTTTTTTAAAAATTGAAGATTTTCAGGAATATGATATTTATAGAATTTTGAAATTTTTTTTATGAAATAACAATATGGATTTACTTCATGATTATATGGTTAGATGAATTCAAATTTTGATGGTCCAAACAAAATAAAAATAAAAAATAAATATAACTATTGAGGATCTTAAATTTCGAGGACAAAAATTTTCTAAGGAGGGTAGACTTGTCACTACCACATCCTAAAATAGGGGTAATTTTGTCATTTTATTTATTATAAGTATTGTGTGTATTTATGTTAAATAATTGCATGATATGTGTATATATATGTTATATGTATAGTGTTCTTTAATGCATGAGTTAGTAGACTAGACCTAGAATCCCACTAGATGAACCCCTGACCAAATTATAGGGTTATGGATTTAATTAGTATTTTTGGGATTTATTTATTGGGGTTTATATTTATTATTGTGATTTTATTTAATTGTTGTGCCTTACCATTGCTTCGATATTGGGAGCGCTACACTAGCTTTTGTCTTCCAACAAATTTTACATCCTTGTCCTAGAAGTATCCGTCTTCTATTCTGACCTTTGTGTGACTCATAAATATGCTTTCTTGTGCTTTATTTTAGTCGCATAATATTCTACGCAGACATTTATTTTTAATTCTAAATAAATTTGACTTTGCATCTTTGTGCGTTCCAATCAAAATTGGAGACACAATCTTGACCCGTTTTGTGTAACCCAAATTATGACCATATCCTATTCTGAGTTTTCTGGTCCATGACACTTGTGTCTCACCTAATTTTAACCCTATGTATTTCCAATTTAATTTAGAACACCATTGGTATTAATTTTAATTAAATTGGTGTAAGGACCCAACTTGACCCAAAACTAGACCCAACACCAAACCAAATCCCTATTCACACCCTCAAGCTTCATACTAAATACTACACACCCTTTTTAGCCACAATATCACACCAAACATGGTATTTTCCCTCATTAAATCCTAATTCCCACTTTTTGTAAAAAAATTAATTGTTGAGGACTTTTATGCAAAAGTGCAATGAGGTGTCACCATCCTATTGGTCAAAGACAATGAAGAAACCCTCTCCCTCAACCTTTGACCTGTCACGCCCCAGTCCCAAAATAACGAGGGACTAGACACGTGGCAATGGCCAGCAGCACACACCGATGGACAATCCCAATTTAATGGATCCATCGGGGCATGCTTAAGCTGTATTACAACAGTCCGGGTCTACTAAAACAACATGTTAAAACTAATCTCATCCACAGAAGAATAAAGCAAATCAACAAAAGGAAATAAGTCATCAATATCAAGTTACCAATAGAGTATTCGGGGAACAACTCGATAATCAAGTCTGATACAATTGTTCTTTAAACAAGAAAGTAAATAACATCACTGACTGAGTATGGAAGAACATATACTCAGAGAAATCCATGGCAATCACCTAGTCCTTGGTTCCTGGTTCTTCTCCAATGCCTGCTCCTGAACCTGCTTATGCTAAAGCACCTGTCCTGTAAACCTCAGAGTGGATCTCCTCTGCTAAACCTAGGGACAATCCATTCCAGGTCCTCAGGGGACATAGCAAGGTACAAATAATACAAGCCAAAATAATGCAGTGGAATAGTAAATAAAATAAGCAGGGTAACTACATAACCAACTATGTGAAAATACAACTGAGAGCATCACTAGTACTCAGGCTGAGACTGCTACAAACTCTGTGTCGGGGAGCCGGTAGTAGTAAATAACTAGTAGTAGGCCAAGCTCGGGCTTAGAGTCTTGAGCACCGCAATAATAGGGGTTATATATATATATCAGCCTGTAGCCTGTGTGTCTCTTTCCACCCAATGTAACCACACGTCTCATGTCCATGTCACGTGAGATCAGAGCTAATGCAACAGTCATAATCTAAGAATATAATAACTATGTCCATCCTGTATCCTACTCAGAATCACCTTGAATATCTCAGGAAGATTCTGTCAATGTATGGTGTCAAGTGTCCTAGGTTATAATGTACTTGATAAACAAACACGATAATGTAAAGGGTCTCGAATGTCCATCACTAAATGACGTACACAACTCTGCGTACGGGTTGGCACCCGACTATAATCGGACGCTAAGTAAGTCACACGGTCCTAGGTCAAGCATGCAAAATATATATATAAGCCAAGGAATATGTAACAAAGACTGCAAGTTGGCAAGGTACACTTGCCTGAATTTTCAGCTCCAATTGTAGCTCTGTCAGTAACAGAATTTGCAAGCAGTACTCCGGTTGCTGGAACAAATATCACCATCAGATTCAGAAAATATTAATCAGCTAGAAACGCCTGTCCTTGAGTCCAATTTGAAGACAAGGGCAAAAACGTCATTTTTGGGGCAAGGCGGGGTCCAAATGTGGGCCGCTTTGCACCAAAAAATGCGTCAGGGTCAAAGGTCTCCAAATCAGTCCAACTTAGTGTTAACAGGTCAGGAACGATGGTACGAACCCAACAAAACTTCCGAAATTAGATTCCGATGAGCCGATCACAAAATCGTCCGTCAAATGGAGCCTGTGGGGCCCACGACACACGAATTTGTCCACGTTCTCATAATCGAACCAAACTTGGCTCACAGGACCAGCGTATTGCTACGAGTCTGATGGCACAAGTTTCATCTCGATCCGACATGTGTACACTAAGTTACAGCGAGAATCAGAATAGTCGGATACGGGACGGTGTCAGCGGATACGCATTGATTTCGGTGTGCACGCACATCCGAATCAGCTTCTGTGAAATCTCACACGTCCGTATCAATGACGCGCACGTATCTGTGAAGACCGCATGCGACCAAGTCATCCCATTTGGCGGGGCGTACTCAGTTCCGGGGTGGAACAGGGCGTTGGTTTTCCTGTTTTTGGATCGCGGTTCGCGATCACCACAGGACGCGATGCCCCGAGCAATTTACACGGGCACCGAGGGGGTCATGCAGGCTACGCGATATAATTTACAAAATTGAAATCAGAGCTACGAGCAAGAAGTTACAAGTACCTGAAGTGTGCTCCACAAAATTGGGTTTTTGTATCCGTTTCGTGTCCTGTGTCCTGGACACTGTGTCCGACACGAGTCACAAATCTAGGGTTAGGGTTTACTGTTCTGGGGCTTCTGTGTCAGTATTCGTCGGAGTTTGGCTGAGCACGGCGGAGGCTGGCGGCGAGTCGGCGCTGGCCGGAGGCGGCCGGGGAGCAGAGGCGGCCGGCGGAGCTCACTGGGTCGGGGACGGTTCTGGGAAGAAGGAGGAGGGAAGGAGGTCGTCGGGTTCTTGGGGTGGCCGGTACGGTCGAGGGCGGCTGGGTGCTGTGGAAAGGGGGCTGGAGGAGGAAGGAGGAGACCGGCGGAGGAGAGGGTTAGGCGGAGAGGTCTAGGGTTTTTTTTATAGGAGCCGGAGGAGGAGGCGGATGGTCGACGGTTAGGGGAGGCCGGAGCGGAGGGGACGTCGGTTGCAGGGAGAGGAAGGGGAGGAGCTGGGAAGGCGAGCAGGCGACGGGAGGCCAGGCGGCGGCCGTTCCGGCGGCGGGGAGGTCAGGCGTCGGGGCTGCGTTTGGGGGAGAGGAGAGAGCTATCGGGTCTCGGGTAGCCGGGTCGGGTCGGGTCGGGTCAGGCGGATCCGACCCGATCCGCTAGGCTAGGGCACGGGTCGGGTTTGGGTTAATGGGTCGGGTCTGGGTTGGACCCGGATCCGACCCGATAAGAGATTGGTTTAATAAACCGGTCCGGTTTGGTTCAACTTGGTTTGGTTTGGTTTATTTAATAAAAACCCAGTTTATTTTGGTTAATTAAATAATTAGTATTTAGAGCTTTAAAAATCCCTCCGGGGTCAAATAAATTCCCGGAAAAATATCCTATGTCCGGTTTATAATTCTCCACCATAAAATATTAATTTCATAATATTTTAATATTATTTATTATCCATTAAAAATAATTTAATAAATAATATACTTGAATTTAATTTCAAAAAATCTCAGAAAATTCCAGCAAATTGGGAAAAATTCTAAATTCTAAATTGTTGAAAATCAGGGGGATTACAATCTACCCCCCTTAAGAGGATTGCGTCCTCGCAATCTAAGAATAACCGGTCAACAGAGATGACACGGTTGCAAAATTTATTCGAATCATTAAGATTAATAAAAGTCAAGGTTGTGGGTTTAACACATAGGAAAAATCATTTCCCTATGCAATGAGAGTTATGAAATTTTCCAAATGTAGGAAATTTAGAAAATTACAGTTTAGAAAATCAGGTTTTATCCTTTAAAACTTATCAGGTTAACATTTATAAGCATTCTAAGTAAAAAAAAACAATTTTAGGTTATCACTAAATTAGCAAGTTTAAAATTACTAAGTGATTACTAGATTATCTATTATCAGCAAGTTAAAATTATCAGGTTAAGTCTAGGTTCATGAACCAGCAGGCACGAACTATAACAATACTAGAAACGGAAAAACTATAAAAACTTATGCGCATTAGGTACTCCTTGGTTCTGCGCGTCTTCCAAAGTCATCACTGGAGCTTGTCCACGTCCTCGCAGAGGATTTCTCGGCTGCTGTTGGGCTTGCTGGAAGAGTGCGGCTTGTGGGGCCAAGGGTGGCCTCAGCTGATTTTCTCCTGGGGCTGGTGGTAGAACTCCTTCAACTTCCGTTGGCGGTGCTTCCAATGCCGGAGAGGCTGACTTCTGTGCTGGTAACGCTTGTCTGTTTATCATCAGTGCTCTCTTTCGATGCTGAGGACAATCTTTGGCTAAGTGTTGGTTGGACGCGCAAATCAAGCATAATCCTAATTTACGTCTGCACTCGTTCTCAATGTGGCCTCTCTTACGACAATTTTGACAGATAGGCAATAATTGCGGAGATGCTTCTGGGGGTTGTTGCTGTTGAGACTTCTTTGCAATTTCTTCCTGTGGAGCTTCGGCTGGTGCTGATGCGGCTGGTTGTTGAATCATCACTGCTTTCTCTCGACGTTCAGGGCAATCCCTTACCGAATGCTTTTTGGATCCGCAAGCTAAACATCGTCCCAGTTTGCGTCGGCATTCTTTAGCGAGATGGCCTACTTTGCCACAATAGTGACAAGTAGGGAGGACTAGTACAAGTGGTGGATTCAGCTGTGGTCGCTTTGCAACTCTATCTTGTTGTGCTTGCTCTGGTGCTGTTGCATATGGCCGCTTCTGACTGGACTCGATCCTTGTGTTGCACTCCATGGGTCGTGTTGCAGCAAGAATGTTCACGTCTAAGGTAGGTGCATTTGAACTGATTAATCTCCGTAACTCCGAGCTAAATCTGTCAATGAACTTCTCCACTTGATTTTGCTGATCTTCTTGTTGAACCTTCTGATGGGATTGCATCATTACGTAGAACATTTAAAATAGTTGTTGTTCGTCTATAGCCTGCCCTTGTGGAACGGTAGGCATCGGAGGAGCAAGCTGTGTTGATGGTGGAATGTCATCTTCTGGGATTCTCGACGCAGTCGGTCTTGCTGGACTGAGTTGTTGTGATGTTTGACCTTCATCCACTAGTATCACTTCATCTTCGTGGTTAACAACAACATCTTGTGGTGCTGCTGGATGAGTCTCATCGCCGGCTTATGGATCCATAATTCTGCAACCAAAATAAACTATAAGAAACACACAAGAATCAAGGCAGGATGCAAGTCAAAAATTTTATTTGAATCCGACACAGATATCAAGAACGTTTTCAAGCAAGTGGATGAGATCCTAAAATTTTTAACCTATTCTTATTGCAGGTCTGTTCGGTCCCTAAGTTGAAACCGAACAATTTTATCGTTGACCTGCATGGGCCACCATAAAAACCATGTCACGCCCCAGTCCCAAAATAACGAGGGACTAGACACGTGGCAATGGCCAGCAACACACACCGATGGACAAACCCAATTTAATGGATCCATCACGGCATGCTTAAGCTGTATTACAATAGTCCGGGTCTACTAAAATAATATGTTAAAACTAATCTCATCCACAGAAGAATAAAGCAAATCAACAAAAGGAAATAAGTCATCAATATCAAGTTACCAATAGAGTATTCGGGGAACAACTCGATAATCAAGTCTGATACAATTGTTCTTTAAACAAGAAATTAAATAACATCACTGACTGAGTATGGAAGAATATATACTCAGAGAAATCCATGGCAATCACCTAGTCCTTGGTTCCTGGTTCTTCTCCAATGCCTGCTCCTGAACCTGCTTCTGCTAAAGCACCTGTCCTGTAAACCTCAGAGTGGATCTCCTCTGCTAAACCTGGGGACATAATCCATTCCAGGTCCTCAGGGGACATAGCAAGGTACAAATAATACAAGCCAAAATAATGTAGTGGAATAGTAAATAAAATAAGCAGGGTAACTACATAACCAACTATGTGAAAATGCAACTGAGAGCATCACTAGTACTCAGGCTGAGACTGCTACAAGCTCTGTGTCGGGGAGCCGGTAGCTGTAAATAACTAGTAGTGGGCCAAGCTCGGGCTTAGAGTCTTGAGCACCGCAATAATAGGGGTTATATATATATATATATCAGCCTGTAGCCTGTGTGTCTCTCCCCACCCAATGTAACCACACGTCTCATGTCCATGTCATGTGAGATCAGAGCTAATGCAACAGTCATAATCTAAGAATATAATAACTATGTCCATCATGTATCCTACTCAGAATTACCTTGAATATCTCAGGAAGATTCTGTCAATGTATGGTGTCAAGTGTCCTAGGTTATAATGTACTTGATAAATAAGCACGATAATGTAAAGGGTCTCGAATGTCCATCACTAAATGACGTACACAACTCCGCGTACGGGTTGGCACCCGACTATAAATGGACGCTAAGTAAGTCACACGGTCCTAGGTCAAGCATGCAAAATATATATATAAGCCAAGGAATATGTAACAAAGACTGCAAGTTGGCAAGGTACACTTGCCTGAGTTTTCAGCTCCAATTGTAGCTCTGTCAGTAACAGAATTTGCAAGCAGTACTCCGGTTGCTGGAATAAATATCACCATCAGATTCAGAAAATATTAATCAGCTAGAAACGCCTGTCCTTGAGTCCAATTTGGAGACAAGGACAAAAACGTCATTTTTGGGGCAAGGCGGGGTCCAAATGTGGGCCGCTTTACACCAAAAAATGTGTCAGGGTCAAAGGTCTCCAAATCAGTCCAACTTAGTGTCAACAGGTCAGGAACGATGGTACGAACCCAACAGAACTTCCGAAATTGGATTCCGATAAGCCGATCATAAAATCGCCCGTCAAATGGAGCCTGTGGGGCCCACGACACACGAATTTGTCCACGTTCTCAGAATCGAACCAAACTTGGCTCACAGGACCAGCGTATTGCTACGAGTCCGATGGCGCAAGTTTTGTCTCGATCCGACTTGTGTACACGAGAATCAGAATAGTCGGATACGGGGCGGTGTCCGCGGATACGCACTGATTCTGGTGTGCACGCACATCCGAATCAGCTTCTGCGAAGTCCCACACGTCCGTATCAACGACGCGCACGTATCTTTGAAGACCGAACGCGACCAAGTCATCCCGTTTGGCAGGGCGTACTCAGTTCCGGGGTGGAACAGGGCGTTAGTTTTCCTGTTTTTGGATCGCGGTTCGCGATCACCACAGCACGCGATGCCCCGAGCAATTTGCATGGGCACCGAGGGGGTCATGCAGGCTACGCGATACAATTTACGGAATCGAAATCAGAGCTACGAGCAAGAAGTTACAAGTACCTGAAGTGTGCTCCGCGAAACCGGGTTTTCGTATTCGTTTCGTGTCCTGTGTCCTGGACACTGTGTCCTGGACACTGTGTCCGACACGAGTCACAAAGCTAGGGTTAGGGTTTACTGTTCTGGGGCTTCTGTGTCAGTGTCCGCCGGAGTTTGGCTGAGGACGGCAGAGGCTGGCCGCGAGTCGGCTCTGGCCGGAGGCGGCCGGGGAGCAGAGGCGGCCGTCGGAGCTCACTGGGTCGGGGACGGTTCTGGGAAGAAAGAGGAGGGAAGGAGGTCGTCGGGTTCTTGGGGTGGCCGGCGCGGTCGAGGGCGGCTGGGTGCTGCGGAAAGGGGGCTGAAGGAGGATGGAGGGGACCGGCGGAGGAGAGGGTTAGGCGGAGAGGTCTAGGGTTTTTTTATAGGAGCCGGAGGAGGAGGCGGATGGTCGACGGTTAGGGGAGGCCGGAGCGAAGGGGACGTCGGTTGCAGGGAGAGGAAAAGGAGGAGCTGGGGAGGCGAGTAGGCGACGGGAGGCTAGGCGGCGGCCGTTCCGGCGACGGGGAGGTCAGGCGTCGGGGCTGCGTTTGGGGGAGAGGAGAGAGCTATCGAGTCTCGGGTGGCCGGGTCGGGTCAGGCGGATCCGACCCGATCCGCTAGGCTAGGGCACGGGTCGGGTTGGGGTTAATGGGTCGGGTCTGGGTTGGACCCGGATCCGACCCGATAAGAGATTGGTTTAATAAACCGGTCTGGTTTGGTTCAACTTGGTTTGGTTTGGTTTATTTAATAAAAACTCGGTTTATTTTGGTTAATTAAATAATTAGTATTTAGAGCTTTAAAAATCCCTCTGGGGTCAAATAAATTTCCGGAAAAATACCCTATGTCCGGTTTATAATTCTCCACCATAAAATATTAATTTCATAATATTTTAATATTATTTATTATCTATTAAAAATTATTTAATAAATAATACACTTGAATTTAATTTCAAAAAATCTCAGAAAATTCCAGAAAATTGGGTAAAATTCTAAATTATAAATTATTGAAAATCAGGGGGATTACAATCTACCCCCTTAAGAGGATTGCGTCCTCGCAATCTAAGAATAACCGGTCAACAGAGATGACACGGTTGTAAAATTTATTCGAATCATCAAGATTAATAAAAGTCAAGGTTGTGGGTTTAACACATAGGAAAAATTATTTCCCTAAGCAATGAGAGTTATGCAATTTCCCAAATATAGGAAATTTAGAAAATTATAGTTTAGAAAATCAGGTTTTATCCTTTAAAACTTATCAGGTTAACATTTATAAGCATTCTAAGTAAAAAAATAATTTTTGGTTATCACTAAATTAGCAAGTTTAAAATTACTAAGTGATTACTAGATTATCTATTATCAGCAAGTTAAAATTATCAGGTTAAGTCTAGGTTCACGAACCAGCAGGCACGAACTATAACAATACTAGAAACGGAAAAACTATAAAAACTTATGCGCATTAGGTACTCCTTGATTCTGCGCGTCTTCCAAAGTCATCACTGGAGCTTGTCCACGTCCTCGCAGAGGATTTCTCGGCTGCTGTTGGGCTTGCTGGAAGAGTGCGGCTTATGGTGCCAAGGGTGGCCTCAGCTGATTTTCTCCTGGGGCTGGTGGTAGAACTCCTTCAACTTCCGTTGGCGGTGCTTCCAATGCTGGAGAGGCTAACTTCTGTGCTGGTAACGCTTGTCTGTTTATCATCAGTGCTCTCTTTCGATGCTGAGGACAATCTTTGGCTAAGTGTTGGTTGGACACACAAATCAAGCATAATCCTAATTTATGTCTGCACTCGTTCTCAATGTGGCCTCTCTTGCGACAATTTTGACAGATAGGCAATAATTGCGGAGATGCTTCTGGGGGTTATTGCTGTTGAGACTTCTTTGCAATTTCTTCCTGTGGTGCTTCGGCTGGTGCTGATGCGGCTGGTTGTTGAATCATCACTCTTTCTCTCGACGTTCAGGGCAATCCCTTACCGAATGCTTTTTGGATCCGCAAGCTAAACATCGTCCCAGTCTGCGTCGGCATTCTTTAGCGAGATGGCCTACTTTGCCATAATAGTGACAAGTAGGGAGGACTAGTACAAGTGGTGGATTCAGCTGTGGTCGCTTTACAACTCTATCTTGTTGTGCTTGCTCTGGTGTTGTTGCATATGGCCGCTTCTGACTGGACTCGATCCTTGTGTTGCACTCCATGGGTCGTGTTGCAGCAAGAACGTTCACGTCTAAGGTAGGTGCATTTGAACTGATTAATCTCCGTAACTCCGAGCTAAATCTGTCAATGAACTTCTCCACTTGATTTTGCTGATCTTCTTGTTGAACCTTCTGATGGGATTGCATCATTACGTAGAACATTCGAAACAGTTGTTGTTCGTCTATAGCCTGCCCTTGTGGAACGGTAGGCATCGGAGGAGCAAGCTGTGTTGATGGTGGAACGTCATCTTCTGGGATTCTCGACGCAGTCGGTCTTGCTGGACTGAGTTGTTGTGATGTTTGACCTTCATCCACTAGTATCACTTCATCTTCGTGGTTAACCACAACATCTTGTGGTGCTGCTGGATGAGTCTCGTCGCCGGCTTATGGATCCATAATTCTGTAACCAAAATAAACTATAAGAAACACACAAGAATCAAGGCAGGATGCAAGTCAAAATTTTATTTGAATCCGACACAGATATCAAGAACGTTTTCAAGCAAGTGGATGAGATCCTAAAATTTTTATCCTATTCTTATTGTAGGCCTATTCGGTCCTAAGTTGAAACCGAACAATTTTATCATTGACCTGCATGGGCCACCATAAAAACCATGTCACGCCCCAGTCCCAAAATAATGAGGGACTAGACACGTGGCAATGGCCAGCAGCATACACCGATGGACAAACCCAATTTAATGGATCCATCACAGCATGCTTAAGCTGTATTACAATAGTCCGGGTCTACTAAAACAACATGTTAAAACTAATCTCATCCACAGAAGAATAAAGCAAATCAACAAAAGGAAATAAGTCATCAATATCAAGTTACCAATAGAGTATTTGGGAACAACTCGATAATCAAGTCTGATACAATTGTTCTTTAAACAAGAAAGTAAATAACATCACTGACTGAGTATGGAAGAACATATACTCAGAGAAATCCATGGCAATCACCTAGTCCTTGGTTCCTGGTTCTTCTCCAATGCCTGCTCCTGAACCTGCTTCTGCTAAAGCACCTGTCCTGTAAACCTCAGAGTGGATCTCCTCTGCTAAACCTGGGGACATAATCCATTCTAGGTCCTCAGGGGACATAGCAAGGTACAAATAATACAAGCCAAAATAATGCAGTGGAATAGTAAATGAAATAAGCAGGGTAACTACATAACCAACTATGTGAAAATGCAACAGAGAGCATCACTAGTACTCAGGCTGAGACTGCTATAAGCTCTGTGTCGGGGAGCCGATAGCAGTAAATAACTAGTAGTGGGCCAAGCTCGGGCTTAGAGTCTTGAGCACCGCAATAATAGGGGTTATATATATATATCATCCTGTAGCCTGTGTGTCTCTCCCCACCCAATGTAACCACACGTCTCATGTCCATTTCACGTGAGATCAGAGCTAATGCAACAGTCATAATCTAAGAATATAATAACTATGTCCATCATGTATCCTACTCAGAATCATCTTGAATATCTCAGGAAGATTCTGTCAATGTATGGTGTCAAGTGTCCTAGGTTATAATGTACTTGATAAACAAGCACGATAATATAAAGGGTCTCGAATGTCCATCACTAAATGACGTACACAACTCCTCGTACGGGTTGGCACCCGACTATAAATGGACGCTAAGTAAGTCACACGGTCCTAGGTCAAGCATGCAAAATATATATATAAGCCAAGGAATATGTAACAAAGACTGCAAGTTGGCAAGGTACACTTGCCTGAGTTTTCAGCTCCAATTGTAGCTCTGTTAGTAACAGAATTTGCAAGCAGTACTCCGGTTGTTGGAACAAATATCACCATCAGATTCAGAAAATGTTAATCAGCTAGAAATGCCTGTCCTTGAGTCCAATTTGGAGACAAGGGCAAAAACGTTATTTTCGGGGCAAGGCGGGGTCCAAATGTGGGCCGTTTTGCACCGAAAAATGCATCAGGGTCAAAGGTCTGCAAATCAGTCCAACTTAGTGTCAACAGGTCAGGAACGATGGTACGAACCCAACAGAACTTCCGAAATTGGATTCCGATGAGCCGATCACAAAATCGCCCGTCAAATGGTGCCTGTGGGGCCCACGACACACGAATTTGTCCACGTTCTCAGAATCGAACCAAACTTGGTTCACAGGACCAGCGTATTGCTACGAGTTCGATGGCGTAAGTTTCGTCTCGATCTGACTTGTGTACACTAAGTTACAGCGAGAATCAGAATAGTCGGATACGGGGCGGTGTCCGCGGATACGCACTGATTCTGGTGTGCACGCACATCCGAATCAGCTTCTGCGAAGTCCCACACGTCCGTATCAATGACGCGCACGTATCTTTGAAGACCGCACGCGACCAAGTCATCCCGTTTGACGGGGCATACTCAGTTCCAGGGTGGAACAGGGCGTTAGTTTTCCTTTTTTGGATCGCGGTTCGCGATCACCACAGCACGCGATGCCCCGAGCAATTTATACGGGCACCGAGGGGGTCATGCAGGCTACGCGATACAATTTACGGAATCGAAATCAGAGATACGAGCAAGAAGTTACTAGTACCTGAAGTGTGCTCCGCGAAACCGAGTTTTCGTATCCATTTCTTGTCCTGTGTCCTGGACACTGTGTCCGACATGAGTCACAAATCTAGGGTTAGGGTTTACTGTTCTGGGGCTTCTGTGTCAGTGTCCGTCGGAGTTTGGCTGAGGATGGTGGAGGCTGGCGGCGAGTCGGCGCTGGCCGGAGGCGGCCGGGGAGCAGAGGCGGCCGGCGGAGCTCACTGGGTCGGGGACGGTTCTGGGAAGAAGGAGGAGGGAAGGAGGTCGTCGGGTTCTTGGGGTGGCCGACGCGGTCGAGGGTGGCTGGGTGCTGCGAAAAGGGGGCTGGAGGAGGAAGGAGGGGACCGGCGGAGGAGAGGGTTAGGCGGAGAGGTCTAGGGTTTTTTTATAGGAGCCGGAGGAGGAGGCGGATGGTCGACGGTTAGGGGAGGCCGGAGCGGAGGGGACGTCGGTTACAGGGAGAGGAAAAGGAGGAGCTGGGGAGGCGAGTAGGCGACGGGGAGGTCAGGCGGCGGGGCTGCGTTTGGGGGAGAGGAGAGAGCTATCGAGTCTCGGGTGGCTGGGTCGGGTCAGGCGGATCCGACCCGATCTGCTAGGCTAGGGCACGGGTCGGGTTGGGGTTAATGGGTCGGGTCTGGGTTGGACCCGGATCCGACCCGATAAGAGATTGGTTTAATAAACCGGTCCGGTTTGGTTCAACTTGGTTTGGTTTGGTTTATTTAATAAAAATCCGGTTTATTTTGGTTAATTAAATAATTAGTATTTAGAGCTTTAAAAATCCCTCCGGGGTCAAATAAATTCCCGGAAAAATATCCTATGTCCGGTTTATAATTCTGCACCATAAAATATTAATTTTATAATATTTTAATATTATTTATTATCTATTAAAAATTATTTAATAAATAATACACTTGAATTTAATTTCAAAAAATCTCAAAAAATTCCAGAAAATTCTAAATTATAAATTGTTGAAAATCAGGGGGATTACATGACCGGTTCAACTCTCTCCCTCTCTCCCCTTTGGTGTGCACTTCCCTTCATGTTTAATTTTGGCCATCCATTCAAATGGAGCAACATCCTCACCATACACCCTCTCCTATATATATAAATAATCCCTCATCCTAAACCCGTTTCCAATGCCAACCCCATCCCAATGAGGCACATGGCCGGCCTTAATCCCTTGGCTAGCATCATCATCCTCTCCTACATGTAAAACTCCTCCATTATTTTTTTAACATCACCACCATTCTCCTTCAAAACAAGCCTAAACCTAAACTTCATCATCTTCCTCCTCACACCCGACCCCATCTCCGGCCGTCGAGCCCCACTGTCAACAACCCCGACCCCGGCCATCACCCACGCCGAGCAACTCCCCAATCAGCCGACTGCACCGCGGCCACTGATCCCCACACCATCCTCTGCCAATACCCCGCCTGGGCACACCGCCACTCGCCCAAGTCATCTTTCCATCGTCGACATCCCTATCCCGACCGTCCTCACCTCTTCTCCGGCCTCTTCCCCGGACGAGACCTGACAGTGCCACCACCCACTCCATCTTCGTTCATCGGTCATCATCCTCGCTGAGCCACGACTCTCCTCACCGCTCGACCCGACCTTCCCATCTCCAGTCCTATCCCCGACTCCTCCACCCACGACTCCGTCAACCACCAAACACCCGGCCATCCTGATATTACCTCGCCTGACTGCTCACTGCTGTTTACCCTGAACTCTTCCTCTCTTCTCTGACTCTATCCCTCCATGACTCCCCTCTCCGCCGTTCAGCGATGACCCGCTGCCATTATCACCAGCACCGTCATTGTCGATCCTGCCTGAGTGCAGCCTCCCATCGTTCGTCAACGATGACTCCATCACCTCTCTTTTTTTTCTCCACCGTTGGAGCAGTGAACATCACCGTCCCTCGACTTTCCTCCACCGAGCATAACATCCCTAACCCTCATTCACAGCGACTTCAACCGACGACCACCTCCATCAGTCCATCTTCTCCTCCTTCCTAACTCCTCTCGCTTGAACCATCACCATCCAGCAACCCTCCTCGCCTGAGCCAACTCCGACAGCCTCCGGCAGTCATCATCATCAACATCTTCATCATCATCATCATCACCATCATCATCACCTTCATCATCATCATCATCATCGTTGTCATCGTCATCGTCGACCCGTCCTATCTTGCCGGAGACAACCTGCAGCAGTCACCCTCGATCCCGTGCACGTGCACGCTAATGTGCAGGTTCGACTTGCCTTCATTCATAATTGTGCATATGTGCATGTGTGAATAACATTAGGGTTAGCATACTTCATGATAGTTTGTTGATTTCGTGAACCTATGTTAGTAAACCTAGTAGCTAGTGTGCGTGTGCGTACATGTATGCGTATAAAATATAGTTATTATATATATATTCTATAGAAATTGATTACTAGTAGTAGGTATGACTGTAATATATACATGTATGTTGTATGACCCTAAGTATTAACCGTGGATATTCCGTATTTGCATATGACCATGTGACCCTGAATATTAGCGAGTTGACTATCTAATTATGCACAACATTGAGGACTTGACATCCGTGCATTTAGATGCACACTTGACCCTGTTAGTTGACCAGTGTCACCCCTAGCGTAGTCTCTGAGTTCAGTATATTTACGATTGTGTGTATGCTAGTGTAACGACTGATTCTGTATTATTATTAAATAATGTCTATAGGACTGTTGGATTCTTCAGACAAGACTTCAGAAACAGGATATTGGTATTGCCAGCAGAGGACCACAGGCGAGTACATTCTCTGATAATTTTTATTATGTTAATTATCTCTATGATTCTAGTTGCATAGCGTACATGATTCTGACACTGTGGATACACGAGTTGGCATCATCGAGACCGGTCATGAGGAGTCGTGATTTGGAATCCATCGTGCTAGCTGGGGACGGGAAAATATTAGTAGATTATGTGATCATACCAAACTCTATATGAATCATAGCTCACCCACACCTCACGTCGGTACAGCCTGACCATTACATGCCTCATATCCTGTTATGTATGATTAGCCTGACTATTGCTCGTATCTGTAAATACCCTCACCAAAAATAGGTATTTTATATTAGTATATTTATTATATATTATTTTAAATATTAATTTTTTATGGAGTATTCTCTTAGTTAATTAGAAAATAAATTTCCTAATATATTTACTTATATAAATATTTATTTAGAATTATTTTTAGGCTATTTTAGATTTTTGATAATTTTTCTAGAATTTTTGGGTAATTAAAACATAGAAAACATAAACTTCTAGGACTTCCATCATTTATTATGAGATCATACTTGCATATTGTTCCTACCAAATATTTATTTTAGGTTAAAATATTTAATTATACTTTTCTGTAATTTATTTAGAATTTTAAGAAATTTATTTAGATTTTTGAAATTATTTAGGATTTATTTGGATTTATATAGTCTTAATATTAGATAGATGCTAATTTAGTGATAATAGATATTAATAAGATTATATATAAATTATTTGTATTATCTTTAATTCTATTTAATATTATAAATTATTGAGATAAATTTAAACTATATTTTAAATTAATTCAAATCCTAAGCCTACTAGAAAAATAACTTCATGTATATCCTATCCTTATTTAAACTGATCATAATCATATCCAAATTAGCCAATCCTACTCGTATTAAATTAAATAGTCTCCATCATTATAAATACCTATTAGACTTATGAAATAAACTCATCCTTCATATTTTTCTTCCCAAAACTCCTCTCTTTTTTGTCCAAAAACAGTCAAAATTTGTCATAAATTCAGCCTCATTTTCTAGTAGTTATGATGACTTAAAAAGACGATATCTCCTAGCTCCGGAACCATATCAAGGTTAGTTTTCTCAATATATAAATTATTTTAGTAATTTCAAAACCTATTTTTCAAGAATATTCTAAAAGTGCCAGCGGTCTGAAATCAGACGTATTTTTGTATTTTTGAGATTTTGAGAGTTCCCGAACTCGGAATTACGAGCCGTTTGAAGTTTCAAAAATCTGACATGATAAAATTACATAAAATTATTTTTCCAGAATTTAATATGTAATTTTAATCTACTATAAAATTTGTGTAACGTAGACGTAAATAGGAAATTACCGAAAACGGTCATCTGTAGTGGATTTGATATAGTCATTGGTAGTGAATTTGTGCAACGTAGACATAATCAATTTCTCCTCCATTTTAGTATTGATATAGTCATTGGTAGTGGATTTGTCTCCACCCAACTATTAGTTTTGGATTATTCAGACTCATTATTCTAGTTTAGTTATTTTATTTTTGTGACTTGTTGTGTGGATGAGATTTAGTATGTCGGTGACTTATGACAATATTTATACCACATGTGAGTTTATATTCATATTACGGCATACTTGTGTATTATGATATCCATATATTGGAGTTACCATATACATACGGCTGGCATGCTTATGTGTTTCTAGTCCTACGTATTTTGGGACAGGGATGTGACATATTTTTGTGGTGGCCCATGCAGGTCGAGAGCATATTGTCTCGGTTACGTTACTGTACCGAGCAAGCCTAAAAATATGATTAGAGTATAGGATCTCATCCATAATTGACTATGACTCGTATTTCTTCTAATCCGTTTTATTTGAATAATTGCATCCTGCTTAATTTATGTGCTTCCCTAATAGTTCCTTGAGTATAGCCCCCTACTAGAATATAAAACTCTCTGTTGTTAGATGATAAGTAGGGTAACCTTCCTATTAAGAGTACAACTAGAGTGTTAACACATCACTGAGGTAGAATACTTAATGAACCATAGCACCCTGTCACGACCCGCACCCGGTTTAGGGGCACGAGTGCGTGGGTACGTCCAGCCTACGCCGCAGCATCGGCGGTAGAACGCTGTCTAGGTCAAGTGCTATCTAGATAATCTCACACTAGTATCCAACTCCATAAGGAGACACGGATAACACTAAAATAAATCTAGAAATACTCAATCACAACTACAGCACGATAGGAAATGAAGAAATAAAAGAATACAGCACAAGTCTAATGATAACATAACATACCTGCAATCCTTAACTTCCAATCCCCAAGTGTCAGAAACCAGTCTACTAATGTCACAGTCTGGAAAAATATTTTCCAGTCAGGAAGGAGCAAAGTACATCTCTAAATAGCAGTTCTATATAAATGACATAAACTATGTAGCAGTTCTAGATGGAAACATACCAGATGCATGTATAAGTACGGGAATGTACAATGAGAGAAGTACTGGAAATACTGTAAGTAAATGCAGGAAAAGAAGCAATATGTCCATGAGCAAGAATTCTATGACTAAGTGTGTGAGTACTAGTTTTAACATGTGATCGGCTTGGGAACTTGATCAGGCTGGTTACATGTGATTAGCTATGATTCATGGAAGGTCAGGCTAACCGTTGGTTAGCTATGATGCATGGAGATGGTCAGGCTAATCACACGTAACAGCTATGAGGCATGGAGATGGTCAGGCCGCACCCGACGTGAGATGTGGGGTGAGCTATGATGCATGGATAGTTGGGTATGATCACATATCTACACTAAAATACTCCCCAACCCCCGACTGGTATAGTAGATCCAATCATGGTACGCTATGGCACGGGATTCCCTAGGAAGGTAGCAAATCTCCCCGGGAATCAGTGTCTGTACATGCACAAGATAACAAGGAAAACAAGTCTTGTACAAGCTACACCATGAATAAGGAATAACATCTCATGACGAGATCCGCGTATACCAATCCGTGTAACCAACGTGTCGAGAACATGTATATTTACACTAGATACAGTGAACATAGGAGATATCATAAATTAGAAACTAATCAGAGAATGTACTTGCCTTGGGTCCTTAGCTGGTAAAACCAATGTCCTGTTCCAGAGTATCCCCTGGGTAAACCAACAGTCCTATAACATAACACAAGCAAACCACATTCGCATCAGATGCTATACTAACACAGTCAAAAAATACTGGTCTCAGGGCCATGTCAGGCAGGGCACTAGTCAACTAGGGTCATCTAGTAGGGACACGTATATAATATACATTACACTTATATACTTACAATATTTATACATGCACCAATTTAAATGTATTTACAATATATGTTCGATTTATACTAGTTGAACATTATATATGTATACTCATACATATGCTAAACTATATTTTAAAATATATATATATATATATGTGTATTGCCAATGTTATCATTAAAATATATACTAATACTAGTACATCACACACCCTTACCTGTAGATGGATTGACCACTATCCCTTGATAATTATGGAAGACTTGAGAGTAGTATAAATACTACTAGAGTTAGTTAGAGATTTTACCATAATGTTTGACCCTAGTATTGAGGAACCAATAGAAATCCAAGGTTCAGTATTAAGACTAATCTAGCTTTTCGTGGTGAGATAGTACTAGAGAACTATAAATTTAGCTTTTATCTTAATAGTAGAAGATAGTACCATAGAAAGCCAAGAGCAATGCATAGAATATTTTTTTGATCATACCTCAAACACAGAGATTAGCATAACATCTTCCCTTAGAAAACTATGCCATTATCTAGAGTCTTTCTATTTAGTTTTATGACTTGTTCCTCTGAACCCTTAGCGCTCGCTATTAGTGAGACGACTAAATTTCTTTCCTTCATCTTTCAATTCATGCCACCTAAACCTCTCTGATTATAGACCAAGTGATTTTATTCTATGTTAGGATATATAGCTTGCAAGGATTATAGTTGTAAACTTAAATTTTGAATTCCTGTGCTTAGTAGTTAGAACTTGATAGTTTTAAGTTATTCTTGTAGATTGTGACCTGATGATTATCCTTTAGTTTTTAAATCGCGTAACATGTACCCCCACCTCGATACGAGTCATATTTCCTTTCCCTTTGAAGGCCAGTAACTTTCCATTCTTACTATTGACACTTGCTCTATAAGCGCTATGACTAAGACTTAAGATGACCATGACCTATGTAATGAAAGAGGATACCCTAATAAGTACCAAGACCCCTTCTCGTATACCTTGACAGGAGTTTCTACGGTATCCTTAAGTCAATTACAGTATTAGTTTATTATTATAAGTTGGATAGTATGTCTCACAACCTAGTATCACATAGTCTTTTGACCTATTATTGAAGTGTAGCTGAAGGACATTAACTGTATGCTAGCATAAGAAGATAATATTTTATCAGACTGTAGAACTTAGAAGCCTATACCCCTATTTGGTCAACTATCGACTTAGACAAGGAGTTAGTATGACAGCTGTAGAGATTGTAAGAGTCTTATCTTCTTTGAGAACTTGGATTATTTTGTAACTTCTCTCATCATAATCTAGCGTACTTATATTTTCGGTACTACCTTGATTTATGCTACTATTATAGCCTAGTTTTTGTAAGCTTATTCTTTTATCGAGCTTGCTCATGACATATGTATTATTGGGTGCACACAATGATACAATTGCCTAATCAGAATTGATGTATTAAGGTCTAGTTAACTTAGTGCGCTTGGTTCGTTCTTCGCATGACTACTTTACGTGGATTGAGATATATGGTATTAGACGAATATACTTGCCCCTAGACATGTCTGACACTTCATATCGATTACATAACTGTACTGATACGAGCATGTAAATAATAAATTACCAAAATATGATTTCAATCCACAACTGCCCTGACAACTCTCTTTTCGAATTCTTTAATCTCTTTGAACCTCGTACTTATATTCTATCACCTTTACCTTGAATTCTTTATTATTGCTCTCCGTCTTCCCTTATTTTGGAAAGACGAAACCTCGTGCTTGGTATAAGTTGATACACTAATAGTACTAGATATATCCCATAGGCCAATCACATTATTTGGTAACTATCTTTTATAATTGATTAAGGGTATATCATATATGATATAATTGGTGTTAAAGTTTTGAGGATTGAATAACATGAGTAAATAAATTAAAGAATATTTTTCTTAAAAGTATAGCCTTGTGTGCTAGATAGACAAATTCTAAGTTGCGTAGAAGTCGCATTGTCAACTTGAGGTAAAAAAAAAATTTAGATTATGATTAAGTAAGATTAGATTGAGAGATTTAAGTTATTTTAATTTTAAGAATTTTTAGAAGAATAATTTAGATGATGATGATTTAACTTTAAAGATAAGAATGCCTTATAGAATAAATTTTAAAACTTTGATATTGTATACCAAATATTTATAATTTGAGCACATAATTTAAATTTTGAATTTTGGAGATTGAATTAATGATTTAAATCTTGAGGAAAAAAATATAGAACTCTAAACATGAACATTGATGAATTAAATTTAAATTTTTTTAATTTGATGATTTGAATTAAAAGTTGAATTTTGATTGTTGGATTACCTATTTGAAATATTGATAATAGAAATTAAATTTAAAATTTGAAGAGTACAAAATTCTTTAGTTAAAATATAGGAATAAGATTTGATTAGAATTATTTAAAATCTATAGGAGATTATGATAGCTGAAAATCTTGATATAAAATTTGATGTAGGTTATTTAAATCTTGAAGATGTCATATAGATTTGAATTAAATTTGGATGTTGATCATTTAAAAATCTAGAAGAGATTATGATAGGTTAAATTTTGATTTAAACAGTGGTTATTTTAATTTTGAAGAGATTGTGACGAATTTGAATAGATTTTGTCATTTAAATTTTTAAGAAGATTGCGGTTGACTTGCCTCAGATACAAATGTGAAGGATTTAACAAATCATTCCATATTTTTTTAATTTCTAGGACAAAATTTTTGTAAGTTGGGTAGATTGTAAACACCCTCACCAAAAATAGATATTTTGTGTGTATTTTATATTAGTATATTTATTATAGATTATTTTAAATATTAATTTTTTTTGAGTATTCTCTTAGTTAATTAGAAAATAAATTTTCTGATATATTTACTTATATAAATATTTATTTAGAATTATTTTTAGGCTATTTTAGATTTTGGATGATTTTTCTAGAATTTTTGGGTAATTAAAACATAGAAAACATAAACTTCTAGGACTTCCATAATTTATTATGAGACCAGACTTGCATATTATTCTTAC